>JAOXNN020000006.1:8105793-8128984 GCA_028571205.2 Hydropsyche betteni
CCCCTCCCTTCGCAGTTTTTCAATATTTAATAAAAAAAAAAACAAACAACAATATTCACAAAAACATAGCAAAACTCAAAAACCACCATTATTTTTTTTTTTATGAAACGGGGTGGAGTGCATATCTAATTTTTATTTATCAGTAATTTACAAACTCGTTTTCGAAATAAGCACGTTTTATGTTTAAATTTTATAAAAAAGGCAGTTTTTAACTATGGGGCTTTGGACACCTGCCTACTTTGCTATACCTTTGAGCCAACCCTGAATACAATATACATGTATAATAATATGCTGTTAATTTGATCAAATTTTTAATTTCAACCTAATACCTAATGTCTTTATAGTCATAAATTGTTGTTTCAAAAATATTTTCAGTATTAATTAAATACTTAAAAAAAATATATATAGATGTTTGACTGTTTATACTGCAAATAATGTTATTCTTCAATGACTAGCAATAAGATGGTAAACTTAATTAAATTAAATTAAAAATGATTTTTATTCGAAACCGAAATAAACCAAAAATAGACAAACTATTGTTTGCATAAAATATTCATTTGATTTTTTGAAAACCAAAATTCTTGTAATAGGATTTATACATTATTAATAAAAATGGTGGTATTGGCGGAGTTTTTCGACACTCCAAATTTAGGAGATCCACTTTGCTCATAACAGAACTGAAATTTAAGAATATACATGGGAAGGGGAGAGGGGAAGGAGGACCGATTCAAACACATGTACTGCACATATTGGTGTACTGAACATAGACAACGAATTATAATTATTGTCATAATCAATCGCGACACATTTATTATAATTCCTGTTGCTATTTTTTTCTTTAAAGTCAATAAAATAATAATAAATCAAAAACTAAGATATTTTGGACTAACTATGGTATATATGGCTTAAAATGTTCCAAAAAAAATAGGTTACGATGTTTTAAAAATTTCCCAGGCCTTTGGACCACCCTGTATATTCATCCAAAACATCATTAACTAGTTTGTTTGGCCTATACTATAAGTCATGGAAAAAAATCAGTCAATGCATGTGTTATTTATTATACAAAAGATGAATTGCATACTAGTTAATTTTATATTTGACGAAATTTTTATTATTTTCACAAATAAATACAGATATTTAATCTGTAAATTGAATATTAGATTGCACATACGAATGTGTGCCGGCATCTCATTTTTACTAATTAATTAACCGATTCATCTAAAATATCTACCGAAAAGTAATAATGCTGAAAGTAAAAATACAGCGATACACTTATAAAATCTCTAGAGACTGCGAAAATAAAATGAATATTCGCATGATCTTTTTTGCGAAACAGTTTGAGAACATACTTTCGGCGATACTTGGTATTTGGAAGATACCGGTCTAGTGTGGTTTTTACCTTCAACAAAGCCGCTTGTGTTTCATATAAATATATTGAATATTTGGAAAAAATAATATCTAAATCATACTTGATTATTATTTTTGATAATATTGTAAGTTTTAGTGTTTTTTGTTTTTTTTTTAAGAATTATGCGGTTTTTCGATTTTTTTTCGTGCGTTGTGTTAAATGGATAAATGGATTCTCATAAAAACATTAGTGATGATTTATAAAGAATTTTAGTTAATTAGAACATGTTTTAAAGAATTTCGGGCGTAACCTTCAAAAAATTTAGCATTCGTCGTCAACGTGACCTTTGAAAATTTTTTTCGTATGTCTATTCAACTATCACAGCGTTTCCCAACCTTTTCTGGCTCGCGTACCACTTGGTAGTGCATCACGCTTAATTGTTCCACTTCGTAAAAATGATAGTATTTCGATAAATTTGTTATTCTATTTGCATTATAAATTTTATGGGGTGGCTTTATTTCCCAGAACTCAATTTATTTAAGCTTAAAAAAAATACTAAAGGTTTTATTATTTCTGATAAAAATGAGACAATTTTCAAAATTTTTGCATGACAACAACACCATCCACAATATCAGCCACAATATCATAACAGCCACAATATAATTTTCAAATGAAATATCAAAAGGATTTAATTTTACGGTGATAAGCTCTAAAATTTTTTTGGCTGGATAACATCCATTTATTGTTATCAAGCCGAGGCTAGTCAGAATAATAAGTAAATTTATGTACTTGGTTTACAAAATTATTGTAGTTTTGATATTGAAAGATTTCCACGTATAATATAATATAAATTATACAAAATATTAGAATAGTTTTATCATAACTTACTTTTTCGAGAAATCATGAAATTTCTCGAGAAACGAGAAATCAAAAAATAGGAAAATTCTCGAGAAGAAACACTATTTTAAATATAGTAATATTAATGAAATTGTATTTAAAAATATTTTTATTTCCGAAATTTTCTATTTATTATCGAAAATAATAGTTATGAAAGTGTTGCTTAAGATTATAATACATTGTTATCAAGTTATGTTTTATTTTTAAAAAAATTTACGAAAATATAAGCAAAATAAATTTGATGAGATCCTTGTGCTTGTTTCGAAGAACATAATTTTTTGAAATTTGTTTCAAAAGATGCAAGATATGCCCTTAAATCTACACCTGCGTCCAATTTGATTCGATACTTATTTTTTAAAAAAACATTTGAATAAAAAGCTCTCTCTAATAATTCCGTACTAGTAAATTCCGTAATTTCGTACTAACTTTAAATGATATTTTTATGACTGATTTTATTTCAACTTTTTATGTCCGCCATTACTGATTATTTTTCGCGTTCCACCAACCATCTACTCGCGCACTACCGGTGGTACGCGTACCACAGGTTGAGAACCGCTGAGAGTTACTATCAGAATGGAAAAACTGTTCTAGCTTAATAGAACGCAAAGCAATGATGATCTTTTCGCTTCCTACATAGAAAAATGTTTTAAGAGAATTTAAAAATATTGAAATAGGAAAAATCATTGCACAAATTCTACTTATGTGGTAATTTTTAGTACGAAAATAACGTTAGCATTGCGCTTGCGCTAATTGGCTCATCGCGAGCTAATTTTTTCCCTTAAAATGTTAATTTTACTTTGAAAACTACTCTTGACGGTCAATCGTGAAATTCGATTTTGCAAAACAAATATCACACCACATTTTAGTAGAAATATAAATAAAATTAATATATCATAACAAATCACTTTCGTATTAAAGATCCGAGCAAAAATGAAAGCCTACATCTTTCTCGTTTTCCTCGTTCCAGGTTAGTTGATGATTTTTTTAATTAGATTTTCCATATTATTATATTTGCTAATATGTATTTTTAAAATTAGCTTGCATCGATGCACTTTCCAACTGTGGATTTATGCCAAATTGTCCCATGAAGAAAGAATATTTCCAAATTATGACTACTGGACAAGAAATTCAAGATAAATGCAAGTAAGTCGTGAATTTCCCTTTTTTTGCTTTTGTTATTTTTGAAAATCTCATTTATTGATTTATGTTATTTAGGGAATATGCAAAATACGTAAAGTGCGTAGATGACTGGGGAAACGAATGTTTAGGAAACACATTCTCAAGTTTGCGCCCAACCTATTTTCTGGCTTTTAAACAATTAGAAAGGTTGTGTAATGACAATGCATACAAAACGGGTATGTTCTAATTTCTATGAATTATTGTTAAATATTCCAAAAAAATTATCCATGAAATTATTTTCTATCTAGAATATCTGCAACAAAGTGAAAGTTTGTCAAAAATCAAAGATACCTGGAACACATGTTCTGGTAAGTTTCTTGATATAAGTGCGGCAATGGTCACTTCAATCACAACGGGAGCAATTTCTACTGACAATATAGATGAAAAAACTAAAGAATCGTGCTGGTAAGTTTTTTTCAATTTATTGTAAATTATTAGTGCAAAGACTTGTTTTATTCTTTTTGATTTTTTTCTAGCATCTGGTTAGAATATAAAAGTTGTGTCAAAGATCTATGTAAGGATTGTTCATCAAAGGCATCGGACATATATAAAGAATTGCATAGTACAGTATCCAACCAAAATGATAATAAGTGCGACGCAATTTGCCCCGAAAAGTCGTCGTCGAAAAAAAATACGTTCAACATTATTTATTTAGCTATTTCGATGATGATTTATGCATTGATTCGTTGAAAACCATACTTTAATTTAATTTTAATCTTTTTAAGTTTAGTAATTTTACAATACAACCAGGACCGGCTCAAGGGTATATGACGCTTTAGGCAAATTGATTTTTCATGCCCCTTTCTGCAGTTATTCAATATTTAACAAAACAACAACAATATTTTCCGGAAAAAAATATATAGTAATACCTCAAATATCCGGACTGGACGGGGATCGAGATGGTCTGTATAACAGAAAATCCAGACAATCGAAAAAAAAAATTATAAATTTATTAGAAATTCTGGGCTCTGAAATAAAAATTCTATCCTTCTCCCCCGTTTTACAAAAATATAATGACACTCAAAAACTGCCTTTCAAAATTTTTTTTATGAAACGTGGGTGGGGTGTAAATCTAATTTTTATTTACCAGAAATTTACAAAATCGTATTCAAAATAAGCACGTTTTATGTTTAAATTTCATAAAATAGCCACTTCTTAACTATGGGGCTTTGGACAACTGCCTACTTTGCTATACCTTTGAGCCAGCCCTAAACACAATATATATATATTGTATTTAATAGCATGTTATTACAATAACATGCTGTTAATTTGATCAAATTTTTAATGTCAATCTAATATCTAATGTCTTAATAGTCATAAATTTTTGTTCCAAAAATATTTTCAGTATAAATTAAATACTTAAAAAAAAATATATATGGATGTTTGACTGTTTATACCGCAAATCATGTTATTCTTCAATGACTAACAATAAGATGGTAAACTTAATTAAATTTAATTCAAAGTGATTTTCCACACAACATAAACCACAAATATCACCACAATATAAACCACAAATAGACAAACGATTGATTTCATAGAATATTCATTTGATTTTTCGAAAACCAAAATTCTTGTAATAGGATTTATACATTATTAATAAAAAAATTACTGCAATTAAATAAATAATAATCTCATTCAAAAAATAAAGTATGAAAGAAGAAAACAAATAAAATTACCATAGAAATGAATCGTGAAAACACGCCAGCTTGCCAATATATAATTTAACGAGGGTGTGACTCGGATGATGCATATTTTTTGACCTTTGACCGAAAACAAATTTCGAGATAGAAAACTTATAGATAAGATGACGGAATACTGCGCTTATA
Organism: Hydropsyche betteni; assembly: GCA_028571205.2. Lineage (NCBI taxonomy): Eukaryota > Metazoa > Arthropoda > Insecta > Trichoptera > Hydropsychidae > Hydropsyche > Hydropsyche betteni. The sequence continues at coordinate 8,111,044 of JAOXNN020000006.1, forward strand.
TGTCAAATACAAATAATCGCCAAGAAATTAAGAGTATTTTTAGAAAAGTCGATAAGAAAGTTGACGAACGCGAACAGTTATTTCCATAGTCAAATTTACTTTGCCGATTCTCGAGATCTTAAGATACGGAATAGTACACGCACAGGGTTAAAAGCAGTCAAGGACAAAAGACGTTAATGTGTTAATTATGGAGTTAATTGGAATTTGTTAAAGGCTTGTTGGAATATATATAAAAATAGGTCAGAAGAATAACCATTTATGAGATTGAGCCTCGATTAATTATGTTTTTGTTGTGAAGTCAACTCCATATGCATAATTAGTACACGAAAAAAAACCGATTATGAATAAGTTGAATCAAGGTAATTGCTATAAATATATTATATTTATTTATAATATATATAATTCAAAGACATGTTTTCAACCGTTCTTAAACATTATCGGAATATTTGATTAAATATTGCAGTAGTAATAATTCCTGCATTTTAATATTTATTTCTTTATTCTACTGATTGTGAGATAAGATTTATTGTGTATGTATATAATTAATTTTAACTGCATAAATTTTTCTATAAATGAAAAAACTAAGAAAGCTCAAGTACTATTTGATAATTCATTTTGCACCACATTCACGATATTTATAATTCTATCCTGCATTGTTGCCTGTGACCACAATCAATACTTCATATTTTTTTATGGAAACCCCTGCAATAGAAACTCAAAAGTAAGGGTAAGTCATATATCTAAAAAACATTTTTATTAGAAATAATAATAAAAAAAATCGAATTTATTTATAGATTCAACAGCGGAAATCAAACGGAAAAGACAATAACTCCACAATATTTACTGAACATTATAAGTGATGATTAATCATAAAGAATAAGGAATATATAATATTATATTGTAATATTATATTATTAGGATTATCAACCCACCACTTTACTTTAAATTTTAAACCTTGCAATAAATCATAACGATTCGATTCAATACAAATTTGTATTAAGCAATATCTTAACCGTCGATAACGAATTAATCTTAAAAGAAAACAGCTTGAGAATATCTGGAATAACCTAGCATCATTTCATACATACAAAAACCGTTTAGTCGTGTTTTTTCTGTTGGCAGAGTTGGTTGTGTATTCGGTAAGACAAGACATTGCGAAACTGTTTCTATTATAACGAACATTCTCACGTATTATTATGCAATTAAGTTCATGACAACGTGCTTTATAAAAATAACGGTGATTTAATCCATCGGAAACGAAGAAGGAATGTTGAAACGGATTTGCTGGTCGTTCTCAATTTTTTGAATTCTTGCCTTAAGTTCCAAAAATAACGCTTATTGGACGTTTTGTGTAAGCTTAAAAAACGTCCCGCGCCTAATTCGAAACGTTTTTATAACAAATCGAGCGAAAATAATTTTGGCACTGATTAACGTTTGAATGTTTAGAATACGTGACTGATTTACGTAAATTTATCATTTTGTGAAAAATCGATTTCACACTCGATATTGTTGAACATAAAACGAGGGAATTTCACGATAATAATCAATGTGTCTCATTATCATACTAATAATAGTTGATTAGTATCGATTTTTAAATTTCAGATACGCATAAACATGAAAAACTATTTTTATCTCGTTCTGTTGATACCAGGTATAAGATCAGATTTATTATGAAACATTACGAAACTTCCGTTATTATAAATTTTATTTGCTTCTAGCGTGTGTTAGCGCAGTTTACAACTGCGAATATTCACCGAAATGTCTTGAAATCAGCTCCGATAACTTTGTATTTACTGAACAAGAAATACGTACCAAATGCGAGTAAGTATATAAAAAGATGATGGTGTATTTTTTGAATAATTATAAAGAAATCATTCATCCATATTTCAGGGAGTTCAGAAACTTCCAAAACTGCTTGGACGATTGGGGAAGACAATGTTTGAGTCCCGTACAATTACAAGAAACTCGAGCCCAAATGGAAAAACCGCTGAAAGCTTTGAAAAAATTGTGCACTGATCCGGAATACCGAAAAGGTACGTTCATATCTGAAATGCAGTAGAACTTCAATTATTCGGACTAAACGCGGATTAAGATGGTCGAAACGAGAAAAAAATTGTGAATTTATTAAAAATTAAATTAAAAAATTTTGGTATGCATAATTATGCACATAACCTTTAAGTATTTTTCAAACATATTTGTAGTGTATTTAGTTTTAATATTTTTGATTACTTGATACTGGCAAAATTTGTGAATATAACATAAAATTGCCACGGCAGTGTATTATTCGATTCCCAAGATAATAAATAATTAATGAAATCATTATTTTTAACAACATCTGTAAGAAAATTTTTAATTCCAAATTCTTTTAAAATAAAATTCCTGTTAGTTTTTAGTTTGTAAAACTACTACTAAGTCCGAATAATATAGCTTCTTTTGTAAAATTCTAATTGAAAAATTCACTATATCGCAATAGCATACAGATTTCAAATATCAAACTCAACGTTTTAGTTGAATTTTGAAGGTTGAATTTAGAATATGAAAGCTTTATTCTTACATCATATACCGCGTCATCATATACCGCATTATCAATATACTGCATCATCATATATAACGTCATCATCATATATAACGTCATCATCATAAACTACGTCATACACTATTATTAATTTTCTTCGTCATACCATCTTAGATTATCTCGCTGAAAAGGAAAGCTTCTTGAAAATCAAAGACAGCTGGATGAAATGTCAAGACGAATTCGAAGACGACGTGAAGGAAGCCTCCAACGAAAAGGATCAAACGGAACTAGCCAAAGGATTCTGCTGGTGAGACCTTCGATCGAACCAAAACAACGTCATCTATGAATCAATTTTAAAGCTTTTTTTTTTTGAAAATTTCCAGCGGTCTTCGTGAGTTCCAAGACTGTGCCCACGATCTCTGCGATGGCAAATGCACTCCAGGAGCGACCAAAATCCTCAACGAGATGATCAACCTGACCAAGGAGTCGGTCACGGTCGCATGTCCTGCGGGCATGATGGCTGAATGTCCTGAAAAGGAAGGTGGAGGAGGCTCGTCGATGACGGCGTTCAATGGGGTTTATTTGGCGTTGTCCATGATGGTCTGCCTTATGTTCCGTTGAATGTCTGTGTTGCAGTTTTCATCGTCGATTATCTATTATTATATGATGAAAAAAATGGGTTGTACGTTAACAATGCTGTGATAAGAGTCGTCTGGTTTCGTTCGTTTGCTGAAAGTGCTTATAAATTTTGTGAGGAAAATAGTTTTTTTTTCAGCATTACATAATAGATATTCAATCATTTCGATGAAAGTATGAAATTTAATTGATATTATTTATTTATTTATAAAGACGAAATAATACATGTTATTTTATGTATGAGTGAGTTTTGATGTATGTATAATTTTTTCTGACTTATGAATAACCGAAACCATCAAAATTTTATTGTAAAAGTATTAATTTTTGTTGAAATAAAAGACATAAAATATATTTTGATTCATTTTCCTATATAAAAAATTTAATAATTATCAAAGCGGAAAAATCGATGTTATTAAGAAAAGTTTTCGGAATGTCAATAAAAAATTTTATATAAAATCAATAGATGGATCTGTTCGATAATTTTCAAAAATATCACATTCGATTTCATCTAATAATAAACGACACACCAATCAAACACAAACCATAATTCATTCTAAAAAAAATCCAAATCGCAAAATCAATACTGCGTCAATTCCATAAAAACCGCGCAAACCATAAAACTCGCGAACATAAAAAATTTTCGCACACGCAACCAACCCTATTTCGCACTTTATCGACAAAATACACACAACAACAACAACAAAAAAATCGAAATCGCCAACCGATCCTAATCAATCTCGAATTAGCGCAATTTTCACCGACCGCACAAAAACGACCGGTTCGCGCCGCGGAGCGGGTTTTTTTTTCCCGCCATTTTTTTTTCACCCGCGCGTATTTGGCCGATTTTTTTCCGTCCAAATCACGATTCATCTCGGCTAGTACGCCAGTGTTTGTAATGTCACGCCTTTTTTCCCCATACGGAGAATATATGAGTGGTTTTTTAGTACGTTTCGTGACACGGCGCGTGGTGGACGCGCACCGAACCGAACACCGTCGGTTTCGTAAGCATCTCAAAATAAACACGATATAATCGTTGGGATAACGTCATTTTTGCACATTCATAAATTCTAGATGGTTTCGACTATCGTTTCGTAATACCGAACGGAGTTTTGAACGTTTCCTTTGTGTGGATTTTCGCGTTTTCCGCGTTACGTGTTGAGCGGTAATTAAGGTGCTCGATGCGCGCGTTTTTCTTTCGCGAATTTAACCGTTTTGCGTATCGATTCTTGTTTTGCTCGGAACTCGCGTAAAAGTTCGTAGGGCTTCTTTTGTTTCCGAATTCTGTCAGTAAATAATAGTATTTATAAATACGCGGTCCGGATACGACAGATGTTTTTTTTTTGCGCGACACACCTCGGAAAAGAACGGGTTAGTTGGTCATTAAAAAAAAATGATTGTAATGCAAATTGCGGTTAATAACGGACTTTCAATAAAAAAAACTAAATTATCGAAAGTGCAAAATAAAAAAAACTCGTTCCTTTAGTGAAATCTAATTGTGTTTATCGAGCGATGCATATATAAATAAACTTTATTTGAATTAACCTAATTGCTATTATTTTTGCCGGGTTATTGTTTTTGTATGATTTAAAAATAGTTAAAGGTTGAGCTGTTTGTGAACAGAGTCAATATGATTCGTTTTGATGTGGGTGCTATAAATATCTCGTTTTTACGTTTCTTCCAATGAAGCTTTATTAGTAGAACCACGAATTGATATCGAGGGTGAAAATCGATACGATTTTAACAACCAGTTGATTTTCGATTAAGATTTAAAGTTCGGATTTTATTTATATGTTCAATTATAGCATCGGTACAGTGTAATCTCGAATAATAACGACATTAACAATGGTATGTTAACTATTGTCGAGGCAGTTCCACGTCGTCCCATTGTGTTACCCACCACTTCCTTTTTACTTGAGAATAAACAGACATATTTACTGAACCGTTGAAACCGATCGTATCGTTATATATTTGCCTTCAAAAGCGTAATTGTGACACATATCAAAAGAACCAGAATTAGTGCTTGTGCTAATTGACGGACTGGCAATTTTTTGTGTGCACAATTGATTGGACAAAGCAAGTGATGTCTCATGAAACTCTTCCTCATTAATAGGATGTTTCATCTTTTCAGATAAATTAGAACAAATTATATATAATAGCATAATTCGCTATGAAATTGATAATATTGACCGTCTTATCAATTTCAGGTAATGAAAATTAATTTTTGAATAAAATAAAAATTATTTTTGCAAATTTAATTTTTAATTATTTTTTTAATTTCAGCATTAGCATATGCACAAGTTGATTGTAATTTACCAGAGTGTCTTTATAATCCAAAAATCGGAGAAAGTTTACCGGTAACAGAAGAAGAAATTCAAGATGAATGCAAGTGAGATCGATCATATCAATTATATTTTATTCATTGAAATTCGATCAAATCTTAATTCAATCTTATTTTAGAGACTTAAGAAAATACCAAGACTGCTTTCAAGAATGGTCCAAAAACTGCTTAGCCCCTGAAATCATAGAAACATACAACGCAAAAGTGGACAAGTCATTAAAATTCATAAAAGCACTGTGCGGTAATCAAAAATTCAGACGAGGTATCTCTACTTACAAAATTTAAATTTCAAAAACGACAAACCGCATCGATTCGACCCACCTTCAAATTTTCAGATTACTTAGCAGAAAAGGACAGTTTCATGAAACTATCGTCGAAATGGACTCACTGCAACAACGTCTTTCAAAACACCCAATCTGAAAGTGCTATGATAAACAACAACACCATGCCGGACACCATGGATATGTGCTGGTACACCCCTGTTTTGTAATTTATCGGTTTTCGTTATGGGTGCTCGAAATCATGGCTAATTGATGAGTAGGTTGCAAAATTTGTATGGCTGCGCTTGGTGTCTATTTGCGGTTATGACATTGTGCGAAAATTGTGTTAATCAAATGGTGCATCTATCACAGGATGTGGTGAAGGATTTTTGATAACGTGAAAAATTTAACGACGATGTATTATATATTTTTGTGGTGAGTCATTAAATGTTTGATGCGTGATGGCGGTTTTGTGAAGAATTCGAATTTTGGCGATGTTCCATTAGAATCGAATTTCATTTTGAAGATAAAGCGCACCGAGTTTCGTATTTAGGCTTTAATCAAATCAGACAAAACACGAAATTTCCAAGGAAATAGAGTCCAATAAGGAAATGAACGATTGAAGAAATCCGGTTTCTTATGAAAATACTTCTTGTTATAAAGTAATGTTGATTTATAGTTGATTTTATTCTTTCGACATCTTTGATGAAATATGGGAATTTAATATTTTCGTCGTTCGCGAAACTGATTTTTTTGAAGGATTTTTTTTCATTTCGTCACTGTTTCGGAATATTAAGTTAAGTAGTGTTGTTGTTTTTGTTGAGGAATATGAATTCAAATGAATCTCATCTAGATGATATCATACTTAAATATAAAATTGCGTAGTATGTATTGCATATCATCAAAATAATCAATTTGCAAATACACGAGTTTCCATTGAAAACGCTAAATATCGTAAAAAAATCCCTATTTTCCTCTATCATACTTCACAAATGATTTTATTTTCTTTAATATTGTGACTCTTTTTTAGACCGTATTTTAATTCATTTCGGATCAATATTTAAACATTAATTAACGGCTCTTTTGGTGGGCCCTTTTTCCTTAAGCTTAGGACTATAATCCTAAACCCCACCCCCTAATAGAGGCCCTAATATAGATCGCGCCAGCTGTCAAATCCACACGATTTGCATACAGGGCGCCAACTTAAATTTAACATATAGCGCAACTTCAGCTTTACCATATCATCAACCCAACGATGAATTATGACTCATCCGTTTTTCGAAAAAAAATCTCTTATTACCAACCAACAGAGATACCCTCTAACAGTTTTCCACCAAATTTTCACCAAATCATAAATTTTCAGCGGTCTTCAAAACTTCAACGAATGCACCGAGAAGCTATGTGACTCCGACTGCTCAGGACCAGCGAAAGACATGCTCGAACACATAATTGAGATGTTCAAGAGTGGATACGACGTGGTCAATTGTAAAAACATAGAATTGTCCAAGTGCCCATCGACTTCCGGGTCGGCGAGAACCCTTTACAGTTTCGTCTGGACCTTGGTGCCGATCGTCGTCCTGTCGGTCCTTTATCGTTAGCCGTGTGCCTTTTTAGAGGATCTTTTAGTCCGTTTCATTCCGTCTTTTTTGTATTGTGGATGTTTTCGATTTTCATGTTTGTCTGCAACAATACGCACTTATTATTATTATTATTTTTTGATTCTTTTTGTTATCAATAAATGTGTTGAAAATGTGTGCTCGTGTTTTATTCGGTGCGGTGGGTCAGAAGTTGTTGGTGCTTTTTGAAGATGTCGTTGGTTTTTGTTAATTTTTTTATAGAATAATTGACGTAAAAATCAAATTGATTTTATTGAAATTGTTAAAAATTCTTTTGGTGAATACGTTGGGAGTTTTAGATGAATAAAAATTTTAAATTTTGTCAAAATTATTTGATTCAATAGATGTCACTAATAAAGTGAATTAATTTGAACGAATTTGGCCAATGAAAGACTAAAGGTTTTTATAAATTATGCATTTTCTATTTTTATAAGTAATTCATAAAGTATATATAAAGAAACACTTAAAAATTAAATATAGCTATATATGTCCAGTAATAAGTAAAACTCATTGGGGTTTTCTATTCCAGTTAAAACTCATTATTAGAGATCATGCCAATGACTAGTCTATTTTAACGAGTTCATCAATAAAATAAAACTGCTGATTTTAGGGTACTGAAAATGCCAGGACAGCATATCAGCATCAATTGCATCCCCAAAAATATGTATGAAAATGAATTAATTATGACTTTTCCAAATTCTTAGGTCTTTCAGCGACCACCCTAATAATCGTAGATTGAAATTAATATTTTTGTATAATATATAAGAAAATTTAATCCTTAATTTTTATGTAATATATTTGAAAAAATACAATTTTTCAAAATAGAGATTATTTTGAATCGCAATGTTTTGTCTGCACAAATTAATTTTAAATTGTATTATATTAATATTCAATCTATGTTTATAGATAGAAAATTTTATGTACATTGATATCACAAAACAAAACATATGAGATTAAAAAACTCATTTAAAAAATAACATTAATTGTAAGCACAATATTGTATTGTAATTTTCAATAAAAGCACCCAGAATATATCCATTATTTATTGAATTGAAACAGACATTTTAATCCCTGCATTTCTCATCCCTGGTAGTACAAAAAGATCCAAAAATAACATAAAAACCAAGAGACGATACGATTTTAATTGGATTTTTTGATTCGGTCTATAAATAATTTAGCTGTGTTAAAAGTACTAGTTTAAGTTTGAATGACTTGTGAGTAGGGGTTCCAAATCGAATATTCGAATAATTTAGGGCTTTTTTTCGTATTCAGGTATTCGAATATTTGAAATTATATTAAATCAATATTCATTGTCACTTAAATTGATAGTTTTGCTATTTTTATTTTTGCAACAATGTGAAAATTATTTTTAGATGAGTTGATCTATCTATTTTGCTTACCAGGTAGGGCCAATCAAGGGAACATTCTTTGTAATCAGTCTTTTCAATCGTGGTTTTAACATTCAACTCTTTAGATATTATTTTCGAATTTTCATAAAAAGAAAAACCTTCGAACGTCAGAAAAACATACATTCACTTACTTTTTGGTGTTTAAGTAATCGAATTTTATGTAACACTGAAAGTTTTCACAGTTTAAATGGACAACTGACCATGACCTATCATAACACAAGAAATAATACATGTACTAAATATGTTACTTTTATATATTCTTATTTTTGGTGTGGAATGATAGAGAAATATAGTTTTTATGTATGAATTGCCATTGGTAGTACATCTTTAGGAAAAATCTGTAATAATAGTAAATAAATTATTAGGTGTATAAATAATAAACTTTTTCTCAATGAAAAAATAATTAAAAAGGCAAACGATTATTATTTTGTTTTATTGGTCAAGCAAAACAGAAAATATTTTCATATTTTTATTGACAAATATAAATTTGCTTTCATAACTCTGAATTTTCGATAACATCATTTTACCATTGTATTTTTATTGTCACTGTAACACGTTTAGAATTGAAAACTTTCAATCAATGCAAATTTAATGCACAAACATAATTCATATGATCGCAGTATAATTATATTATAATATATATTCAAAAAGTGAATTTTGTAACAGAACAATTAAAATTAAACAAAATCATATTTCCTGTATCAAGAAACTTTCCATAAAAAATTGAAAAACATGTCATATAAACATATAACAATTCTCTTTGAGTTATGTAAAATCACAATCAAATTTGAAAATAGGAATGACTTAATAAAAAACTTAACGCCATTTTTATTTCATGAACTATTATTATAAATTATGAAATAAAAACATTCTTAAAACTATCTAACAATCTATCGATAACCAAACTATCTATTTTTAATGCAATTATCATAATGATGAAACAAAGTAAATATTTTTCTTATTTTTTCAGTATTGTCTGTTTTTTTCTTATTCTATGGACAATTAGTTTTCATACAATTTTTTGTCTTTTCTAAAATACATATATTCATGAAATATTTTATAAAGGCTTGAATTTAACATTATCACACATAATGAAACAATCAAGCTGCAACTGAATAAAAACAATTCAAAAATATTTTTATAAATTATCTATGAAAATTCAATTCAGGTAATATATTGTTATTCGTTAGAAATTGTTACGAAAGTAAAATTTTCATTAAAAAATATGAAAATGTGAGTATCTTTTTCTTAATTATTACAAAAACGAAAATGCGTCTATGTACTCATTTACACCAGTACAAAAGTATTGTATATCAGAATATTTATATGAAATGCATATGTACATAAAAGATATGTATGCATGATATAACACATACTTAAAATTATCTAGGGTAAGTCCAGCGTTGAAACATGTATTATGTTAATAATTTGCGCGATAAAGATATGTTACGTGAAAACCAACATTTTCGTCATTAGTTATATGTTCTCGAAAGCTTACTTCTTTCATTAAATAAAAATATATGAGTTAACGAATCAATCTTACTTAAGAAAATTTCATTTTATTGAAAAATGATCCATTATTTTTAATTGTTCGTAAAAAGAAATGAGTGCTTTTATTATTTGATAAGCTTAATGTTCAAAAGACAATTAACAGTTGTAAAATTAGTAAAATTACAATGTTTTCATATACGTAAATGAGTAACATATTTTATAACTTAAATATATTTTATTGTCACAATAATTTCAGTTGTGAATTGAAAATTGTCATTTAAATGTTCAATTTTGATAAATGGAATACAATGCTTTTATTTTTGATAAATTTGTTTCAATGAATTAAATTTCCTAAAATTTTATAAGTAGATGAAAATATTTTAATCCTAAATTATATGGTGAATTTTAGATTCTATTAAAGAATCGAATCACATTCAATTATTGTCCAAAATTTCTTTTAGCTTATTACTACATAAGTAATTAATTTAAATGAATTATTTACATGTTGTTACATTACAACGTAATTTTATCTTATATTGATATTACCTTAAATGATTTTATCATTAAATTTTATGAAAAAGAACGTTAATGAACGTTTAAAGAAGATTAGTAAAAATGAAAATTATGACAAAACTGAATAAAGTTTACTACGAGTGAAAACGCTAATATAATTTTTGAGTAAGTACACAATTTTTTAACAACATCAGTTTATAGCAGCATACAATTTTGTTTTACAAATGGCCAGTGCTCAAAAATATATATTGAATAATAATTGCTTCAATACATTTTTGTATCCAAAAGGAATATCGATTATTGTCAATTAGTGAAACAATTATATATTTTTAAAAAATATTTTTTTTACATAAACAATGTCATAAATTCAATTCTTATTATGATATTTAATGAAATTCAATATTATTGTCAATTTCACATAAATAATTGAAACAATCGAAACTTCTACCCATTATCATAGTATTTAAGTACCAATCAACTTTTCATTATATTATTTCATAATAACAAAATATAGCAAATCTTAGCGTAAGTAAATATTTATATGATACATGTACATATTGAATATAAAAATTTTAAGACTTAACGATCAAAATTTATTTTTTATCTTACAGGAATTGTATATATGAAAATATATATACTGGATAGCAACGTAGTTATTGTCCAACATTTAGATGTCTTAAGATTATTAGAAGAACTTGTTCCGTTGATCGGATTTTCCCCAGGATCTATCACTCTGATTTTCCAACCTAGATTTGTATGTGTGTAACACTGAAATATAAAAATGATAAGTAAATTTGTTTGGTATGAAGATTTACTTATTTCGAATCACAAATACCTGATAGTATAATAAATCAGGCGTTTCTTGTGCGACTGTCCAATTCAGTACAGCCTGATCTCCTTGCTCACATTCTAATCGTAATGTCTGCGTGTAACTTTCAAAAGTTTCAGACTCCATAGATTTGTCTATCGTTTTGTGCATCCATTCACAATATCGTCCAGCTGAAAATTATCAGTATTTAAGGAAAACAGTATACGAAAATTTCATCTATTGGATTTGAACTTGACATAAATACAAATATTCTAAATTAGAATATAATATCTGAGGTATTTAATGAAATTACCAGCTGTTGGATACGGATATCCTTCCGAATCATATGCAACTCCTGCAAAAACTCGTTGTCTTTTTTGCTCCATTTCTGATTTCTGTCCGAAACCACCTTCTGATGAATCACAAATATAAAATGGATGATATCTAAAAAATACAATAAATATTTATAAGATTTTATTATACACAAATTAAAGAAGTTATAATGATACTGTAATTTGAACTAAATTATACTGTTTTTATATTAAAAAATTAAAGCAAATTTACTTTGCTGGATTTGTTCTGTCATCACCACCCTCGACGATGAATTGATAAGTTTGGCCTCTTTCTACATATATTTCTGGTATCAATAAATCATTTATATACCAAGCAATGCCCCAAGAAGGATGTCCTGAAAATCATATATAGAAATGTTAGAACATTGAATTTTGAATTTGTACCATGAAAAAATCTAGAAATACCTGTGATAGGAGTATAACCACGTTTGCCTCCAGTCGGGCCAATTCGAGCTGTAAACACATTCCCTTCTGTTATTATACGAGTAGGCCATGGCTTGATTCCGCTATCAGATGTTCCAATCAGTCCTTCACAATTATTGTCATCCTAAAAAATAGTCAAAATTATAAAAACCAATATGAAACAAACCAAATTTAATAAATTACTTACTGTAGAACTGAAATCAATTTTTATGTCATCGGTAGTTTTGTCAGTTATAGAATGAGCATTAGCTTCGTGTCTCGAATTGAGTGGGCCAAAGGCAGCGATAATTGACACTTGTCCAGGATTGGGAATTATTTTATCCCTTGTACTATCTTTTGTAATTAAAGGTCTTTTATAAACAACTGTAGTGATTCCATCTTTCCTACTGCCCGAAACTAAATTGCAAAAACACATTTTTTATAACGTATCAAAGACTTCTTACAAAATAGTCCCATGTGAAAATGTACCTATGATTACGTCATTGTTGCCTCCTAGTCTAGTGTCAGGACAAACCCCTAATTTACCATCACACTGAGCTGCATGAGTCACAGTATAATCTACAGCGACTCCGGAACCAGCAGATTCGTTCCAATAAGCCACAACAATATCAGCTCCGACCATCGCAGGCTTACCCTGTGTTCCAGATATTCCAAAACTCATATATTGGTCTGCTCTGATTCGAGCTGATAATTCAATTTCAACATGATCGTTCTGAAATATGAGATTGTAAATTATTACAAAATTTATTAAATTTAAAAAAGTATTGTTTATGGTTTATATGTACTTGAATTTCCCATCTAACTTGCATCCTTCTATCTAATAGTTCTTTACAATTATTTTTATTAGAAGATCCATAAGGTTTGGTAGTAGAAGTTGTCTGAAAAAAATTTAAATAAAAGTTAATATCACAATAACTAAAATGATTTCATATAAACCTAACACTTATATCGGTTAGTTATTCTAAAATATCTTACCGGGTTATACCACCAAGGGGGCTTTATTTAAAATTATCCAGAAAGACATGGAAATTCATACAATATTTTATAAAAATGAGTAAATATTTTATTAGGGTATAAAATATAAAATAAATATTAAATAACAATGAATAAAATATATTAAAAAAATAACAAAATATAAATAGGCCTTAAATCTAATTGTCATGATAGTAACAGTCGAGAGGCGAAAAGTCATGCAAAAACAGAAAACGAAGGCTCAGTGAAATCAAATGAGAAATGACGATTGCGATTGTTACGGGGTCTTTTAGTCGGTTTTTTCTTTTTATTTTTCGGTCGAGTCTTTTGTACCTGCAATTGCACAAGATCGAGTAACAAAGGTAGACGTCGGAAAAAAAAACGATAACACTAACAAAAAAATATTTCGGGTACATCTACAGATCACTTACCGCGATTTTGGTCTGCCCCAAAGCCGGGGGAACATCCAGGTCCTTCGGTATCATAACATGACCGAAATTATGCCTATATTGGACACACCACACGGCAAGCCAATCGATGTCAAAAGCTGTCAAGTTTCCTGGAAGTTGGAGTTCTATGTCCTCGCCTTGGTATCCGCGAAGTGGTTCCAGAGACCCTATTTCGTTGGGTACCTGAAATCCGAATCAATCAAAATGTCTTCATCGCTATAATAATTCACACAGGAAATGTTATGTAATATTGAAGTTGTCTTACCTTGTTCCCGTATGGGTTAGGTTCGGTGCCAGTTCCTACCCAAAAGTAAGCGTCAGGTCCAGCTCCGTCGTAATGAAGGTTTGGTATGTAGAAGGTCCTAGCGTCAAGGACACTGACGTTTCCAGAACGGAGACCGTGTGCTAATCTCTTCAATTCTGGTAACACTCGAATCCTGGGTGTTTCCAGGTCAGGAGGTATGAAGACTTCGCCGAAGTCGACCTGGTATATAAAAAAAATTTTCAATGGTTGAACACTTTGTTCGTTCATCAATGAATTTATATAAATCTGATTTTGGTTTTCTTTATGTATCCATTATATTCATTATATATAAATAAAAATGAATGTATGTATATGTGTTAGTTATGCAGGTCTTTACCGCTTATTCGATCACATTGACATTTTGTAAATATTCTATGTTGATTGCGTATCCGAAAAAGTTTTTGTATTATTCGGGTCAGAGCAATTCCGGGTACCCGAACCCGTTGCCCAAGCAACGCCGTATACAATCCACTAGCTTATAATATATTTTACGAACTATTAATATAAATAAAATGTCAAAAAATTGCCGATTTAGTCATAAATACTGGTGTTTTCGGATGTTAAACATACCCGACACTGATCACAATTATCTTTGAAAATCAAAGAATATTTTATTCATAGATAATATCAAAATATAGAAAATGTATTATAGAATGAGGTGAAAATTAAAATTGGCTGAAAAATATTGAATAACTGAAGTAAACACGTATTAAAGTACCGGTCCGTTTCTACGCTGAAGCGACAAAGCTTGGACGCTTTTCCGGCGCTTTTCTTACTCCGTATACAGCCCAAAGCACTTATGAGAAAAGTTTAGTATCAAAACTCCCAATCTGAAACTTAATGAGTCTGCTGTGTACCTCAAATACTGATAATTTATAAAATTTCCATAAAAAATGTGAAATTTGATATTTTCATTGCATTTATAAATAATTTATCATTATTTTACGTTAACCCACTCAAATGATATTTTTTCTGTGAGAATTATAAAAATTTAAAATATTTATCAACGGAATGTTTCGTAGTCTCTCTGTATCGTGCACACGTAGTTTTCAATCAAACGTCAAACCGAAAATTAAATGATTATGTGTAGGTGCAGTTGTGCATCTATCTATCTATATATATAAAAATGAAAATTTTTATATGAAAAGTTTTACTCCAACACCGTTCAACCGATCACTATGAAAATTGGCTTGTATATGTACTTTTTTGTGGAGAAAGTTTTTGTATCATTAAACCATTTTGCAACTCGATCTGATGCTATTTTAAGATGAAACGAAAATTTCAGTACATGTGCGACGCTGACGCCGCGTATTGATTGTGACGCTAGTAATATTATGAAACTGAAAGTTTCTCTGTCTGTATGTCTGTCTGAGACACTTTTTGAAAAATAAATGTACATATCATCATCATCATCATTGTCGACCCGTTGTGTGTCCACTGCAGGACAAGGTCTCCCCATAAAATATTGGGGGTCTAAGCTATATACCTTATCAGAGAGCCAACCTCGTATCAATAAGAGACATGTACCATAAGAGCCAATCCGTCTATGACAACGGAGAAGGCTCTCAGACCAACGAGCAAGTTTATGAGTTAGACTTTGAACTCGCTGACTCAATGACTTAAAGGCAATGAGGTAAAGACTGAGCAAACTGCGCCCTCGCTAACCACTTTTGCGATCGCAATGACCATCAGTTAGACAGACGAGGCGAGACCCATTGATCCTACGTAGCTTAGGCCTCGGTAAAACATACGTCATAGGCCAAATGTACGTATACAAACGTGATATGCAGATTTGCCTACTTATTTCATTCCTTTCACGATTTGTTTCGGTCGAATAGTTGTTTGGATGGTTTCGCACAAATTGTCTTGCACGAACTGTCGCTTGGAATAATCGCCTTTGGACGAGCTGTCTTTGGACAAATTGTCGCACGGACGAGTTGTCTTCGGACGAGTGATCTTTGTACAAGTGGCCTTCGGGCGAGTCGTCTTTGGTCGAGTTGTTTTCGGACGCATTTCCGTGACACCCTCCCGGCGAACTCCGGCCATTAGCGCGCATTGCGCCGTTCGATCCTGCACCCCCGAAACGCAGCCTTCCACCACCATAAGCCCGCACACAAGACACAACACAGAACATACATATACAAGAGGATGTGCTGGGAAGGAGAAGGTGTTGCGGCTGGGCGCAAGCGCGCTCTGCCCGAATCGATTCGGGCGGGGCGAACGGCCACGGGGTTGTAATTTATCCGCCGCCACCTTTTTGTCGCTTTTCCACCCGAAACGCGCATATAGCCACCCCCGAGAGGATCCGGGAGCGAGAGGGATGAGGACCGAGCTCGGATGTGCCGGAATCGGGAGCGCTCGGATGGAGTCGGATGGGTTCAGCAAAGCGGACGGTGCTATTGTTGGAGGTTGTGTCCGCGTTTTATTTTTGGGTTTGTCCTTTTTGGGAGGGGGGTAGGTTTGGGAGGGGGAGTTTGGGTTTTGGATCGGGAAGTTTGGGGGTTTTATAAGGAAAGAGAAGGAGTAGGTTTGGGAGGGGGAGTTTGGTTTTTGGATTGGGAAGTTTGGGCGTTTTTCAAGGAAAGGGAGGGAGTAGGTTTGGGAGTAGGAGTTTGGTTTTTGGATTAGAAATTTGGTGGTTTTTCAAGGAAAGGGAAGGAGTAGGTTTGGGAGGGGGAGTTTGGTTTTTGAATTGGGAAATTTGGGGTTTTTTTAAAGAAAGGGAGGGAGTAGGTTTGGGAGGGAGAGTTTGGTTTTTGAATTGGGAAATTCGGTGGTTTTTTAAGGAAAGGGAGGGAGTAGGTTTGGGAGGGAGAGTTAGGGTTTTGGATTGGGAAATTTGGGGATTTTTTAAGGAAATTTTGATTTTCTGAAGGGAAATTTGATGGTTTATGAAGTTTTTTTTTTTTTGAATCGTTGAGATGTTTGAGTGGATTTTTTATTTGAAGATGTTTATTTTTTTTATATTCGAAGTACTTAAAAAAAATAACGATGAAAACGATATTTGTATACTGAAGATTTATTTTCAAAGATTCGTTTATAAGAAGATGTTTCAGATTGTGACGTTTGAAAATTTTTGATAAAATGCATGGTTTTAGATACGCATATAGAAAAATGGTTTTTTTAATATTGTGATGTATTTTTGTGATTTTGGTTGAAAAAGTATATTGGTTTTAATTTATTAGTTAATTAAAGAATGGTTCATTATATTGGTATTATTTCAATTTTTTTTAATAAATCAAATATTAACATGCATTTCTGAATACTCTTATTTAAATATTTGATTAAAAGTTCCTAAGAATCGATTAAAGAATAATAAACTTTTCGTACAATTTATTCATTTAATTAATCAATTCTATATACTATTTTTTCCAAAATTCAAAAAAATAAAAAATACATTCCCACACGATTAATACGCAAAAACCCATAAAGAATATTTCTAAGATATTGCAGAAACGGAAAATAAACCAACACGAACCGATCAAATATTTGCCGACAAGATGGCGCACGGCTATTCTTACTCAGACAAAATGGCGCACAGCTTATTATTACGCGAACATATCATAAAAAAATCCAATAAAAAGATCTTTCATCAAAAATATCATACCGTGAACCTTCTGCACCAGACGCTCAGCCATCGAATATCCCGAAGTCTTTTCCCCAGCGGCAATCTCAAAATGATATCCGTGCCATTGTGGGCGTTCAAAATCGGAGGTTCCCTAAAATGTCAAAATCGGCATTATAATATACAATTTTTCAAATGTGTGTCGTTTAAAATCGGGTTTTGTATAAGACGGTTTCGTATAACACGATTTTGATATAATACGGTTAATGAATTGTGACCTATTGTTGCA
>JAOXNN020000006.1:8129084-8165596 GCA_028571205.2 Hydropsyche betteni
GGCTTGATGAATGTTTCTCGTTTTCACAAATTCGATCTAATCTAAATAAAGCGCATCCGCAATGCACTACGCTCTGATGCACCATAAGGGTGAAATAGAGAAGGGATGGCTTCATTTCCCGCGCTTCATAGAGCGATTCAAATTTATGAAGCAGTTTTGGAGCATACGGAAAAGTTCCAATTTGAAAAAATAAAAAACGCAAAATACATATGTTTTTTTTTTTAATTTTGTGAAAAAATTTGTATAATTTCGTTTCGTTTTCCGTTTTTCAACATGTTCGTTTTCGTTGAAATTTCTCATTAGCATTTAAATTAATCTGTCGCGGGGTTCTCTATGGAAAACGCACACAATAAGCCCTCGGCAAATGCGAGCACAAAGACAATTGTTTTTCATTGAATCCGAGTTAATTATGTATTTTTTTTTAAAGTAAAATATAAATAGGTTTTTCATAATAAAAATATCATTACCTCCCAATATAGTCTTCGGGATATGGTATGTAATATCCTTCGGGTGACGGTCTAGGAGAATTCCCTACCCAAAAGAAAGCATCAGGACCTGTACCATCGTATACGAATCCTTTGATGAAAATCGTACTTTCGTCGACAGCATAAACGGTTCCTTTGATACCGTGAGCATATTCTATCAGTTTTCCTATCAAGCGGCCATAATAAGGTTGCTGCCTAAGATGGCCTTTTCCTTGCATAAAAGCTGAAATTTAAATAAAAAAATCAATAAAACACATTCAAAATAAACAAAATTCGTCAAAAAAATTAGTAAATTAGTATGGTTAGTATAATGAATACTTACGGTTCGACAACTTGCAACCTCTACCCTTGCAAGTGGTATACGTAAGACCTGTTCCTTTCAAAAAACAAAAAATAGATATTCTATTTAGAATTGTGTTGAATTTATTTTTGGGATTCGCCCACGTTTCGGACAATCGTTTGGGAAAGCTGAAAAGCCGAGAAGTGCGTATTTATAAAGCACTTAACCCCTAAGAGATATTGAATGCGAAAAAAACACGTGGGAAATGACATTTTCATATATGAATCAATGTTATGTGTTTTTCATGCGTAAATTCGGGGGCGAAATGCTGAAAGTTTGTAAATTGCTTGTTGTTCGGTTCAGATATTTATGGATTGTAATTTTATCATGTAAGTGGTTCCGTTTTGATTTATTTTGTTTTCAGATATTTATAAATAAAATTTTAAATATAGATAAGTAGAATTATAATGGTAATATGCTGTTAACAAAATTTAAAAATAAATTGAAGATAAAATAAATCAACGAAATTTATTTTAATATGAATTTTAGATATTCAACGTATATTACTTTGGTCACATAGTAAACATTAATATTGTATTATACATTGAACGAAAATACATATGATATTTTTTTACAGTTCATGATACTTTTACAAAATATTAAAATTTTCATAAACCATGACTTTAGAATTCGAAGAAAGTTATACTCAATCATAAATTTTAATAAATTATCTAACACGCGTATTATCAACAATATACCAAAATTCCAATTAAATACACAGTTCTATATATTAGGTCGATGCATAAGTTTCGTCGGAGTTTTTCGATGAACAAATATTTGTCTTCTTTTTCTGAACCGACGAACAATATCTTTACTCAAAATATTTTAATATTATGTGGAGGATACATCTTTTTCAATATCTGTTAAATTTTGGTTTAATCAGTGAACAATAAACTGTTGATATGTTAAATAATAGATTGGATTTTTCACTACAATTTTTTTTTTAAATAACGCGATCTCAGCAACCAAAAATATTTGTAATGTATATACAATAGAGATGAAATTAAAGTAACAATCAGTTGGGGTTCACAATGTTCAGATATGAGGATTTTTCATTAACTGGCAAACCATTGACCAGACAACCTTCGGAGACTAATAAAGTGCTAGTTGCTTTCGAAATATTTGATAGTAAAAAAATACGATGAAACTTTTGCATCGACTAATTTACATCAAAACTATCCATATCTATTTATCTATCTATCTACGGGATATATATAAAAATGGACGTTTGTATATTTTTTGATGCCATTTTTCTCCAACACCGTTCGACCGATCGCCATAAAAATTGGAATGTATACGTGTATGTGTTTTTTTTGTGGAGAAGGTTTTTGTATCATTAAAACCATTTTTCAACTCGATCTAACACTATTTTAAGATGAAAAAGAAATTAATAATTTCTGAAAAAGAATTAATTAATAATAAATTGAAAATACTACTAAAACTCAATTTATTCATTTATAAGCTATTATAATACAAACTGGCAGGACAAAATCTGCCTGAAATAACTCGTACTGATCCTGGAATAACTCGGACTTTGATACTGGTGACTCAGTGATAAAGGTAGGAGAAACGATTCTGTGTACTAGTTGCCATTTTAACAACCGTGAAGGTTAAAAAAAATCAATCACAATAAAATTCAACTATTCAAAAACCATCATTTACGCAACACAACAACAACCCGAACACAAACCCAATCAACCCATCAACAACAAAACCCAAACCGTCAATAAACACACCCCGACACGCCAAACACGCACCCCGCTAATGCGTACATTATCGCAATCCCGCGAATGCACGCAATAACTCACATACGCGCGCGAATGTTCGTGCTTTATCGACCGTGACACACTGCAATATAATAAACCGGCAGCTCGCTTTACCGGACTGTAATATATTGAGTTTCGCCGGCGGGGTGTGTGGGGGGTGTGTGTGTGCAGTGGGGCGGGAAACCACCCCACGATAGGGGAGGTTTTTCATAAATTGCAATATCGGCCCGGTGATGTCGGATCCGACAGCAGAAAATTTGAAAATGTTCCGGGCCACCGATGAATTTCGTGGGTGGGTGTTTTATTTGTATGGGAGGTGAAATTTATATATTTTTTTTAAAGATTATAGTATTTTATTTTTGGTATATGTCGCAGGTCGTGTATATTATTAGTTCAATTATATTTGGTTCGATTCAACATAATTTAAACATCGATCAAAACAAATTATATAGTCGACAAAGCAAACTCAATTCAATCCAGTCTTATGCACCCCAATAATATGTGTCTATATATATTTGGTCCAAATCAACTTAATATAATCATATTCAGAAGTTTGATCAAAACAAATGATATTGCCGAAAAAACATAGCCCAATTCAATACAAGTTTATCTACCCCAATAATTTGTATAGCATTAGTCCATGTGTATTTGGTTCGACTGAAAATAATCTAACCATATACATACAAAACTTCGATCAAAACAAATGATATTGCTGAAAATAAACAAACCAAATTCGATCCAATCTTATCCACCGCAATAATATTTATAGCATTAGTCCATATATATTTGGTCCAACTTAACTTAATCTAACCATATCTAAAATTTCGGTCAAAACAAATGATGTTGCCGAAAAAAACATAACCCAATTCAATACAATATTATCTACCACAACTTAACCCCGAATAATGGCCTAACCTAACCCAATTCAATCCAACCTTTTCTACCCCAATATGTATAGTATTATTTCATGTATATTTGGTCAAACACAATTTAATCTAACCATATTCAAAATTTCGATTAAGACAATGATATTTTCGAAAAAAACTAATTCAATTCAATCCAACCTTATCCACCCCAACTCAACCCCCAATGATGTGTATTTATAATCCATTCAAATATACATGGACTGACAAAATATAAATATAATGATTAAATATATATACGGTGAGCTTTTGCGCTCCAAATTAAACCTCATATAAATCAAATTCAACCATTTAAACTTCAAATTAAACTTTTAACTTTCAAATATAACCATACCAAATTTTTTCCTTCATTCTTAACTTTTTTTTAATGATTTCATGAAAAATATTAAAGGAAAGTTAACTGCAATCCATGGTACTTATTTTTAAATTGATTTAAAAAACATTTAATTATCTACATGTATGTGTGTAAAAAATTACTAAAAATTACCATCTGAGATTATCAAAATCAAATAAAGAGTAGACTGTATTATATTTTATCGATTACTATGAAAACGGTTTTTAAACTTTCCGGTGGTTAAATTTGATTTGTAAAAGGTTTAATTTGAAGTTTAAAAAGTTAAATTTGATCTATGTGAGCTTGAATTTGAATTCAGATCTGTAGGGAGGAATTTCTTTTTAATATAAATAGTTTTATAAAATTATTCAAAGTATTATGAATCATTCGATAAAAATGTGAAATTTTAAGTTATTTATCGATTATATATGGAAATAAAATGAATTGCACAATAAAGCAGCTTTTGATGTAGAACATTTCTCCCGCAGAAAATATCGTTTGAGAGGAACGATCAATGGTACTTTATATTGCATTCATGGTAAAATATCCATATTGGATATTTGTCCAGGGCGCTGAACACGACATATCATAAATTTATAGTTCGATTTAAAATATTGCTAAATTCAAAATTTCATATTATACACAGCCCACAAAAATATTCCTTAATAGAAATTTTTTTAATAATTCTAAGAAAAATAATATATCCATATCAAAATAATTAAAATACTAAAAAAATCAAAATTCAATTATTCAAATAAAAAAATCGGAACCTAATGAAAAATTGATTAACAATTTAATAAATGCTTTGAAGCGATATTGTACATTGTCATCCCTAATCTAGGAGCGTTATGTCTTTATCGAGATTATACTTTCACCATGGAGACGTGGGGACGAAATCGAAGGGTGAATCCAAAGGGAAGCACAAAGGGAAAACGTCTCGGTGCTCAGCCAGTAGGGCTACAAATAGGGACATTAATCAACAAGCGAAACGCAATGAAAGTCCAATAATGAAAATTAAATTGAGGCCGTACGAAAAAAACAGCACTTTGCAATTTGAAAAAAGATCAAAACTGCGAAAAAATTCAATTGAATAAAAACATTATGTTGCACTTCTAAAGTGTTAACGTCGAACAGGAAGAGCTCCATTAATGTAATGAAGTTACCGATCGTTTCATAAATTTATTTATGAAAGCGTTCAATTTTCCTGTGATTCATTATATTGTAGTTTATATAAATGTCCTGACTAATATTTTCGTTCTAAAATCGAAAATATTAGTCAGGACATTGGAAAAATAACGAAACGATGCTTATCTATCAATTATTGCGATCAATACTTTTCACTATATATTATATAACATTTCGATAGTTGATCAACGTAACGTGTCTCGATTATAGAAACGCGACCGGCGTTTTATATTGAGCAAACAATAATGTGTTTTTCCGCCGAAACGCACGCGAACATGATCGATAAACGACTGAAAAAAACACAGACAATTATTTTAAAAGGATACATTTAAAATCGTGTCATTATCAAAACACATAAATCAAGAACGACCCGTCCGCGCAAATCAACGCGAAACGTCTTCATTTGAATATAAAAGGGTTGCGCACCGAGGACCATTATACACTCGCACGAGGGCCGGTCGTCACAGCGAAAACGGTGAACGAAAATAAAGGGTGCATGCACCACTCCCCGCCGTTAAATGGCGATGGGGCATTCGACAATGGCCGGCAATTAGCCGGTGAAAAATTATCGCATGCAAAGCACGCGACTCATAACCCCCTTAGATGGCGACACGTTTTTAATGCATAAGTAAACAGTTTTGTTCGCAGAGAAGCTGCTTCGGGTTTCCTTTTGGGGATCGTCGCTTTTTTGAGTTGATGTGGATGTCGGAGGTGATGGTGTTTTGATGGGTTGTATAGCTTTTAAACTGGAAATTTAAGTTTTTGCAAATAGGATGACCATATTTCCCAGAACCCAAAACGGGATGGTCTGCAAAAATGCCCTCCCCCCCTATATAAAAAAAATATGTTGCACGTTTAAAAGTTTTTGCTCAATTAGTACCGTTAAGGAAATATATAAATGTCCTAGAACCATGTAAAATAAGCCAAAAAAGCGCCGCAGGTGAAAATTTTTTCCTAAATTATTATTATTTTCTTATATTTATTTTTTTAATATTTTCACCAAATTTTTTTCGTATATTCAAAAAAGTAAGCACAATTAAATATATAAACCGGAAAAACGGGATAAATAAAAAAAATACGAAAAAATGACGGGACGAACGCAAGAAATGACAAAAAACGGGACTATCCCGACGAAAACGAGACGTATGGTCAGCCTATATAAAAATCGAATTAAAGCTGTAAACATTAAATTCAATATTATAAACTTCACATTCAACGTTTAAACTTCGAATCTGATCTTTATACTAAAAATTCAATCATTTAACAACAAATTAAACTTCATACAAATCAAACCGAACCGTCGCAAATTTATTTTCTTAATTTTTTTATGATTTCATGGAAAATATGAAATAAACGTCGGTACATATCAATAGTGTCTGTTTTTAGATTGATTGATTAAAAACTATAATTAATTATAGAGGGTTTTTCAATAGGGGCGCTCGAAATTTGTTAAGTTATAGCAGACATGTTGTTAAAGCGACATCTGTCAAATTTGTTGAATTTTTAAATTGCAAACAATTGACACCCTTAAACATGACAAACGCCATCCGGCAAATTCAGCCAGATTTATTTGAAAAAGTCATTGAAAATTCGTTTTCCCAAATACACACCACTAATTGTAAGCAAAGTTACGATAGACATTGGAGGCTTCAGTGACTTTGATGTAAAAACTTTGAATTTTAAATGTAAAAAGTTAAATTTGATGTTTATAAACTGTATGATAACGATCTTAATAATATATACTTTAAATTAGTCAAATTTGACTTGTAAAAGGTTCAGTTTGATGTTGAAAAGGTTGTGTTCGATTTGAAAAAGATTGGGCTTAATTTGTATAAGGTTGAATTTAAAGTATTATATAAAATCTATGTAACAGTATGCTATCTAATTGATAAATATTTGGATGAATCTGATGATTCAGGAAGTAAAGTTTACATGAATTTGGAGTTTTATAGAACAAAGGGATTTCACAGTAACGCCTATATTCAGTTTTTTTTTGTATTTTGAGCGTTAATAGGGAAATGCCCCCACGGAAATAAAGTCGAGAGGCACTCGAGAGTCGTCTTGAGAAATTTAATTTGAAATCTGCCCCCCATTTACGACAGAAAGGAAGTGTCCGCGGAAAAAGGGAAGTTTTCCGCATTTTCTTAAATATGAGGAACGCCGAATCAAAATTTACAATCCCTATTCAAACAAAAAACGACAAGATCAAATAAAAAAATATTTGAAACCCACAATCGAAAAATCTGCCATATTCCATCAAATAAATAAAATTCGAAACGATCGCCACTTGAATCGACAAATAATGTTACCAATATGATTTTTTAATAAATTTAAATTTTATAAATGGAGAGTTTTGATTCTATTCTCCCGTCGTATTATGTATATTTTCCTCAATTTGCGTACGTCATCTCGTTGGGGGAGAAAAGGGCGCATCCGGTGTCTATTTTTCTGGTATTTATTTCGCCGTGCAATTACAAAATTGGGATAAAAAAGGCAATAAAGTCGATGAGAGGTCGTGTCGAGTTGCAGTCGAAAAAAAACATCCAGAAAACATTTGAATTTCAATGCGGAACATCGGAAGTGAACCCATTTAGGAAACGTCAAGAAATTCTAAAAAGAGAAATATTCTGATTGATGTTTCAATCCGAATATTTGTTCGCGTAACAAAGACGTAATATATAGTTTATTAACCAAACATTTCGAAGAATGAAAAAGAGTCGTTCGTCGAATTCTTCTATTGAGAGCTACTTCGGATCGAGTTTTATTTTTATTTTTAGAGAGACACGAGTTTTTCGAGCATCGTAAATACCGATACTGGTGGGTCAGAAACGAGGAAAAAGGACATCGTAAGCTACAAAGAGAGAACCGCGACCGAACTCCGAGAGGAGTAAAAGCCTCCATTTTCTCTTCCGTACGAAAAGTGTATATGTGTTGGGAAAATAAAACGGAAACGGATAAAAACGTCCGATTCCCGACGGGAGATAAATTTTAAAGGTGTTTTAGTCTGAATACTAAGTTGGAAAGGAGTAACAGAATTAATTTTTGTTAACAAAAATTTGAATAATTTTTTTGAAGAATGTATTAAAAGCTGAATACTAAAATAATTATTTTGATTCAATAGGTTTTATTTATATTTTTTTATTTTTCAAATCAAAAGTCGTTTAGCTTAATCGATACGAAATGGTATGTCCGGTTAAAATTAACTGTTTATGATAGTTACAAAGAGTTTTTTTTTTTAAATACTACTTTGCATTATAGTTAAAGTAAAAGTTGTGTGATCAATAGATGAATATAATTAAAGCAAAACTACTTAAATATTATTTGAATTTTCAAATTTTTTAAAAATCAACAAAAAAAATTTGAAAATTTTAATGAAGTCATTGTATGTTTATTCAGAATTGCAGATTTTTTTCTTTTTTATTTCGCACATCCTTATATCCTAAATAGGAATATTTTAAAAGGTTTCTGACCGAGTTTGGGTGAAGTGGTGACTCTATTTTTTAGGCTATAGTGTGACCCCAAAAAGCGTGACAGGCACAAGGAAACTCATACTAATAATAATACAGATAGATATAATCTATTGATATTCATAATATAAAACAAATAAAAATAAAAAAAATCAACGATTTCAATTTTATATAAAAAAAAAACAATATATGCAAAATATAATAAAAGCGGTCCAGTGTGAACGCAGCCTAACTCTCAATAGTAAGGGGTGCGTCACAGCTTTAATCCCTCTACACATCTCGGCAAGATAAATAATTCCATTAGAGGGATTTATTTTGTTTCACATAATCGGGGGATTTGCGGAACAAAGTGCCGACATCGAGCCAGAAAGCCGACAACGACTGCGTGAAAATGCGGCCCCCCTTAACTCGTAGACGTGGAGAAAAACGTACCGGGATATGTTGTTATTATACACAGTTTACGGGGGTTCAACTGTACGACGGCTGATAACGATTATCCGAAGGCTGTGTCGTAATGTAGAGCGTGAGCTTAGTTTATGTTCGGCGCGATTTCGGGAAAACGGCGTTTTTCGTTGGAGGTTCAATGTTTCGGGGATTGTGTTGTTTGAGACGTTGAAAGTGTTTATGTTTGAATCTGGATCGAGTATTATTGAAAATTATATTGGAATTTTGGAAGGTGCATGTTTTTATTCGGGATCGAAAATAAATTTCGTATTGTGTTCGGATACATATTCAAATGTGAAAATTCGGTTTTTTCCATGCGAACAATGAAAACGGACGAGCGTAAATAGAAAGCATTTTAACAATGTTTGCTTTTTAACCCTTAGCTTTTAAAAAAACGACAACGGACGATAAATAACGAAATTACGTACGCACTGTCACAGATTTGTTTTCGTGAATGTATAAAAAAGATAAGTAAATCGGAAATTTTTTGTATCAAATAATAGAATCATGAAAAATTAACTTTTTTGAAGTTGTGTGATAAAAGGGTGCGATTAAACTGTGTATTGAAAAAAAATATTACTTGTGCATTAGAATAATATACGATACGCACTATTTCTGGTGCATTAAAGAATCTCATATTGAACGTCATTTTATTTGTAGTGTGCATTGAAAAAAAAATTAGTGCATTATAAAGTAAGCATTGAAAAATATTAAATGAAAAAAAGATGAAGTAGTTTGCATATTGAAATGATCGAGAGGTAAATAGGTGAGGAGAATAAAAGTCAACGTTTCCCTTTGTTAAAAATTTTAATTTCATTTAATTTGAATCAAATTTTAACAATTGAATTATATTATGAAAGTTGTGAATGATGGTTTACGGTTAGTAGTTTTCCCTATTCGCGTTTGGCGTTGCCGATATTTTATTTATATCAATTCCAATGCACATTTCGTTCGTTTTAAATAAAAAAATTTTTCGAATGCACACTAATTTTATTAAATACACATTTATTTTATATAAACCACATTTAAAATAAAAATTAACATTTCCACTTTTTAAATTTTCCGATGATTTAAGTCAAGTTACACGAATAATATCAAAATATTTTTTTATTTGAGATATCACGGGAATAACGATGCACTCTAATATACACCGACGGTAAATATTATATTAAGCTCAATTGTGAGAACCCGAAATGTGTACCCGATTTGAATATTCAATATTTAATTAATAAAATCAAAACAGTTCATTTTTTATTTGATTGTGACATATAGGCAAAGCCATAGGCAGTAGGTAATAAGCATCATATTATAGACGTTAATTGTATACGCATAAAAACCATATTGGGATCAATACTACAAAAAGTCGCGAGCGTCATTCGAATGGACAGACGAACAGTCACACAAATCCGTGATTATATATAGGGGGGTAGTATATAGGCCCAAAGTTAATCATATCGGCTGTGGATTTGTTAAGAAACGGAAAACGATAAAATGTGAAAACCCAAAATGTGTACCTGATTTGAATATTTATATTTAATTAATAAAATCAAAATAGTTAATTTGTTATTTGTTGGTGACATATAGGCTACTCGATGCCCGTACTCGATTTGAATATATTTAATAAATAAAACCAATTCATTTGTTATTGACACAGACATCTGTCATCGGTGATTATATACATGTATGTATAGGGGATTCAAATATTTTTTCCACTGCGTAATAATCGACGTACTGTATAAGCCAATAGAGTTGTTATGTGTATACGCATAAAGACCATATACGCATGAAGAATTATATATACGGGATCGAAGCGTCGTTTTAAAGTCGCGAGCGTCATCGACACAGACGACAGACGGACAAACACACACACAGATATCCGCTATTATATATAAGAGAAGCTGTGAGATATTATGTCAATTTTAAATTATTCCTCTATTTCGCGATAAACGCTACAAAAAACGCATTCAACGACGAAAATCGACACAAAAACCGTTCAAAAACTCAAAAATTAAAAAAAAAACATACAACTCCAAACCCAAAACACCAATCCCACCAACAAACGGCCATTTCGAATTTCAGCGATCGACCTCATCGATACCGCCGAGAATAGATCGCGCACAGCATGGCGCGCACGAGAGCCACACATTCGAATTCCGAAGCGAAAGTAAAACCCGACACACACAAACCGACAACACATCCTCGGACCCCGAAAGCCTCCGCATGCGCGATCAGATAACGAGAAAACAATTTAAAATTATCGCCGATTGACGCGGGGGCGCACTATCAATCACGCCAGGGCTCGGCAACGGTCGGTCCCCGTCGCCGTCCCAGAAGGGTGTCCGATGATCCCGTTCGGAGGCTATCCATCACGCGATGATGATGATGATGGCCGAGAAAAATGGTGGGTCTCGTTAGCGCTTTGCGCGTATTCCCACAGTGTGAATTCGGCCCGTGCGCGATTTGTCTTGCGCTTTGTTTGCTCTTGGGTGTTGGGCTTGATTGGTCTGGAAACGGATCGTGGATTTTGTGTGTGGGTTTGATTCTTGCATGGATGATAATGTTCATTTTCGAAGTGCTTACGTATATGTTACAAAGTGTACTTCTCAGTTAAAATATAGTTTGACTAGTTAACCTTTCCTTTACGGTGCTAAAAAAAAGCGCGTGTTCCGGTGATGGGTAGTCACTATACATTCAAAAATTAACGATTTAAAATTGGAAAAATAAAAACATTCATAACTAATCCCCTTAATTCATTATAATTGAAGTTAAAAATTATAATAATTGTGATTTATTTGCTGAAATCATTAAAAAACCATCTGGAAACGATCACGAAATGGGCATAAGTCCACTTCAGTTGCGAGCTCGAAAGCCACTGCGCACTAAAGACGGAAATGCCCCCCAGTTTTTCATGATACCAATATATTGTGTAATACTTCATAAAAAGTTTTAATATTAAAAAAAAAAATAACATTTTCATTATTAAATGTGAACAAATATTTTAGAATATGAAATTTATTTTGAGTAAGAACAGAAGTAGATTAACTTTCGAAAATTTAGTCACATGTATTTGTCTTAAGGTGATTAATTATAAATCTAACATGACCAAATTGATGTCACGAATTTCGCAAAAAGTGCCATCGATAACTTAACAATTATATTCAATTTTATAATAATTAGAATTATATTTTTTTATGTTTAAAACCAAATGAATAAATTTTCTCAGAGAAATTCATTCACTTATTAGCTAAAAGACCATTTTAAATCAAAATTACCCACTGACCCGAAATGCCGTTTTAAATTAATCCGCGACTGAAAAAGGTTGTCGATGACTGCTCTGTAAGAATTAATATATTTGAAAAATTCAAGCATTTGTTAACACACGTATACTTCAATGCAACAAATCCAAGATACTACTGAATCTAAAATAATTAAATAAACAAGAATTTCTTCACCCAATATAAGGGTATTCGATTAATTAGTCACGGTCTTTGTTCTTGGAGATTTTCCCTTCAACGAGGAACATAATAGAATTTTAATTCTGTTTCGTTTAATTAGCAAGATGACGGTTGAGAAGCTCTGATCCTGTCAGAGTCGTTTCGTCCCAATTGCCTTTCGTTCTCTTTTTACTGTGAATTTACATACAGAAGCGTTATGGAGCTTTTCACCGCAACGTAACTACCAAGACGAGATTTGGCCCCGAGTAAAAGAAAGTAACCTGCAATTTAACGAAATCGAATACGAAAGTATTCGAAATTATTCAATCGGTTGTTTGTACAAAGGCACGTCGATTGGCATTTTCAAATTTGAAAATTCGAATAAAAAACGATTTCATTTGAGGATATAAAGATATCGCAATGATTCATTATTCAATTTCGTTTCATGACCGACCTTAATTTACTCTAATTGCGTTTACATTTCATATCTCATAAAACAGAATCGCTTTCATAATATTTGCCAACCGTCGAATTATCAAATGTTTAAATAAACTTTATCTGTATCGCAACTAGTGCATAATCACATTTCCTAGTTAATTCGCAATGCCATAATCTACCTCAAGCAAGATTTCCCTCGATTTTCACTAATTTTCAATGCGGAAATTTCTACTCTCTTCATTTCGTCGCCTCGAGATTAAATTGCTTCTTTTTAGCATAATATAAAACGGGATTAAGTCGGACTATAGAACCCCAACCTCGAGGCAACGAAAGCCCGATAGAGTTATCCAATCTGCATACAGACTACCGACACTATTTTTATTTTCGATACTTACATCATGCGATCGTAATATATTCTTAATACTAATATTATTCGCAAACACCGCGAAATTGCATGCAATTATCGTCGTGTGTCGACATTCTTGCCCCTCAGCTACGCCGAAATGATTTATTCGGCGGAATTCGCATTAAAAAACCTGTAAATAATTGAAAATGAAAAAATCGTCATGACTTTATTATTGCACGGTCAGCTGTTTTCGTAGTCAAATCGAGTTTAACGAAAGTTCGAATCGATTGGAACAATTGAAAGTTGATTCGCTTTCGTGCCGATAATTGCTCGGGGTCTATAAATGGTAATTGTGGAGACTTCATCGATTGCAAAATTGGTCTTTCAGGAACGATTATTGTCAATGCGGATATCCTGCTTATTATAAAAATTGTTTATAATGTTTTAATTATGTGGGAAAGTTTAAGCCTATATTGGATTATTTTTAAATTATTATTTTTTTAGTTTCGATGATTGTTAATGAGATAACAGAAAATAAACTTATTGGAAATAATCATCTTATATGATTGAACTTATAAGATAAATAATATGATTATTTCCAATAAGTTTATTTTCTATTATTTCATTGACAATCATCGAAACTAACAAAATAATCATTTAAAATTAATCCAATATAGGCCATAACTTTCCCACATAAATAAACATTACAAATAATTAAAATTATTGGAAATAATCATCTTATATGATTGAACTTGAATATTTTATTTTTATAAGGCTTTGTATTCCTGAATAAATAATGTCTTTCTTGTTAGTATTAATTAGAATAAGGAGAAAGTAGTGAGTATGAAAGAAGAATGACTGATCCTAGATAATGTATTATTGCGGCCCTTGGGAGAAAATAGGATAGTCAAATATTGTTAATAGCTTCTTTTAGGTAGAAGTTTGAAATCTTTATAATAAATAAAATGAATATTGGAGGAAACATACGTCTAAAGAAAAAAAGAATAATTTATTGTTAGATTAATGAAATTTCGATGATTCATTTATATCGAATACATGAAAGTAATTCAGAAATTTGATATTGTTTTTTTTTTAATTAGGAAATGCAACATTTATGATTTTAATCAAAAAAACATTATAGAAGTTACTAAAAAAATGTAATATTATCAATTAACGAATACATCATAATTATTTTTAAAATGATCAAAAAAACAATTTTTTCCGAAAAAAACAAATTAAAAATTTCAAACAAAAAAATATTCGAATCAAAAATTCCAACTGAAAAAACATCCAAATCGAAAACTCCCACCGTAAACGCACGATCCCCATCCAAACCGAAAACGTCCCGCTCCCAAACAAAATCATTCCCCATACCGAACACGAAAACGGAACCACGTGCACCACACGACACGTCTGTTGCTCCGCCGCGACAACTCAACAACAACTTGTTGCCGTCTCAACACCGCGTGGTGGGGGGGGGCAAAGGGGCGGGGCGCGCGGCTGGAGGGGGCAAAACTTACCCCCCCCACCGCCGAGTTCCCTCAGCCAGCTGCCGCCGGCCATCAGTTCGCTCTCGACAACCGCGCGGAACACACGCACCCGACCAACTCACCACTGCGAGTCCTGCAGGACCTCTGACATGCGAAGGGAGCGGTGGTGCGATGCGGTGACCACCTGTTGATACCACCATGCGTTTCGACATCAGCATCCTCGCGGCGCTCCTGTGCTGGTCTGCGGCCGATTCGAGGCCGGCCGACTCAGCGCCGAGACACTGTTCGTGGGAGAGACCAGCTTTTCCGCCTCCTGATGCACCCCTGGCGTTGTCGTGCAGATTGAGAACGGTCGCCGGTGCACCTACCCTTCTCGCCGACTTGACCCCGATGCAAGCCGATCGGATTTCATCTTTGTCGCTGACCTGTAACGATGTGTTGTTCTTCGAAAGTTCGTTGGAGATAAGCAAAAGACCCGACGATCCGCCCGGGTTTTTGAGCAAGTTGAAACGTTTGCGCGAATTGTTGATTGAACATTGCAAAATTCGGTATATACCGGCGTCGGTTTTTGCGCCGCTGAAAGAGTTGAGAGCGTTGACGCTGAAGACGCACAACTCGGAATGGTCCGCCATGACCATGGAGTTCCATCAGGACAGTTTTAAAGGATTGGGCGAGATGCGCCAGTTGGATTTGAGCGACAACAACATCAGGAGTCTTCCGGCTGAAGTTTTCTGCCCGCTGTACAGCCTGAAAGAGTTGAACTTCACGAAGAACCGTCTCCGCGATATATCTCAGATGGGCTTTTCGGATTGGGGCGACGGTCCGACGGCTCCGGGCAAATCGTGCAACACTGCCTTGGAGACTTTGGACGTCTCCCATAACGACATCCAGAGCCTTCCGGATAACGGATTGTCCAGTCTGAGGTCGTTGCAGAAGTTGCTGTTGCAGGACAATTCCATCTCGCTGATTGCGGATAGGGCGTTCGTGGGGTTGAACGCTCTGCAGATCCTCAATTTGTCCAGTAACAGTTTGGTCGCGTTGCCGCCGGAGATGTTTCAATCGTCTCGCGACATTAAGCAGATTTATTTGAATAACAATTCTATCAATGTGCTCGCTCCTGGACTGTTGGAGGGCCTCGATCAGCTGATGATATTGGACATGTCGCAAAACGAATTGAACAGTGAATGGGTGAATCGGGACACTTTTTCCGGTCTCATACGATTGGTCGTGTTGAATTTGTCCAATAATAAAATAACGAAAATTGACTCGCTCATGTTTCAAGATTTGAACAATCTGCAGTTTTTGAGTTTGGAAAATAACAAGATAATGAGAATATCCGAAGGCGCGTTTTCTAGTTTGAAAAACGTGCATTCGTTGTCGTTGTCGCATAATAAATTGACGCACATAGACAGCCATCATTTTTCGAATTTTTATGTGCTAGATCAGCTGTTTTTGGAAGAGAATCGCATCGTATCGATCCATCCAAGATCGTTCGAGAATATAACGAAATTGAGCGACCTCGTTTTGAACGGCAATAATTTGGGCGAGATTCCGGAAGCCGTTAAGAATTTGAGATTTTTGAAATCGCTCGACCTGGGCAAGAACGACATCAGCGTGGTGGAGAGCGCTCACTTCGAAGGGCTCGACAACCTTTTCGCTCTGAGGCTTTTCGACAACAGCATCGTGAATATAACAAAAGACGCATTCGCCACTCTACCTTCGCTGCAGATATTGAATTTGGCTTCGAACAAAATCAAATACATCGACCGACAAGCGTTCGGCGGCAATTCGACGGTAAAAGCGCTCAGACTGGACATGAACGATCTGACCGACATCAGAGGCGTCTTCATCAACATGAACTACTTAGGATGGTTGAACATTTCAAACAACGATTTGGTATCGTTCGACTACGGCCAGATGCCGCCGAGCTTGGAGTGGCTCGACATGCACCAGAACCGCATTCAAAAGTTGGAGAACCACCTCGACCTAAAAACTAACATAAATATAAAGATGCTGAACGTCGGACACAACCAGTTGACCAGCATAGACGAATCTTCGCTGCCCGGCGCGATCGAACTGCTATTCTTGAACAACAACAATATAAACCGCGTCAACTCCGGCACGTTCTTGCGCAAGCCGAATCTGCAGAAGGTGGTGTTGTACGGCAACAAAATACAGTCGATCGACATCAGCGCTTTTGCATTATCACCGGTGTCTGAGGATCGTGATCTGCCCGAGTTCTTCATCGGAGGAAATCCGTTCCATTGCGATTGCACAATGGAGTGGTTGCAGAGGATCAACCATTTGAGCCGTTCTCGCCAACACCCGCGCGTGACGGATCTCGAGACGGTCACGTGCACTTTGACACATTCCAGGGGCAAAGAGAGCGAGTTTCTGCTGGATCTGAAGCCTTCGCAGTTCTTGTGTCCGTACGAGACCCACTGCTTCGCTTTGTGCCATTGTTGCGAGTTCGACGCGTGCGACTGCGAAATGACATGTCCCGACCGATGTTCGTGCTATCACGACCTGACGTGGAGCTCGAACGTGGTCGACTGCTCCAATGCCGGCTTCGACAAAGTACCCAGCAGAATACCGATGGATGCCACCGAGATATATCTGGACGGCAACAATTTCAAAGAGCTGGGAAATCACGTGTTCATCGGCAAGAAGAAACTGCAAACTTTGTATTTAAACAACAGCAATATAGACGCTGTCAACAATCGCACGTTCAACGGAATCGACAGTTTGAAAATATTGCATTTAGAAAATAACAACATTGAAAAGTTGGACGGAATGGAATTCAATAAGTTGGATAATTTAATCGAGCTGCATTTAGAAGACAATAAGATAAAGACCATTCATAACGAGACGTTTTCATCGCTGTCGTCTCTCGGCGTTCTCAAATTGGATAATAACGGCATCGTCGATTTCCTACCGTGGAAGATAGTCAACGACGCCAGTGCGGTTCAGACCAAAGTGTCGTTGAGGGGCAACAAGTGGCAGTGCGATTGCGAAAAGATCAGCGAACTCGAACACTGGCTGGTGGTCCATTCCGAAGACGTCAACATTCTAGTGTGCCACACCCCTGATGGTCAACCTACAAACAACACCATCGCATCCGTCATATTGAAGTGCAAGAAGGCTGCTGAAGAGTCGACGGTCGGCTCTGTGACCCAGCGACATTTATTTCTCGACTCATCAAAACTAGTCGAGAATTATATACCGTACGTGGCCGTCGTCTCGGTCCTCACCATCATCATATTGCTGTTCTGCGTACTTCTCTTCTTGTTCCGCGAAGAGTTCCGCCTGTGGGTGCATTCGAAGTACGGTGTGCGCGTTTTCACGTGTTCCGCTAAAAAGTTGAACGATGTCAAAGACAGAAATTTTGACGCTTACGTAGTGTATAGTTTAAGAGACGACGATTTCGTATCGCGAGCGTTTGCCGCCGAACTAGAACAAACCGGGCATTCGTTATGTTTGCACCACAGAGATTTACAAGTGAGTGAAAGATGTTCGGACGATTCGATAGTGAACGGTGTAGAGAACTCGAAAAGATTAATCATAGTTTTATCGATCAGTTTCTTGCAAAACGAGTGGTATAAACCCGAATTCAAATCCGCACTACAAAGCGGCATAAACTCAGTGAACGCCAGCCACAGACGCCAAAAGATCATTTTCATAGTGACCACGGATCTGAGCGCTTTAACACTCGATCCCGACTTGAAAGCACTGTTAAAAACGTGCACCGTGATAGTGTGGGGTGAGAAAAACTGCAGGGAGAAGCTAAATTTTCGGTTGCCCGACGCGAAGCTCAAATCGCCACATCGGACTGTTAACAACGTGACGAAGCACGTGAACGTGGACGTTGTGGGCGGCGTCGGGAGCAAGAACGTCAACATGAGGTACACGGCTTCGCCCACGTGCCACGATACGTGGTACAAATACTACGGAAGAGGAAGTCCAGGAGTGGCCACACCTAGTCCTACACAGTCCACCTGCGTGTCAGGGGTGGGCTCCGAGGACGAGGGCTGCTGGGACGGGTCAGGATCTGGTCCTTTGGACCACAGCTATGCCAGCATCGACAGCAGGGAGGTGAGGCCTCTGAGGAAGGAAAGGGCGCCTCCTCCTCCACCACATAATAGGAAAACGTATTTCGTCTGAATCTTGTAAATAAATATATATTAGTTGTTGCATGTCGATGGCATTTTCTGAGGGTTCGTTGTTGAAGCTCGACGGTTTCGCGTTTCGAGTCAATTGGTTTGGGATGCGGATGTTTTGGTTTTGCATTGTGTGCCGATCGCTTGAATATTCGTTTGTTATTGCCAGTTTATTTGTTGAATTTACATAAGTTTTTCTGGTATGCGAGTTCATGCTGCTAATGATAAAGAAAACGTTTGCGTTAGCATACCATTGTTCTTTGATTGGTTTTGACAAACAATATATCATTTCGAATATGTATAAATTGCTATGAAATATTTTTTTGAAGTTCGATAATTGTATATTTAATGTGTTGTATAATTTTTGGGGCTGTGACTGAAGTTGAGATACGATGCATCACCAATTACCGCACCAAACTAAAAATTTTATGTGTACACGATTAAAATTTATCTAATTGATTGAAAATTTTGACTGAGTACCGCAATAATCTCAAATAAATTTAATTAATTGTAAATAAATTTCAATTGAATGCGTAATTTTCGAGCTTATCAACGAAACACAACACATTCGTTACCAATGGCCAGTGGAGATGATTTCCTTTTCTCAATTATATTTTTTTTTTCTAAAATGAATTTCCACGCATTTGCAATCAGTACTGAAGAAAATGCCATCGGTTATGCTGTTTATAAATTAAAAATAACATTAAATAATAATTTTCCTATTTATTACCGAATTGTGATGTACTTACGTATATATGAGAGGATATTGGAAAGGACATTCGTTATGTTTGTGTGTTAGTTCGAAAAAATTGAGTGATCGTGCACATAGTGTCATTTTTTATTTGTTGAACGGTATGTACGAACTTTTTTATATGAAAATGATTCCTATCAACTTTATTATTATCATGTGAATTTTTCCGATGTCTATGTAAATATAAATATATGTCATATGATTGAATATTCGCATAGTTTGTACACTGGACTGTCGAAACTAGTCAATTGTTTAAAAAAAAATGCATTTTTCTCAAATTGGAAATGCATTGAATAGTTTATGTATAGATTGCATATTATATATATTAAAAAAATAATTGAAAAATTTTGTAAGTATTATAGAAGTTAATTTATTATATTAATGAGTCATGCGATGAATATTTTTGCATTAAACGCTTATGAAATTTTAAAACGAATCGTATTATTTGAACACCTTCACATACAACCGCATTGAGATATCAAAGAAAATTTCAAACAAGAAGTTAAACAATTACACTAAGCAAACACAGAATACAATATATTACACATTTGCGTTATATCAACCGTTCGAACTGTAACGCAAGTTTCCACATTCACCATTTGAGAACCGCCGCTTACAATGGGGATGCAATTATTGCATTCGAGTTGAATCTCAGCAAGAAAGTCACATTGAAACTCGCCATGTACTACGGCAGGAACTCTGCTTCTGAAACCCATCTTGGAGATAATTGAACAAAATTACAGTCATTTACCGCTCGGCAAAGACATGTCTGCCTTTTTTCGACCTTTTTTCCGTTCGTGTGTCGACGGCCCGATTCATTTTCGAGATTATAAAAAAAATAATATGATTATTTAATAATATAATGTATATGAAGGAAATACTCGCACGTAAGCGTATTTGCTCGAAACATGTCGATGATAATGTAAATACGACGTTGTAAATTTTTATGTTTCGTAATGCGATACGATGCACGATTTGTTCGACATGGATGTGAAAATCGATCAATTATTTTATTTGAGAAAAAGTTTTTAAGCTCGTTTAGCAAAATCGTGAGGTTTTTCCTAATATAAATTTAATAAAGTAATATCTTCGAGTTGAAAAATAAATAAAAAAAACATTCGCGAATCGGTAAACTTTGAAAATTCGGATAAATCAGACTTGTCATAAAAACCGTCGTATTATTTGCATATAATCTTCATTAATAATAAACGATTGTCTATTCTTGTCACTTAAAATTAGAAAATTTCAAAATAAAAATTTATTCGAATTTAAAAAAAATTATAAACATCACTTCGATTTTAGTACAGCCTATTCCGAAATTAATAATAATATTTAAAAAAAAACATTCACACACAAAACGATACAGAAAAAATCAACAATACAAAAAATGGGGTCCACATCGGCGAATATGAGTGAAAGTGGGCGATGCCGACGTGAATAAATAATATTAGGACTATCCGAGGAGAGATCTGGTGCCCGCCCATAGCGTGTATCTTTTTAATTTGAAATTCCGAAGGTCCGGTCATAAATCGGACCTCAGCCACGGGTATGAAGACGTTATGGCCGATGGCCGAAAAGCGAGACCAAATTGAAAACGTTTTGTGTTGTATTATGTACGAGTTTCGTGGCCGTCTTCTGTGCGCTGCTTTTGGCGTCGTTTTGTCGATGGATGTTTCGGGGGCTTTGGAGGCTGTTGGGGTTTTGTTTGTATGGTGGAGGATGGGATGGGTACATGTCCATTCGTTCGTTCCATGTGTGACGTTTTTGATTGTATCGATGTGTGATGGTTTGAACCGATGGTGAATGAATAAGTTTAGGTTGTTGTAGTTTTTCTTGAATTATTAAAATTTAAAAGGCTTTGAAATTTTGATGATTTATCACAATATCCCCTATATATAATCACGGATTTCTGTGTGTGTGTTCGTCTGTCGTTCAAATGACGCTTGCAACTTTTTCGCTCGCATAAGGTCTTTATGCGTATACACTATAGCATCTATAATATGATATGCTTATTATCTACTGACTACTGGCTTTGCCTATATGACAATAACAAATGAACTATTTTGATTTTATTAATTTAATATTAAATATTCAAATCGGGCACGGGCATCAACTTTTCGGGTATCGGGCAGTCGATGTTATTAACATCGGGCCTATTTACTAGTGTATTGTATTGCTTAAAGAAATTTCATACTGTGAAAATTGGTCATGTTATTAACAGATTATTTTGTTTAGTTAATTATAATAGTTTGGATCAATGTTGAGGTTGTAGAATGAATAGTTTTTCTAAAATTATTAAAATTAGAATTGAACTTAAGTCAGTTAAAAAATCAATGAATTTTTTTAAGTTATCGCACGTATTACGTATTATATATAATATAATATATATGTCGCCTAATGAAATTTCATACATTGAAAATTAATTTTATTAATAGATTATTTTCGTTGTAGTCTTGCGTTTATTAGTTTTGTATATTGCAAACTTATAATATTATACTTCAAGTGAATATTTACTTCTTATCGAGATTAAATCGAAGTATACCTGCGCCGAATTTCACCACTTTCGATTCATCGTAAATTAATAATGTTATCTATAACTTTCACAAATATTTCGAAATTTGTTTATTCATTTGATTACGATATTAAATAGTTTTGATTCATCAAACTAAAATTTATTACTATACTCACTTTTATAAACGATATACAGAACTTGCAATGAAAAACATTCAATATGCATCAATGAGTGAATAAGTTTTATCTACGAACATCAAATTCAATTTAACAAAAACATCCCAAAATACGATCCGATCTTCATACAAATTAATAATATCATATTACACGTTTCGATCCAGAACAATCCTTCAACGGAATTCGTAAAAAAGTCGACAGAAAGACGCCATTCAACCGAAAGCAATGCGGATCGTAATTGAACGGATGCATCGGTGCATTGAAACCAAACCCGTCCTCAACATTACACACGTTACATACACACAAAATATGAAATAATATATACAGGTGTGTCTTTTAAATTTAAAATTTATATTTAAAATATTTTTCAATCATTTGAAACGGTCAAATTTAATTTTAATCGTAAGAATGCCATGCTTTTTATATATCGAAAGATTAAATGAAATTTTTGTTAACTTTAACTCTATGTCTAAACGTGAATTCGATGAATTTTTGATTAAGTATTTCATATTTTCATTATGTTCAGAAATTATAAAGATTATTATGTACTTTTCAGTACCCTGTATCATATATCTAAATTACAAAAACGGAAACGGTCTCGACGGATGTTCGATGAGTCCCTTTTGTGTGTCGTTATGGTTCCCATATAGCGATTCGTTTCGGTTTATGTGATCGTGTCCCGGTTAAGGATTCGCGATTCGTGTCACGCCCATGAAGACAATGGGTAAAATGATGGTTAAATCGAAAAAGAGGTAAAAAAAAAATGTTACCGACGGTTTATTATTTTTGTATCTCGGCGAGATTCTTCCGCATGTTTGTGGCTGAGGTCCGGTCCGTTAAAGATCGATTAACGGTTTAATGTTTGATGTCGTCTCGCATAACCGTTCTATAACTTGCATTTAATAGTTTGATGTGTATTAATAAATTTTTATGTGGTTTTTTTAGATGTTTTTTTTCAATTTAAAGTGCATTAATCTTTTTAAGTAGACGATCGATTAAGCAGTCGTAATATAAAGTGTTTTTATCGAATCGCGTTCGAATGGATTCTATCAAAAGTAAATAGATCGCATAACAGTTCAAACAATACATTTTAAATGTAACAGAAAACAAAGACAAAAACTCGATAAGTTTCCGCGAAGTGATTTTGCTTCACCGCAGTCTCGATTGCGAAAAGGAAATTCAATGAACTCACACTACACAAATGGAACTAACAGAGATAAGGTTGAAATGAATATCTTACTATGAATTTAGCATTGAATAAAATTTCATTGTTAGAGCGTGTGTGAATAGTGCTGTAAGATATTTGCGATAAAAGCTCACATTATAACAGCACGTTTGATACGAGTAATGCATGTACTTAAAAATTAATGTAACACTCGTTTACTATATTTGTATATTCGTTCCGAAAGTTACTTGCCAGTCATTGTATTATTTCACTAATAATTACTTTCAAGATATGATTACGTTTCGAGTATTTCTATGGAATTTTAGTATTGCATGAGAATGGTTCATAATTACATTTCAAAGTCGATTCAATGGCATTCGAAACACCAAATTCGTTTTAGTAAAGTTTTAATCATTCTTAATATATTTTCAGCGCAGTATATACGATCCATCATATATTATTCGCTCACAAAAATAAACAAATAAAC
Source organism: Hydropsyche betteni (assembly GCA_028571205.2). Taxonomy (NCBI): domain Eukaryota; kingdom Metazoa; phylum Arthropoda; class Insecta; order Trichoptera; family Hydropsychidae; genus Hydropsyche; species Hydropsyche betteni. The sequence goes on from JAOXNN020000006.1 coordinate 8,152,985, forward strand.
CAAGGATCCGAACTTTAATACATGCAGTATTGAATTATGGCCGTGCACCGCCTACCGTTGAACGAAGACGAGACGACGAGGAACAACGTATTTATTATGTTTGAAGCTCTGAAATATTATTATAATAAATACGTAACGTAAATCATAAACAACCTTAATTAATTCCAACGAGAGACCAAGAGCTTACTACTCACATAATACACATTACGGATAATAGAAATCGCGTCAATTGTCGTCGAAACCGTTAAATTCCTCAGATTGTACGAGCGTGCTATTGTTTATCGCGGATGGTTTAAATTTATGGCTTTTTAACATTTTTTTCAATAAAAATTCCTCTTTTGTTTCGAATAATAATATATGGGCGCGCTACGCGATATTTTAATGGGTTCCAACCGATAAGCTCTAATGGGCCGAATTTTGACCGTTTCCACTAATCGTCACTGCCGATGTGATTCATCCGTAATAAATACTCATTTTCCTGTCCGATTTTGCTACATCTAAAAACGCACGTATATCACGCACCTCCCTCCCTCATCAAAGGGCCCTCGAAACAAAAATACAACAGAGAAAACGTTTTAAAACGGCGAATCCTTTGTGCTTTTGTACATCTATATACGGCAAATTAGAGTCGTCCCACGCTCGCGTGCGTCCGATGCATTTGTTTGCACAAAGGTACTGTGCTTTGAAACTTCGATGGTTCGTGAACGGGGACAGGTCCTCCAGGTTTTTCCTACAGGTCGAAGGGATACTGCCCTCTTTGCTTGTCTTGGGTGTGTCAACAGAAGATCCTTCTGTGTCTACCCTTAAACTGGTACCGTTTGTCGCATTTCTTAAACTGTTTGTTCCTTGTCAGGTGATGGCTTTTTCTTGAACACAATTAGGGGGCTTGTTTTCGGATTAACTTTTGTTTTGTTTGTTGAATGTAGTTTGTCGTGAGTGCTACTGTGAAAGCACGAAGATTGGTTAATATCAACTTTATATGATGAATGAAGAATAAAAATAAAGATTTTGATATAGAATTTGATTTCAAATGTATTTTTATGAAGTGTGGCGTCTCAATCGACCATATTTGAATTTTTCATTATGAACAGAATGTAGTTAATTAAAAAAAATATAAAAATAAAAATGATTTTAAAGCTTTATGAAAAAAAACGTGTTGCAAATTTGCAACACGATGAATCGACGGGTTAACAGTCCAAACGTCCGAAGTGTACATTTTGATTTCAAGCATTTACCAAATAATTTCAATAAACAATTCTAAAACCATTATTTGCTCAGTTCAAACGATACATATTCGTAACCATCTACCGATTTTTCACATGTCACTTAACTTCGGTAATGGACGAAATTAACGTGATCAAAATCCGAATCGACCAATTTGAATAGACCACCGAACGAGATCAAACCGCTTCGAAATCTTATAAATATTCCGCAACAGCCTCATCCCAGAATCCAAACCCGACATTTTTTCCACAATTTGGGAAACTGTGCTGCACCTAAACCGAAATGCACGAGCCTCATACGTGATCGACATGCGTATTGTCTCAACCACAACAATACTCACATCTCATACGGCACGGACTTAACCCACGCGCGACCGCTCGCCTCTTTTTTACCCCGCGGTGTAACTTTCGCAAACTCCTGTGCCTTGTGCGGTCTTTGCTTATGTCTGCTCTAAAATAAAATGTCCCTTTTTACAGGTACATCGCGTTCGTCTCCCCTCGCCGGAGCGTGCTCGTTGAATAATGTATCCGAGTGCGTATGTGCCGTCTTTTCGTAGACGGTGGGCTACGTTTGGATTGGTCACATGCGTGAGAAAAAAATGTTAAATAAATTAAAGGCGTGTGTCGTCGGCGCTGTTGTACGTTGATGATGTTTATGTGGCTTTTGTGGGTGATGGGTCGATTGTGTGCGGTGAGTGGATCGGATCTGGCTGGTGAGTTATGGGTTTGAGAAATTTGAGATGGTTCGATTTTGTCGTTTGAAATTCGGTTGTGGTTTGGAAATTAGTGCGTGATGTTTTTTGTCTCTAGGAAGTGAAATTTATACTATAAATTTTATCGAAAACTTATAGGTTAAATCAGTTTTTTTTTATGAAAAAAGGGTTGATATTATTTTTTTTATATATATAAAATATCGTTTTTTCGTAATCATGAGAATATGTATGAGTGTTCACGAATTCATAAAAAAGTTAAATTTGAATTTTTAATGCGAATATATAATATTTTAAAATATTCTAAAATTCTTATATGCAAAGCTCGTTTAACAATGACGCTTTTTTGCTAACTAAAATTAACGTTATCTCAAAAAAAAAAGTATTTCAAAATAATTTAAATTTTTTATTTGATAGAAGTTCGACTTTAAAAAATTATATAACAATATTTTCTTTCGTGTTTGAATCAATTTATAATTTTTTTATGAATTAAAAATATTTTTTTGTCCAATAAAAATTCCTTAGATGGTTTCTTAATGTCAAATTGATACACAAAAAGCATTGATTTGAATATTAACGAAACCCATATTTACTAAAAACAATAGAAGAAACAAAGTGTATACTTATCGAGTAAAAAAACCAACAATTTTAGCAATACGAAAAAGCTTTTTAAAAAACCTAATAATACGCACTTACTCGACAAAAAAACAGAAACACGTTACGCAGCGTATGTAAATAAATTCACAAAGCGCACTTCGTACTTTCGTACATACGTCCGAAGAAAAAAATACGTATGCCCAACATCGAAATCGAACGACTCACAAATTACCAAAATTGCCTATTCATCAATCGCCCGCCATTGAATTATTCAATGCGTAATCGGTGCCCAAAAGTCGAATGTACATATAAAACGTTAAACGCACCGTTGTATTATAATGAAAAAGCCAGCTGTGAAAGCCTCACATGAGATAATGTATGCAGTGGAAGTCACACCCCCACAACGAGCTAAACAAACGCCTTTTTTGTAATAAAATGTATATAAAAAAGATTTAAATCGACGACCGGAAAGGTCCTTACAGATGCGGACCGCAGATCGGTATGTTTACAGACAATAAATAACACAAATCCGGTACAAATTTTTCAATGCGTACCGCCGCCAAAGGGTTTATTAATGTAGCACTTTTGTAAGACGACACCCCGACTGATATTGAATTACTAAAGAACCGTACGTGACCAACAGTTGACATCCACAATTTTTTTTTAGTAACACATTTTCGAAAGGGTGCCACAATTTGGGGTGGTCCGAATATGACTTTAAAAATTAATATTAAAAAATTTTGTATTACAAAAAACATCCTGAGTATATCATGATCCGTTTTTGAATATAAATCGCAGTTTTAGAAAATCCATGTGATGTCACTAAGCCGGCGCGACGGAACGAATCGGTGTACGGGTATTTTGATATCGGACGCGGATTTGTTTGCACTCGTTCCAAAATCCGGTCGCTTTAAATCCCTTTTGTACTTTTAATGGCCATAAGCTGATATTCACGCGGACGGACCGCCCGCAAAGGGTTAAAAAAAGAAAATCGAGTCGTTTGTAGTGGGATCGATGCGTTTTTCGTATCGATTTCGGTTTCATTTCTATCAGATTATGTTCGGGGGAGTTGACAGTTGTGTAACTGGATAAATTATATGAGTCGAATTATTCTTATGTATTGAATTTAGAATTGTGTTGGTTGAATCAGTTCTTATTGATTATTGAATATTTTTGATTCGATACAATTTGCTTAGGTTTCATCGTATTTTTTCGATGGAGAAATATTTTTGTTCATTCTACGAATTCATAAATAAAACCTGTGTTCAAACTATTCTATTATGCAGAGGATACTTCCATTGCAATATACGATCAATAAAACATAATTAAATTTTAATAAATTATTTTTTTTTTACTTTGTATAATACTATATCACTATCAATTTAAGTTAATATAAATATGTATCTTAAATTCATTTTAGATTAATTAGAATGAAAATTCCCAAATAATCCAAATTAAATTTCAATACTCACAATCTTCTATAGAGTAATTTAACCGTTAACGAACACGCATTCGTTTTAAACATAGCGCATCATACCAGGATTATTCTTCTGAACGATCACGAACAATGCGACATACATAAAACGATCGACACATTGAAAATGAACGGATCCGATTTCGTTTTGCCATAATTCAAAAACTGACCGGTTTCGTTTGAGCTTCTGAATGGAGGAAGGAGCGCCCGATCGGGCCGAATCCAGAATTTCTACAAGGGTGGGTCGCAAAGAACGAAAGGACGTCCCTTAATGCTCGGAAGGACTTGTTTGATTTGAGGATAATTTTAAATCCCTTTATTTTATGCGGAGCATTGCTCGCCCATCGAAAAACCCGCGGTCCCGAAACGGATCCGTTGAAAGTGATAATTCTAGGGGGTGGATGTCCGAAATTTCATGGTTATTTTTGTAAATAAATATTTTTGAATCTTCGGGATTATGTTAAAAATAACTTGTTTTTAAAAATTAAGGTAATTGTTTTATTCATAAATAATACATGTTGAGAGTCTTTTTGTAACTTTTATATGCGTATTTACACATGAAGAATAGGCAAGCCCTAAATTTAACTCACAACATGTATACGAAAATAATCCCTTTTCTACTCAATGCAACAATGCATCTGAATATGCATAAACGATTTTTAATATCGATTCGATACGCACTGAAAAGGGGTGAGAATTTATACTCGATCGACATTCAAAGCACGAAGATTCTCACATTTGCATGTGAGTCATATATTATATAATAGAATAATGATAAAGTTTCACTAATTAAGGCCTTTTCAATAATAAGGATAAATCTGTTACATTCGTCCACAATCTCGACCATTTGTTTCATATAATCGTCGAGATAAGCAACCGAATGTCGCTTACAAACACACACCGACTATTTATCTACGACTGGTAAAAAAAGAAACGACCATACTTAGGACACTTCCCATGAAAAAAAAAACCGGTAAGTCGAGAACTCGCTCGATGCTCAAGCATGTGTGACATTTAGGCGCGTCGGCCATTTTGCCATGTGCTCTTCCTTTATCGCCGTTGATTGTCGATTGTTGTTACCGTTGTTGTTGCCGATGTGTGGTAGTGTTGTCTGCAGCTGGCCACCGACCACATACACACATATTATTTGAAAAAACACAAGGAAGAGGGGGTGGGGCGTGGCCTCATTACCAACGGCACATGCTGCCCCATGAACATCCTTGTGTTTTTATTGGTGGAAAAAAGACATGTCGATTAAACGGCAACAGATAAGAGCCTCTCGCATACGAGCGGGCATAAAACGAAAAAACGATGGGAATCGAACGGAAAAAACTGAAATAAAAGGGAAAAGTTGGGGCCCGCGTGCCAACGGTGCGTCAAGCTATCGCGTCAGATTGATCTGACTTGGTGGGACCGGTTGAGTGATTCGCTCACAGAAGTGACTTTATATTGTGGAAAAAAAGTAGATTGGAACTGTGTTTGGATAGCGGCGGCTGTTTGTGTGGAAGATATTGATGGCTCGAGATGTTTGCGTTCGAAATTTTTGAGGCGGATTCGCCGGTTATGATAGTTCGATAGGGTGAAAATTTTATATGATACGGGTTTTTAAATGCGATTCTTTGTTGAAAGTTGTATTTGTTAGAATTAAAGCGTTCATTGTGTTGAATAAATACATTATCTAGAGAATGTGTAGGTGGGCTTCAAGTTAGACAGTTCATAATACTAGATTCTGCATACACTATCACTTGACAAAGCGTGTATTAACGAGAGAATACAACACACAACCGATTAGATAAACTAAATATATAATGAGCAAAATTTGAGTGATTTGACAGATGAGTTAGTTTTGTTATTGTCATTTGGCAACACATAAAACACCAATACACGTTCGGTATTTTATAATGTAGCTGTTATCTATGATTGTCATTCACTCTGTGAAAGAAGCATATCAGAACTGCATTCTATAAAGCGTGTATGGGTCCTTTATGTGTTGTCAACCGTTTTCCGTTCCCGCAACAAGCGATATTTATCTGTCACAGTTTCTAATACGTAAACCAAAACTAAATTATCGTAAATTGGATATTTTGGGTGTCTCGTATTTTCCTAAAATAAAATATTCCCCATTCTCTACTTGCAATTTGTTTATTTCGTTAGTAAATCATGTACGCCAGTATAAATGGTTCATGCATTCTCTAATTAACACGTTCATTCGCACTCCGTGCAAATTTTCTGTGAGTGATTTAGACAAAGCATGCATTTTCAAGAGAATGCACTATTAACGGGCTTGATACTTAATCCGAGACATATTCATAAAATCCTTATCTTTACACAAACAAAAAATTTTTATAACTCAAACATAATTATCTAACAAAGGACGAATACACAGAAAATTACAACACGAAAAATTTACTATGTCATCAAACGATTGATAAGATTACTTTTTTTTAAAACAATAATAAAAGCATCACACTGCAGATCCGTGTAATCATAACAGTGTTAAAAACGCACATTTCCGTGGTAATTTCCAACGGACACCTCTGAATTTATTACATCACCCTAATAAAAAAGCGTCGATTATTTTTCGGACATTTCCGGGTAGGTAAGGGCGATTCGTCAAAATTTAACTTCGCACCCCGTAAAAAGGTTCATTTCGCGAGATCGTAAAAATGTGCAATAAATCCCTTCCGTATATATACATTATGGCGTTTCCACTGGAACTGTAAAAGGATTGTCGCCGAGGTTTTACCGCTCGCATTAAAGCCTTCATATAAAATCTATGTGTGCATTACCACCTCTCGTATAACGCGCGATAAATAATCACGAACTTTGCATAATGAAAATTGGTCCGCTTCCGAAATTCTTGTTTTATGGACTTCAATAGAGTTACCTGTTAATTTTGTAGAAATAATTATGAAGTCGGTGGTTTTATGCGTTGAATGAGTTCGTTTTTGAAAGTTGAGCGATATGTCATACGACTAGTAGATAGATGTGATTTTTTAGAGAAAATTTCATTAGTTTTATTTAATTAGCAAAAAAATTTATACGATATTGAATTATTTTTAAACGATAACGTTGATTGAAAATATTCTATATAAAATACAGTTGAGCTAAATAAACTGCAAATATTTAAAAGACATCGACTCATTTAATGATGTTTATAAATACGACCGATTACGAACTGCGCATCAGATTTATATATAAAATAATGATTCATGCATTTAATCCATATGAATAGGAGATGATGGACTTCTGAAAACACACGTACGTCGATTTAATTAACTAATTAAATTTCGAGCATCGTACGTATTATTTAACTTTCCAATAACCACCTGTTGCCTGTGTGTGATATCGTTATAGATAGCAAGTTAACCGAAAGCTTCGAGTAATGGGCTAAAGCTGCGGTTTCCAATTCAGATTACGTGGAAAGGGATCATCATATTTCATTTTTGCATTTAATCATCATGTGCGTTACGTGCCGGATATTTTCGAAATTAATCGCCATGTTGAAATAGTTAATCGGAATTTATGTTCTATGCGGTTTTCGTCAATTTTGTCGTATTAACAAATCGTGATTGTTTTCTCGAAACGATGAGCGGCTATTACAATGATGGTTGTTTAAACGAATCTGATTTAATTGGGCACACGTTGAACAGCCGCAAAAGGAAGATTATACGTTCGAAAAAACACGACGAGAGATAAAATAATAGAAATTAAAAGCGAAAAACAAACAAGGAAAAAATGCTTCTCATTCTTACGAAACGATGTTCGTACGTTCAGAATCGGTCGTTTGTGAAAAAATTTAATGAACGAACCGAAAAAAATACACACAACAATACCGCAAAGAGAGACGCATTTAAGGGAAAATTCAGTAACAAAGAGGAATTTTTTTTAATGATTAATTCGACGAAATCTAAATAACTGCTTTTTGTTTGCTTAAATATTTTGTAAAATAGTTTATAGAATATTTTAATTTTTTCATTAATTTTTTTTAAGATATTACATATAGATTTATTGAACGCTCTAGTTTTAATTGAACTACAAAGTTAAACAACATACGGTACAGTTAGTAGATGAACAAGAATAGATTTGAAAAGAACAATTCATTATTAGTTTCTTGAAAGTTTTCTTTCTAACATCTACAAAATAAATTAACTAAAACACTTTCAATGCAATCTAAAAGTTTTTGTCCTATAACGATAATATGTTGGACCGAGCTGTAACTTGTAATATACACCCAATCCTCTTTTTACACAAAGAATACGTTCCAAAAACTACCGTGTAAAAAAACGTATGGCGATCATCTAAAAATTGAAGATAGCTTCCATCAGTATATTTGGATAGAATTTCCATCCAAATATATTTTATAAAAAAATTATCATATAAAAAAAATTCTTTACGCAAAAATCGTCAAAATAATCGATTCTTCTTCCTTGAACCGTGTTATTTCGAAACCGTGTAAAAAGAGGATTGGGTACATATGTACTGTGTATGGTTGTTATTATTACTCATTTAATCGATGTTTATACATTTTTTTCAATCGAAAAAATAAAAAATCCAACCGATCCAAAATAAAACACAATACTACAGGGTGGGTGGATCAACCGACATTTCGGTACACATTCAACATGCCGTCTTTCCCACGGAAGTGCCGCGGAACGTCGACAAGTAGCTGCTACCATCGTTGTTTTGTGACCAGTGTACATACACACAGAGTGGAGGAGTGAATTCAACGTTTTCACTTCGGTGCAACGCTAATTAATTGTTGCCGTTCATTGTTGTTCATTGCCGTTAGATACCGGCGGCCCGATAGCATTATGGTAATTGGAGTGCGAGTTAATTCGAGGTTTTCGCGCTCGTTATGTTCGTTTATACGCCATTTTATATAATAATGCATTCGAATGTGGAGGATTCGATGTTGAGAGGTGTTATTATGCGAATGCATTGTTGTTTCGATGGAAATTTATCGGGCGCAAGGGAGGGTTTGGCGCATTGTTTGTTTTGGTTTCTTTTTTGAATTTTTATAACACATAAATCAAATTATTAAGTCATTAAACGAAAAAGTGTGGAGTATTTAAAAAAAATGTATTACCTATATAATTCCTGATTCTAAAACAGGAATAGATGTAATATAACACGAATCGATCACGAATTTTCGAACTCGTCACATGCCTTATCGTTCACAGGCGCAAATAGGTCATACTTTTGAATTTTCCACACATTGAACATTTCACAAAATCATCACGTACACTTTCCGAGTAATTTTAAACGATCTTGAACAATATTACGAACACGATTTATAATTTATTCGAAGCAGGGGCACGCGCGCGTCAAGCAAAGTGTTGCGATGATGGATTAAATTTCCCGCTGTTCAAGCGCTAAACGTTTTCAGATTTGCACCGAACAATATTTTCCGTTTAATTATGGAAAACACGCACATATATTCTTCGCATATTGTACAAAGGGTGAAGAGGTCGTACAAGTACAGTATGTACTTAAAATTATCTTTTAGATCACAATGTATCAATTTTCAATTGAACTGTGTGAAAGTTGAAAAAATATGATTCTTATGTCGATGTAAAAGTATAAATTGGATTGATTTATATATAATCATCATTAGCAACCTATAGATATCCATTGCAGGACAAGGCCTTGCCAAATAAATGCGACAGTCTAGATTTATATACAAAATATCAATATTTATTTAGATAAATTTGAATGTCTGAATCGGAATTTAACAAAGGCGATTCAATCGCACGAAAGCGCCAAGATTATTCAATCCGAATGTCCCGTAGTAAAAGTTTGTCTCGCAATTAATTTCCGAACAAAGTACACGTGTAAGGTGTTTTAATTGATGTTAAAACACGTTACAGCGGCGAAGGGTTGTAAAATTGTGTCGCTTTTCATTTCGGGGTTTTGTTCGTGTGCGGGCTTGCGAAATTCGTACATCACTCGCGGGATTAATCCGGGCTGGGAGATAGAAAAAAGTATGGTCGCCGAAAGCGAAAAATAAAAACGTAATAGAATTAAAAGAGTAAATAAAGTTTGCGGGGGAGTTCTCCCCGAGGCGCAGTGGATATCCCTCAAACAATGTCGTCATTAAAAAATAATATTTTCGCCGCCAGGTTGCCGGCGACGAATTAAATTGCTCCGTGTTCCGTAATCCATATTAATTATGTTTTGATTATTTTTCTATGATGAATTTGTTGTGTTTTTAAATTTTGATTAATCGCTGATATGTGTAAGTGGATTCACGTGTAGCGCAATTGGTTAAATTATCCTAAATTTGCATAAAAATATTGTTTTCGAAAGCAGTTCGGTCAATTTGTTTAGTCAATAATTTGACTATGTTTAATATATTAATTTATACTGATTATTGAAGTTAAGAAATATATTTATCTTCAATAGATAAATACAGAAAATCTAATTATAAGCTTTAGATAAAAGATCTAATTTGAAATGGATATAATATAAAATGCATCTAATGATAAAATCTATATGATATTGATTAAAAAAGATTAGAGTTTTTAATATTTCGTTTATTTTTTATAAGAAAAAAGTTATTATCAAGAAAAAATCCTTACCGAATAATTTCAATCTAATTATTCATCAGCCGATTAAATCCATTTCACTTAACTTTGTGATTAATGAAAACCAGTGTATCCGACAAGACTAAACCGTCAACGTGAATAATTTCAATAAAAAAAAAACACTTAAATATTTATCACACAAACCAAAACGAAATCAAATTCGAATCTATACAATCAAACGACCAAGTGTACGACACACGAAAGCTCTCGTCGACAACACAAAAAAAAATTATAATCAGCACGAAAAATACAAATCGCGCACACATGTTACACACGATACGATATAAACGAGCCACAAAACGAACACATGCCCCATACAACGGACGACATCCGATCCATCACGCGTCGGAATCGAGCGACACTTATGCAAATCGCGCGACCCGTCCATCGATCAGATCGAACTTTATTCAAATTGAAATTGTAACAAAAAAGCGGGGAATTATACGGGGGAAGAGTGTCGTCGGGTACGCGACGGACTAACTCTTCGGGGGATTCCCGTTTGACAAAGGACTCGTAATCATCGCGACCGGGATGAGGAAAAATGCGCGGCTTTGTTAAAACTGTATCCTGAATCTGGGCCGGGGTTGTGTGGCGTTTGGAAAGTTCGGAATCGCGTGTGGGGTTGTGCTAGTTTTGGTTTGGTGAATGTAAAAGTATTGGAAATTTTGTCGGTTTGGGAAATTATTATCATCGCTAGTAAATAGGCCTGATGTTGATGACATTGGCTGTGGTTTTTTTAAGAAACGGAAAACGGTAAAATGTGGAAACCCGAAATGTGTACCCGATTTGAATATATTTAATATTTAATTAATAAAATCAAAATAGTTCATTTGTTATTTGTGTGTAACATATAGACAAAGCTAGAGGCAGTAAGTAATAAGCATCATATTATAGACGTTAACTGTATACGGATAAAGATCATAATAGAAAATCGAAGTCGCGAACGTAATAAGCATAAAGAGCATAATAGAATATCGAAGTCACGAGTGTAATAAGCATCATATTATAGACGTTAACTGTATACGCATAAAGAGCGTATTCGCAAAAAAGTCATTCGAACGAACATACAGACAGACACACAGATGTCCGTGATTATAAATAGAGGATAAAGACTATAATAGAATATCGAAGTCACGAGCGTAATAAACATCATATTATACAAGTTAACTGTATACGCATAAAAATCATATTCGCAAAAAAGTCATTCGAACGAACATACAGACAGACACACAGATATCCGTGAATATACATAGGGAATATGCAGTTTAAGTCCATATGATGCCAGTCTTATACGTAACAGGCAGGACTGTAAAAATAATCCTAAAAAAGTCCATATGATGATAAGGGAAGATGTTTCATAAGTAGGAATATTAAAATTTTGTTTGATAGTTTTAATTTAATAGTAAGTCGAATCCAATTATAAATTATTTCACTTTGGTGATCGATGCAAACCATTGCGTTTAATGATTTAGAAAAAAAAATATACTCGGGGTCTCACATAACACGGTTTTATAAGACACGGTTAATGAACGGTATCCTATTTTTGTAGAACACAACACTATTTCAGAAAAAAAAAACAATTGAAAATAAATTAGATAAGTAGTAATTAGTTCATAGGTACGTAAATTATTTATTGACAAATTTTAATTTCATCATGAATAAAAATGCATTAAGAGTGCTTAAATTAAGATTCTTAACGAATTTCACGCGTAATTTATGCATAAGTGCATAAATTATTTTTTTAAACGAATTTTTTGTATAGTTAAGAAGTTATATTTTTCAATTTTCAACCATATCTCAAAGAAATTTTAGTTTAGAAATTGTTCAGTAGCCCCTTTTGCCATTTGAACTGTTAACGCCATATAACGGTGTTAGGCGAGACTCAAGTATAGTTTCGTTATAAAACTATTACAAACAATCCTTCAAAATCCGAAAAGAAAAATATACGAAATCAACGCGTCATCAGCACATTTTTCAATTCACCAACACCTAATCCGAGTTAACTAACCGTTTACAAGTTA
>JAOXNN020000006.1:8189711-8220700 GCA_028571205.2 Hydropsyche betteni
GGTTTTCACATTTTATCGTTTTCCGTTTCTTAACAAAACCACAGCCGATGTTATTGACATCGGGCCTATATACTAGTACGATATATTCATCAATTTGACTTTGATATCTCACAATCAGTTGGTGATTTTTACAATTTTTTACACACATAACATTTTTTTAATAAATCAATAAAAAAATAGGTACAACGAATATGTAGCTAAAGTTTCTTTTATATTTTTCATGAAATCATAAAAAAATCGAAAATGAAGAATATAATTTTGCAAAAGGTTTCATTTGAAATTTAAAAAATTGAATTTGATTTTTATACAGTTGAATAATATAATAATTGAATCAAACATATAATTTGAAAACATAAAAAAAAACTAAAAACATCAACAAGAAACCTTTTACAACACCGCGTAACAATACGACTCTCCCCTACCCACCTAACATACAATTTTGCACGTGTGCGTCATAATCCAATTTTTTCACGATTATCATTTCACCGCCCAGATCCGAACCGAAACACGTCGAAACAAATATAAAAAAAAACAAAGTAGTAAAAATGCAAAATCGCTTCGCCTATGCGCTATGCGAAAGTGAAAACGCACACCGCGATCTCAATATTTGCCTTTTGTGTCTTCGCCGCTAAACGTCGCCGCATATTATCGCACGATTACATAATGTTAATTAATTGGGCAATTTTTCTTTCGAAATCGTGTACCCGTAATGAGCGTTCGTTCTTTCGTGACTTTCGTATTGAAGCGTGCGATCGAACGCCTTCTTGTGTTTGCATGCGATAATTGAGTTAATTTGACGCTCGACCGTTTGCTGTTTGTTGGACGATTTATTTTTCAATTTTTGCGTACTTTGAGAATTCTCAAATGTCGTTCGTTGGGTAATTTTAAGTTATAAATAATTAATATATGTACAATATTCTGTTATACAATACAATGCATGCAATGATTAATTCACGTTTTCCAATGAATGATTATAAGAATTGAGCAATTATTATTCTTAGACTATTAAATTGAAATTATAGGTCGATTCATTTGAAATATATCTGCATTTAACCCGTTGCAATTATCATATATTATCATTTCATTATGCATACGAATTAACATAAATTAATATTCATCATATTGATAGATATTAGATAAAAATAATATATCTCCCTAATCGTGCATGATAAATAACATATTGAAAAAATTAAAATTTGTTTGATCATGAATAAAATAGTTTATTTTAAATGGGAATAAAATTGAACTATCAAAACTATTACAGTTCAACATTCGCTATTAAAAAACAAAAAATATTGATCATGCAAATCATTACGAACAAACATTAAAACGAACATACACCGCAAAAACGAACACGGCGTGATTTCTGTGCAAATATTTTCGAACATGCACAACAAACGAGGAAATCTCAAACGAGAAAATTTCGCTAACAAACTCCCAATGTCACCATTGCTAACAAAAAAAAAACCACAATCTTGCACACGTTAATTGACATTCGTATTTTTTTGCAAAACACGCGCAATAATTGCAACTTGCCATTTTAAGCATGCACAACTGAATAAATAGTGAAAAAATCTCGTGAACCATCAATGTTGTTAAGAAAACGGAAAAACAGACAATGGTCAGACCATCAATCACGTTATAATGGACATGTTTCCGAGATGCACCTTGGCATCGTTTTGGTTAAATATGCATCGTCCTTTCGAAGGGAATGTTGCATTTTGCACGCGAATTGTTAAAAATTGCATAATTTGAATTGTGACAACTCGTCGATGTGCTCGACTGTGAAATTTTCGCTTCACGTAATGCTATTCAATTCTTATTTTATGATGTGTTAATTTAAACGCAATGATCCCGTATATATAATAGCGGATTTCTGTGTGTCTGTCTGTGTGTGTGTCTATTCGTTCGATAACGCTCACGACTTTTTTTTTAATTTTTATCTGATGATGATGATGATGATGATGATGATGATGACGACGATGATGATGATGATGACGATGATGATGATGATGACGAAGATGATGATGATGACGACGATGATGATGATGACGACGATGATGATGATGACGACGATGATGATGACGACGATGATGATGATGACGACGATGATGATGATGACGACGATGATGATGATGACGACGATGATGATGATGACGACGATGATGTTGATGACGACGATGATGATGATGACGACGACGATGATGATGACGATGACGATGATGATGATGATGATGGTGATGATGATTATTATTATTATTATTATTTCGATTTTTATGAAAAATTCAAAATCTAGCACTTGCATGGTTATAAAAAACCTGCTGAAGTAAAGGGAAACTAGAATTTTTTGATAAGTATTTCTTGTTTTAAAAAAAACGATATTCAAAGTATTTTTAAAAATATCACCGTTTAAAGTTCTTTTGATTGATGTATCAAATATTAAAATATCTAATAGGTTTTCAAAATTAGGGTGCCACTATAGAAGTTTCATGATAAAAATCGTTGTATCTTAATGTTTTATATCCTTATTTTTTCCGGTGTTCATATTAAGAATTTATTTAAAGTAATAGCACTATTTTCATAAGTGTATTTAAATCTTGAAAATATTTTAAATTTGATAAATAATCAATTAATTTAAAAAGTAAAATATTTTTAATGAATAAGCATAAACGTTTTACTAAAAAATATTATTTTTTTAAATTTAACGTTCTGCCAATAAAAATAGTTTCAATTAAGTCTTAATGAGTTGAAATTTTAATTGAAAATCGTTGAAAAGTATTCAATCACAAATTAAGCGGTAAATTAGTTTGAAGAAAATAATTTTTAAGAGTGCTCGAAGGTATATGCAAAGAGTGAACACTCCGACGAACTTCTGTGAACCTTTCGAACTTTGCCGATTAAACAAAATTTTCGATTCGAAACCACTACTCTGTGAAATATTGAAAATATACCATAAACGAGCTTCAATCGAGTGCAACTTCGTTAAATATTATTTACCACTAGACTGGATATGAATTTTCATCATACTAGAAGCCTTTCCACATAAATTCTCCGATAAAATTTCAAGTCACAGAAAATTATTTTTAAAAATATCAACATTATACACGAAAGCTCATAAAACACTTCACGACGAGAGAAGCTCAAAAACCGTAATGCGATATAATAAAAGCGCAATACACGGTCTCGTGATAAATTCGATAAACCCACCTTTACTATCCGATCTGAGGCTCAAAGTAAATAGGAAATCCAATGTCGGTCTGAAATCGGGCTTAATGAAAATCGATCTGTCCCGTGGGATGAATAAAAGAGCGTTTTATGACTGCACTTTTTCATTGCCCTGCACCCGGGGACTCTGAGGGATGTTTTCCTCGACAAGTATTTGCCTTCTTTATTCACTTTATTATTCTCTTCTTCGATGGCTGGAAGAGTCGGTGATAAATCTGCGGAAGGGTCGAATTTAGGGATAATGCAAATTTAGGTGCTTTTCCGTTTTATATTGTGAAATGTAAGAAAATCTTTGAAGAAAATTGATTGAAAAATAATAAATAGATGTGCTGCAATCTAAACAATTTTTATGTGTAAAATACGACGTTATTTTCGTGGAAAAATAATGCGTTTTGTACTTGAGTTAATGTAAACTTTTTTGGTTCATAGAATTTATTATATTCACACATTCTACTATACCTTTATAAGATGGTATTTACTAACTGCATTCTTCATATCGTATTTGTAGAAATCCTATAAAAGCTGAATATTTATTAACTTCTGTGTAATATCCTAAACTAAAAAAATAAATACTTAGTTATATTAACAACGTATGCGTTTATAACGTCTACTGCATAACGAAAAAAATCTAATATCATTTAGATTTTCAGATTTTTTTTTTAAATTAAATATTAAAACCATCTTTTACCACATAGTTATATTGCAAAATTAACGATACACAACCATATTCATATAATGACCATTCCACTTATTGTTTAACTTCAACATTCAAACGGCTTAAAAAATCCTTTCACTATCATTCAATATTATATTTTATTATTTCAATGCCAAAATATCCATTACGATTCGAACCAAATCCTAATTAATTCAATTCAATTAAAAAACATACACGTACGAAGGAAGCTAAGCCCCGATCGGGGACGACCCAAAATCGAAATTGCCCCAAAAAAATCAAATTAAAATTCGAAAAGTGTGCACCCGTTTCCCAGAAGGCGCAATAGAAATTAATAACCGATTCAAACAACGTAAACGAACACGAGAACGTTCTTCTAAATAAGGACCGAAAGGATCCGATTTAAAATTCCCGTGGCATATGAAAGACCGGTCTTCGAATATGCCTATAAATATTTGCCGTATATTATTATGTTTTGTGTAACGCTCGGTTTTTTTTTCTACCGGAAAGTTAATTTACGAGCTTAATTATAGGCGACGTCAAGACTAGTAGTCCTCATGTAGAAGAATTCGTATGAATATTAAAAAAAAAATAATGATTTTTCAAACTGTTTGATATGCGTATTAAATTTCCTCGGTTATGCAAATGCGTTTTTCGGGACCCGTTTTCGTCAATTTCGAAACCCTAAACACTCTACGAGATAATTAGATGTTAGATTATCATTTATAAGGGAACTAGGAAGTATTTATTATATTTTTTTTAAAGAATATGCGTCGAAATGAGATAATCGGTTCAATATTTAATATACGAGTGCCGTAAATACGTTGAAATTTTCGAAAAGACGCGTGCTTCGACTTACAACGTGTTATTAAATGTATTACGGAGCTATCTTTGATCTCGTACCAAATTATATATTTGTTTAGAGGCTTTTTTATTGGTTTTGTCTCGACTTTTAGAAGGTATTGAATGTTGCGTTTGCGTTTTTCGTTTTTTTTTCGTGATACAATATGAGCGCTCGAGTTGTTTATTCGTGAATATTATAATGCATTAGTGAATTATGTATGGACACTTTAGAACAATCGAAATCGTAAATAAAGAATGCGAAAAAGCTGTAAAAATATCGCAACATTCCGTGACACAATTCTCACGGGAAAGTGAACCGAAGTGCTTTCGTTAATGAACCTTTTTATTTATTTTTCCATCCGTTTGAAACATTTTTAAACTCTCAAAACACTTTAAAAGTTTCGAACGTATCTATTCCTATTATTCATATGATTTATAACACAATACGAAACATAACTATGTATGTGACTCAGTACTTTCAATATTGTATCTCACAACGAATTTTATTAATGAAATCTAAAATATTCGACATTGCGCAAAAGATCAAATAAAATCCCATCAAAATCAGATAAGTATAGAAAGGGTTAATCTCCGAGCGCACTTTGCGTCAAAATTTTCTCAGCACAACAAAATTAGCCTCTCGATCCGATCCATCGATCAATCAGACTGGCCGTAATCTAAACGAAGAGATGAGGCAAATTACACTACACGAAATCATTGGGCTCCTTCGTACATTCAAATGAGCACATGTTCGAAAATACCACTAATGCTCGTAGTCTAATCGCGAGTTCGCATTGTGCGTCGATCAAAACACGGCTCGTTTCTGATTGACATCGGAATAAATCTGGCCAAAAGCCGATACCGATCTGAAGAGGCTCGTTAACCGTTTTATAGTTTTTTTTTCCCTCGCTGAAGGTTGTATTGGTATATTTTGTTCGAGTCGAGTTACGAAGGCATTGCGGCGAAATCCGAGTAGCCGGACGGATTGAGCGTTGGTGGCTCGTCAATGTCGCCGAAATTGATTTAATTATTTTTTGTTCAGTGAAATATTGAATATGTAATATAATAACGGCGGAGAGGCTTTTGTTTGCGATTAAAGTCGGAAGTTTGACGAATTTTGGAAATGTGGATCCGTTTTCACGGTAGCGGTTGATTGAATTCAGTATTATGGGAAATTGTCTTGAATCAAATCTAAGTATCAGATTATATTATATATTGTTTGGATTTAACTGGGATAAAGTTACCATTACCATATGATATTCGAAATGAAGATAATTACCTGTTTTTGTTATTTTATCTATAATAATACAAATAGCTGAATCTGGCAGATGTTGTTCAGCCAGTCTGTATTATAGCAGCTTGAAAAAAAAAATTGAAAACGAAAAAGAATTTTCCATGATACATGCCAATTTTCAAGGTGATTGGTTGAACGATGTAGAAGTTGATATGCTGCAGCGCCACCTAGTAGAGACCTGCAATAAAGAAGATAGCACAAAAACCTTCTCTACAAAAAATACATATTTAAGCCAATTTTCATAGTGATCGATTGAACAGTGTTGGAGTGAAACAATAACATATGTACAAAGATCCATTTTTATATATAAATAACACAATTATAAATATTTGATGTATGGTAATTTTATATTATAATGACAAAAATACACCTGTATATTTTCATTAAATTTATAAAATTTTCTAATATAAAAAACTATGATGAAATACTATTTATCTGTATGCTATTTTATTTAAATAAATATTTAAAAATTGGTGTGTTGGTTACGACAGTTTGTGAACCACTGGTTCGCGACGTGTCTGGTCTCCGTGCAAGAAGCGTCACCGCGAAAATGCACGAAAATTTTGTGATTTTCTTGTCTGATTTTACATCTATATTAGTATAACCATTTGAATGTAGTAATAAAATACAACTACCAATCATGATGATCGTATTCCAATAAGGAAAATATGAAAAATTTCAATTAAAACGTTTTTAAATATGCTTTTAAATATTATCGAATTGAAATTACAAAAAATTGAAATTGAAATTTTTACAACTTTATATCTTCTAAAATATCAAAGAACGATCTAATATAAGTAAAAGTAATATTATTATGAAAATAATAAACGTAAAGACATGTTTAAATTTCGATTTCAAATCGCTGACAGTACCTACCCTAGGTCAAAAAAATACGCGAGTACAAAGGATTAATGTTACAAGGACAATTTTTAGTCGATCGCGATCTTTTCAAGTGATCGGTTGTTAATGGTGCAATGTTAATCAATTGCAATTTTTCGTACGCGAGTGAGTGTGTGTGTTCAGTGCTTCAGGATAATTTTGAAAAAAGTGCTCAGCACATCGATATGTGATTATTTAAAAATAGTTTTTAGTGTATCGAGATAATTTAAAAAAGTGATCCGTGTATCAAAATAATCAAAAAAAGTGTTGTGTTTCAAAAATTTCCAGAAAAAGTGCACAGTTCCAGAGACCAGAGATTGCAACGTCGGCGCTGAAAGTTCTACAGCTGAAATGCAGATGTCCGATTGATAAGCATGACCATCAATCGGACATATTGAGGTTCGTGACTTATATTATAGTTTCATTATTTTTCGATTTTATTATGCATAAATTTTTCCATTTTTCTTATTATCCGATATGTTTATTTCTAAATCGAAAGAATATGTTTAAATAACGATTCGACGTCGTCTTTTTAGATTTATCGATTTATTTATGAGTTCCATAGGTGTAGGTAGATGAATAAAACGCGAAAATATCGTTTTTCGTTTGTTAATCAGTAGACAGAACAAATTAAATAGTTTTTTGCAAACGACGGTAGGTACGCAATACGAGACGAATTGTCACTTCACTTTTGAGCGATCTCTTAAGAAATATAAAAGTTGTTGAAAATAAACAACTCCAAAATTATAATTAAACAATAATTATAAGTAATATGACTTATATTTCATACAAAATATTAAAATAACTGATTAATATATTCTGAAATTTTAAGAAATTTTTTTCGACAAATTTATCAATTGACTTTCTTTTTCAAACATTTTATTTGTCTACTCTGAACTAATTCAATTTATTTAAAGTAACATTTTTCTAAATATATTATACTTATCTTTGCAATTTATTATTATTATTATTATTATTTATTATATTTATTTTATAAAGCAATTGAGAATGAAATACGAAAGTTTTTTGCGATATTAAATGTGTCACATAAAATATCTCAACAATTTACGATAGTGAAACTCAAAAGTGCCGTCCGCTAATGAAGAAATTAATTGCTTAAAGACGCTTTCAGCGAAAAAATCAGCAAATTGCGTAATTGAGCATTAACTCCTTTACTGATTCGTTAATTAATTCTTTAAAACGGCCACAAAAAGTGGACTAAGTCCGTCGAGTGGTACATAAGGCTTCGAGGAATTTTATAGGAAGCTGCGTATGCGAGTCACGTATACGACTCCTTCGTAAGGACTTACTGCACCTGAGACGCTCGACGATCTATAAATACTATTATTTATTTAATATGACCGTTCGAATGGTAAATAAATAAATAAGCAAGTGCTCCGCGTATATTGTGGACGTATTAAATCCATCAGTGCGGTTAGTGTTGGTGGTTTATGGGATACCGTTGTATGAAGGGTTATTAATTTTTTGTTTGTTTGTGGATTTTTAATGATTATATGTTTGTTTAGAATTGTTTATACAGATTTGATTTGTATGTTTTGGAGATTTTTGATGAGTTTTCTTTATTGATTTATGAGTATTTTGATGTACGGAATGTAGGTCGTTGATTCGATTGATTTGTAAATAAAATACTTAACATCGAATTCAAATTAATTACACAGATTTAGGAAATCAAAAATATAAAAGTATATCAATATTTATTTTTTAAATTTCTCAAAAAAAATCTATGATTAAAAAAACAGATGTGATGAATGAAGCTTTATTGAATGAATGTCTTTATGTAATATTCAAAGTATTAATGATATTCGTAAGAAAATTTACAATACATTTTTTTTAAATTATAAAGTAAAATTTAATACATAATAAATTATAAAAGTACCAAATTGTATTTTTAAAATAAATTGTAAAAACGAAATAAAGAAATATTTTCAATATATGTATACATTTAGAACCAACATTGATTCATTATCATAAAAAAATATTCAAACATTACATAAAATTTCGGATATCGAAAGACAATACATTCGCGAAATCTCAATGTGATCATAATATTATATATATTATTTTGCCATTTTTTAACGACAACATTCTCCGGCATAATTTCGGTTTTTGTTATTTCTCGCACGCGCGAGATGCGGTCCCTTCGAATCTATTACGTTATATTAGTGCCGGTGCGCTTCGGGTGTTTTGTGAAAAAATAATATCGGTACGGAACGGGAAGTATAAAAAGCGCGGGAAAACATAAGTGCGTTTTCGGGGCAGGGAAAAAATGGGGAAAACGCGCGTGTGCGTAATAAAAGTTGCGGCGAAGCGCAGGAAGCGGTCTCTATTTAAAAGCGAACCGAAAAAATATGTATGATATTCATTCGAGGAATGCATCAAAGGACTATTGCGACAAGGATGTGAAATAAAAACGAAGGATGCGTTCGTTTTTCGAATATGTTCCCTTGAAAAAATGCATCAAGTTTTTATTTTGATATGTGAATGTTATATCATTTTATAGTGATCGTATCGACTTATTACTTTATTTGAAAATATAATAATATCATCAATTGAATCAGATGTTCTAAACAAATATTCATTATTAAAAAAAAACAAAACATAGTTTCTCACAATATAAATCGACCGAACGTCGCAATTGCATTGATCAAAGATAAAGCAATTGCTTACAATGTTCGATCCAGCAACAATGTGACCACAATTTATCAGTACAACCTTATTTTAAGGCTTCGAAAGCCACTGGCTCGCCATCCATCTTATCCGCATATTATCTGAGTGCTCTGCGTAGCAAATTACGAAAATATTGTAATTCACTCGCCGTCTTGAACCCGCTCGCTCCCTCGTCGCGATCCTTCGTCCTTTTTGTATTGTTCAATTTTTTTGTGTTGTCAAATGTGTTTATGCACTGTAGAAAGAGTCCTCCGGTCGCTTGCTATCGCACGCTCATCTTTGTCTCTATATTGTGTTGGGTGAAGGCTCTAGAATCAAAATTCACAATTGAAAAATTTCGATATGGTTGAAATTTTTAGAACAGAATCTTCATGTCCGATGATAATGATCCAATGAAATAAAAATATCATTTTTATCTCTCATCAAAATTTTTTCGAATCAATTGGACGAGTCACAAACTGATGCTTCAATTTTACTCAACCATTCATCACTTTTCATATGAATTTTGATCAAATTAAAAATTATCGATTAAATTTAAATAAAACACTTATTTATATAATTAATTTAAATTTTCTAAATTGTGAATTTTGAAAGAACTTAACTCATATATCGTGATCCTATTTCAATGCTCGTCGGTAGGCCACGCTTCGGCGAGACGTTTAACTGCTCATTTTTATTAGGCTACGTAGCGTGAATTCGAAAAATATGCCTTTTTTGTTTATCGTTCGAAATATCATATATATTATATATATGAGATGGAAGCCTTCGCTGCTGTCAGTGCTTGGTTTTTTGTCTTGAAAATTCAATGGGCAAGGTCGATCGTGTGATAGCTCGTCGTTTGTCTGACTCGATTTGTATGGATCTTTATTGTACCACGTACGCCTGTAAAATATATGTTATATAAATGCATGATTTGGATAATGTATTTGAAAAAGTACTATAAAATTCAATTGGTAATTAAGTGCTGCGTTCTGAAGTCGTTTTATATGCAGCTTATATTATGTTCAATGCAAGACAAGGTCTTTCTGATGCTATTGAAAGTTATAACTTTTTTATATTGAGAAATAATTTTTCATGAGTTGAATAAAGAAAACAAATTGATTTACTATAATGATGCATGATCGCATCTATTTATAAAACATATACATTAAAAAAAAAAAACGATTACTTCAAAGAATTCTAAATGTAACCGTAAAATTTAATCATTTTTAAACGAATTCAGAAGCAAAAAATAAAAGATATTCGAAAACAAAAAAATCAAACAGAAACGATAAGAACGAGCGGCACTTAAAAAGCGTTTTATTACCGCGTTAATTTTTCGAAAGCTCGACTCCTGGCGGCTTTTATTACTGAAAATCTGTCACGAATCAAACGCATAAACACCCACGCCTTCGATACTTTATTTTTAATATTCCCTCCTAAACGATCAATATCGATCCGAAACAATATCGATTTCCTGCGCGAAATGAAGCGATCAAAGAATTTTCAAAAAAAAATCCGAAATTTCGAAAACGGATCTACCAAAAACAGTAGCGGCCGCCTTCATTAACGATAAATTAAAATACTCGAATGTCAAATGATTTTCGTTATTTGACCGGTCGCATTTGCATTCATATGAGACGGGCTTTTTTATGTACATTTTGGAAATTGATAAGGCGATTTGCATGAATTATAATAGAAGTCGGTCATTTTATTGTCGCTTTCGAATTTTGGAGTTGAGACGTGAGAAGCGTTTTTGTGATCGGTGCACTGTTATGGTAACGATTTCGAGAGGTTTTGAGAATGTTGAAAAAGCTAGTGCTAATATGGATGACGAAAAAGCTCGTCGTGCCTTTTTAAAGGCTGTGGAGGAAATCGAAAGTCGCTCTTTCCTTATGTAGGAAAAATTCTGAAAGTACATATGTTTCTGTGTTGTAAACGTTCGTGAGGATTGTATTGTTTGAATTTCGATTTGATTTAATCTATAAATTGTGCGTTGGAAAATAATTTTAGATGAAAAATCCTCCATTCGATTTTTATCGTGTTTCACAATGTACAAACATAAAAAGACTCGTATAAAAATTTTAAGGTGTAATTCAATTCTTTTTTCGATATTTTTTTGACGTTTCATACACATAACAAGCACTTAAAAGACGTCTCAATAAAGGTAATATAGCATGGGTAATTTTATACGAATCGAAGATATGACCATGAATTTAATATCGTCTACATGAAAAAATAAAAAAACTTCGAGACACTTATTCGGATATGTTTACGTAAAACTTAAAAATTTCGAAAAGAACAAACTTGCCAAATTTGCGAAATAGCTTGGTTAATATTGACCAGTTTCACGGATAACATAATAATATATATTATATAGTGTGTAATATAAAATACATATACGAAATACAAATGCGATTCGTTTTAAACGTTGTTCCCATATCGTTATGCAAATTCGGCGAAATTCCGGTTTGATGTTAACGAACGATTCCTCCCAATGAACCGAGCGATAATATGATAAATTCATATAAAACTCGTACATTTTATTTAAGTGTGATGTTTCATTTGTAAATACTTAAATTTTTGTTTTTTTGAAATATAAATGCAATTATTTGAACAATTAAAAAAACGTGTAGCAATTCAAAAAGAGTACAAATATTGAATGGAATTGTTTCTGAATCGTTTTATTGATTGATTTGAATAGTCTTAAGTTAGTTAATAGTGTAATTTTAATAGTGGAATAACCTTTTTGGTATCGCGATCGAATGATTGTTAATTAACAATACGCAATTAAATTAATTTATCAATCGTAGCCTCACTTTGAATATGAATCAGAATTAGTTTTAAAAAATAAAAATGAATCGGTAATTTGTTTATATGTGTGTTTATAATATAAAAAATCCTCGTCGAAGAAAACCTTTATGAGAAAAATTTCCTTCGGTCAATTTGTAAAGCAAAGTACTGCGAAAATAAAAAAAATTAACAAATCGTATTTATACTGTGTGAAACGATATAAAAACGAAAATGCGAACTCGTCGCAAAAAAGGATGCACCGAAAATAAATTGCACTTTCGGTGGATAAAAAATTCGAAGCTCGTCCGCGATTTGAGGCATTCGAGAATCTCGTTCGAGACGAGAATGGGTCGAATTCCGTCCGATTCCGAAACGAGTCGGCCAATTTAAAAGTTTTATTTCGTCGACGCCGCATACGAATAAAACAAATGGAGTCGTATTGAAAAAATAAATCAACGAAAACGAAAATGGGACGGGGGGAAATCTTTCGAGAAATTTCGGGATTTGTCGGCCGCGCGCTTTTGGAAAGGGTTCTCGTTTCGTGGATGTTTTGAAATTTAGCTAATGGTTTTTTGGTTGGATGTCGTTAGTTTTTGTCTCTTCTTAACGATGTTGATGCATTATTTAAAACAGTCGAGTGTGAAAGATTTTTTTTCTAAAAATTTGGTTAGAAAAAATGTGTTGTTTTAAAAATCTATTCTTGTTTATATGTTTTGTATTTTTTTTAATTAGTGAATAATAAAAAAAAATTTTAGTTATACAAAATTTAAATAGCAAATATCTTATTTTTGCTTCGGAAGAATATACAAAAATTTGAACGATGCAAACATCAAATTCTTTCATGTACATAACATCGACAAGATGACGATTTTGTAAATATCGACCGTTACTTAAATTTCCAGAATCGTATAACGAAACCTGTAACATTCATTTAACGACTATCTAACATTTAACCCTTCCCGTCCATTATAAAAGAACAAACACTTTCGATATTGCACTTTACGACCGGGTCCCTAAGCGAACGTACGAAAAGTCACGTTCTGTCCACGTTCGGGCGAAAAACCGAAACTAAAAAAATATATACGGACATAAGCACACACACGCGGACATATTCCTCGACAAAATTGTATGAATAAATAACGAAATGTGAAGATGAAAAAAAAAACGACATCAAAGACCACCCGTACGAGTCAGACGACCGATGCAATCCTTTAATTTTTCAAGTCAAACCAAAACGCCCCGACATTAAAACCTGCCTCGTGATTAAATAGCCGTGGGTTCCGAACAGAATATCGTATATAGAATATATATAAAATATATACGATAAATAAGACGTATGGAAAAAAAAGTAACCGAAAAGTCGTTCCTCCTCTTCATATAGTGGTAATGTGATCTATGCAAGACGGCTTTAATAACACGTTATAAAACAAAAGACATTGAAAGAGGTTTTGCGCAATTTAATGTGTGCCAATGCTAAGCAAGGACGTATGGTTTTGTGTAGTTTTGTAATATTGTTTGGAAGTTTTTTAATTATAGTTGACGTTCGAGTGTTGTGGGAGTTTTATCAAATTGAGTAATGTTAGTATGAAGATTATGTTGGGCGAAATTGTGATTTTTTTCTGTTCAAAAGGGATTAAAAGATTAAATATGTTATTCGAATATTCTCAGAAGCTTTGAACACATTTGAGAAGAATTTAATTTTATGGAATAATAACAGAATTTCATCGATTTAATAATATGCAATGTATGGTTTATATAGATTAATTGAAACTATTATAGAATCTGTAAGATGTTAAACAGTAAAGAAAAAAATATTTTTTTAAAAGCTCAAATTACCGTGAAAACTCTCAATCCTTCCATTATTTTTTGATTAAATCACTTAACAGCATACTAATTTCAAATGCACCGGTTTTTAGCAAAGAACGATTTCAGTATCCTGTTTTTTTCAAGTCACCTTTCTCTTATCACCGTGTGATGGAAAAAACCAAAACTTTCAACGACATTCAAAAAATCTCATTCCATAACAAATGAAACATATGAAAACCCTATCAAAATCGATGCGACACACCTCCCATATAAATCCCCAAACAAATAAAGCGCAAACACACAGACGGATATAAAACAGAAAACGACAATAGATCAGCTTAATTAATGTCGGGGCACGCGCGGGACACCGGTTAAAAGTTAACGCGTCGCAAACTAACAAACGCACACATATCGTATCAGTAACAGCGCTGTTCCGCATCGGTTTGCTGGTTTACTATTGTACGCTTTCACTAAGCCATTGTATAGTGTGGCTGGCGCTAAAAACCGACCCCCGGTTTGTTTGGGCGGTGGGTTTTGGGCGTGTAGAGTCGAAACTGACGATTTTAAAACGAGAAACTCTGTGGGAAATTATAGAAAATTGTGGGGTTCGGATGGTTTTATAATGCGAAAAGGTTTATGTTTCGAACGATAAAAAAAATTGTAAATTGATGTTCTTTTAATTGTCTTTCTGGGAATTAGTAGGTTTTTAAGCTTTAAGTGCCACTAAATGGTTGTTTTGATCATTTAGAAAAAGTTCATATTTTTTGTGTGGTCTTAAGGCATAAAAAACTATTTATTTTACTCAATGATGTATATAAAGTAACTTTTTTATAATATATTTTTTTAATTATCTATTTGATTCATCTAGACTGTATGTGCAATTTAATATTTATGATATAGTACGAATTTTATTTGAAGGAATTGTGAATTTTGAGTCTATTCAGCTTTTATAGGATAGGGGTAGGATGCGTCAATAAAATATCGGGGTGACCATATAGTACCATGGTTGTTAAGGGTTTTGTGTGCGAATCGGTTTTGCTGAAAGTTTAATAGTGCCGTATGAAATTTCGCATGGTGGCGCATTGATAAGATTAATAAAGGTCTCCGATCGATTATGCTTGTTGATTATATAAAAAAAGCATCTAAACATAATCAATTTTAATTGAAAAATAATTGAATATTGATATGACAGTTCAATGTAACCAAAATGTGAAGATAAATTCTAGGAAAGTCCCACATTAGATTAAATAAAACAAATATACAAAAGCCGCCGTTTTCATTATTTGAACATATTAAAATTTTAGTTCCAGAATTTAATAGAGGCCGTAAACTGGTTTACACTATTGCAACGCGTATATAAATTACAAATGTGTATTACATTTACACGAGTGAATTTTTGCACAACAGCAAAAGGACGATGTATGAAACGATAACTTTGCTATTATTTTAACGCGGAATTTTGCAATTTCGCGAACAAAGACAATGTTCGAAAGCCATAAAGGCGCGAATAACTACGAAACAAGTACAAGAATTGTTAAATGCAACATAAAACGGTTATGCGCGGAAACACTTTTATGGAAACCGCTCCAAACACGACAACGTTTCAAAAAATTATAATACCACAATAAAATACCAAACTATTTGATGGCCCTGAAACATTGGATAATTTTTAACATAAAAAAACTAAGTGCAAAGACGCGTTAAAAATAGTGATCCCGAATTCGATTTGTTTTATTGCACGTGTACGTACACGTGAACGGGACACTTATGATTTTAATTGGATAGATTTTATGTCCGTTTTTATTTTTCCGGGCATAAGTGTGCCTTTTAAAAAAGTTTTAATTAAAAGTCGAGCTTTGTCGCGTACATGTGCGCGCCGTTATCCGGTCATTGTTCGTCCACCCTTTAAAAGGGAGTATTTACGCGACATAAAAAAATATTCCCGTCATTTTATTTTTATTATAAAACTACGATATTGTACAATTATTACGATGTATTGTTATGAGGTTAATCCTATTTAAATCAGTGTGAAATCAATTGTTGAAGTTCGTGCTTGAATGTGCTACGTGAGTCCTAATACTAATTAATGCTTGATTGTGTCGCGTCTATCTCGAAATGGACATGCGGCAATAATTCAATTAGTTTACCACTCAGAATTTAATTGATGATTGATTCAGTGATTCTGAAATTGTTGATTATATTGTACGGAATATGCAGACGAATGGAAAATTTATAGACGATAAATTCAGCGAAACTTGATCTTTTGATTTCGCTCAAGATCTTGATAGTGTAAACGTGGATATTTACTCATATGAACCAAATAAGAAAAAAAACTTGATCGGACAACAATTTATTAAGAACAGGTGTATAGAGCAGACCACTCATTAAGACATAGCCAGCTACCAGTCAATTATGATCTCATTACGAATGCGTAAAATTCAGCCGAAGATACGTCTCTAAATTTCCATATAATTATTAACGCCGAACCCTACATA
The DNA here is from genome assembly GCA_028571205.2 of Hydropsyche betteni. NCBI lineage: Eukaryota > Metazoa > Arthropoda > Insecta > Trichoptera > Hydropsychidae > Hydropsyche > Hydropsyche betteni. Next base: position 8,206,387 of record JAOXNN020000006.1, read on the forward strand.
CGCTCACGTATTAATAATTTAATTTAATAATATACGAAATCGATTACGGAATCGTTAAAACGTACCCGCAGCAATCAAACCACCATAAACGAGAATTTATAATAGAACTTTATAATTCGGAAAGCGTATCACATGCGCATTATAGCCCAATAAAACTATGTCTCGTATACATGCATAACGACAATATATTTTTATATGAAACGGTAGCCTGGTAAGACCTATAAGGAAAACCGCAATTTATATTCAGTCCCCGTGCTTTTTGCGAGATATATCGTTTTTGTTAACACTCGACGTCGCCTGTTCGCATATCAGTCGAAAGTTCCGAAACGATTATTAATATACTTCGAATATTCCTTAGGCTTTATTAAAGTGAAATTACCAAGTCGAATAATACGGGTGCGAAGATTAAAGTTGTAAAAGCCACATACGGGGCAGAGATTCCTTCGTTTATTGTGTCTCTGGGGCGGACACAAAACCGAGAAACTATTTTATATTAAAAGCACACGGGTCGTTTTGCAGTGGTTGAGTAAAAGTTTTGTCGTTCTGTTCCAGGTTCAGCAATCCAGGATTTTAGGATAATCAAACTTGATTATACGATTTTTATAATGAAATACCGCTATACATACAATTTTTCAACGTTGATATTAATTAGATAGATTTTATTCCAAATGGCCAAAGCACGAATACTTTTAAACACTTTAATCCCAATTGGAAATTCGAATCCAATCCAAAAATGGCTAACATCAAAGGCATACATACGTTTAATTGAATCAATATAGAAGTGATCAACAAGGTCAAATCTGCCGATCAAAAATCATCCCCTTTGAGCTCGAGGACACCTTTTCGAAAGGGCGTTCGTCCGTTATGGGCCTTTGCATTTGTGAATTTGGTTCCGCACCCATGCCTTGGAGGCATTCGTTTTCCACAATGGCCATCGATGGCTGATGGTCCTTTGATCGTGGTCGTTTTAATTGTGGGGTGTAGAAATTTTCAATATGTGACCGTTTTCTAGGATCGAGCGATCGAAGGACTGTGAATGAAATTTAATTAGGGAATGTGTTACGTCGAATGGCTAACAATAGAAAATTCTTTGTACTAAGATTCTTAATGCTCTTAGAATATTGATCTTATCTTTGAATAATAAAAATTTGCATGCAGATTCGCTTCGCATTGAAAAAAAAATGTTATCAAATTCTTTTGAATTAGTGAACAATCTGGCTTACTAAAAAAATTCAAATTATACATTCAAAGTTATGTTTATTTGATGCAATTTTGTCAGATACAAATTCCCGCGGCTTGTTTAGACTGAATTTTCACAATAATAAAATCCCATAAACGTACAAACTGTTGCCCAAAAACACCAAAAAAAGAACCATTGTGTTGAAACAATGATACGGTGTCAGAATAAATTTGTTTACTGAAGAAAATTGTACGTTTTCGTCTGTGCGGAAATTGTAACCTTTACGCCACCGCACTCCATTTCGATTCGTATCCCCAATTAACACTTATTTCAATAGAACTGAAACGATAATACAGCATCAAAAAAATATACAGAAGATCCAGTTACTTGTAGACAAACCGCGTTCACGACTCTGTATGCCTTCGTATACGTATTATCTTTATTTAACCGTCCGTGAAGCTGGTGCACCTAATAATATACGAAAAACCACTCGCTTTAATAAAAACTAGTGGAAATAATGACACACATTACCCGCAAAAAAAGATTGAGCCAATTCCGGTGCGATCCTGAAACGTGCAGAAGTTCAAAAGGTTATATGGATCGAGCAGAAATTGATTTAAAATATTTATTCGCTTAAATGCTCAAGTTTTTAATTGATATTCATGAGTTTTCGGGGTTAAATGCTCTGTAGGGTGCATAAATAACGATCGTGGATATTGTTGTAATATATACATGTGAGCATATTCGTTTAATTTTTCATAAATTTGAATAAAATTTGTATGTTTTTATCGAAAAAATATATAATTGCATATCCCTGGCTATCGCATCAAACTATCGCCTGTTTCGATAAAACGATACTAAGCAAATTACACGTCATTATTCCGTTTGAGTTTCCTGTTGCGAAAGAAGGAAGTGTTATACAATTTTCGCGATCAAAACACAACATTCTCAAATTTGCACACAATAAAAATTCAATTATACATCTAACTCGGCTTTTTTCGAATTCGGATCATCTAACAATTATCTGCGTTGCGAAATTCGAAAGTTTTCGCGGCTCGCGGGTGGTCTAATCTTTTGATTGAATAGAAATTGATTACATGTACACGTTAAAGATGGTATCTTTTTCGCTAGGTTTTGACACGACTTTCGATGTCTCTTTTGCCATATGATTGACGGGCAGACGTTTGTCAATTGGTTGTGAAAAGAATATGTAAAAACGTACGTGTCAAAACATAGGCGAAATTCCCCAACATGGTGTCCGAATATCGAATGACTGTCACGAAGAAGTTTTTTGATTGATGCAATCGATAAAATGATCTTCTGTAACATAACTCAAATATAAATATTTTCTGAAGACGGTGAAAGAATGAGCTTTTCGAAGTTGAAGAATGTTCAAAGTGCGTCAATGTAAACGAAGATGCACAATGCAGATTGTACGCACGTGTGTGTTAAATGTTTTCGCTATTAAAAATCAAGTCCTATTATGCAAATTATTGAATAATTTATCTGTGAAAATAAATAATACATTCTTCAGACGACAATTGGTCGTTTTTTTATCGCATTGCGATCTCATGATCTGATATGTCATTCACTCCAGTGTTCAGAATCAAAGCTCACAATTCTAAGAAAATTATTGCGATCAAGTTCGAATAACGTTTTATACAATATTATAAAAGATGACTTGAAAAACTGGTATTTCGAAGACACAATGAACAAACGCAAATCGAATCGGAAAACTAAATTTTGTTTGAACGATCGGTAATATCTTAATACGGGACTGGACATTAGATGAGAAATATTTTCCGTATACACGAATATAATGTGAACCGGTCAGCAAAGTTTTAATTGAATAACCTGTTCACATCGTTCGGATTCATATCGATGAACATATAGAACGTTCCCATTTTACATTATGTTTTATTATAAGTTATTTTCAACATTTTGTTTTCGGAGACATCGACGAGCTGCTGTTTTTGTATATATTTCCATCAAACCTAAAAGAGCTTATCATACATGTTTTTAGAGTATCTTATATAAAAAAGAGTTATCAATCAAGTGTTGTCGAACGACAAGATATCTTGTCACACCAGTAACTGTCATTGCGTATACTTAAGGTGTTTGTATTACTAATTTAGATCACAGAATTAATGTTAGTATCGTGTAATTGTGGCAAAATCGCGTGACGATTAATATTGTCAACGGCAGCCGATTATATATTTCAGATTTAAGCGTAATGATGTTTTTATATAAAGATTTTTTTCGTAAAAATATTTGAATATGTATATCGAATCGATCAAAATTAATTAGATGACAAATTATAAAAGAATCACACAAACGGATAGCATACATAAAAAAATAATTAGATTTACAACTATATAAATTGGTAGCTTAATTGAATAAAAATCTGAATATTTCCCAGATGACGCAGCGCCGAAGACGTTTGAATAATGACCGCTGCATTTTTGCACACACAAACGCCCCTTGTTAACATTTTCAACCGAATTTTTTTTCATACAAAACCAAACGTACACCCAACCGAAATTTCACATAATCAAACTCGGATTCGAATCAGAAATGCGTTTAAAAAAATCGTCAATATTGTCGCAGTGGGGTCCCATATTGATTTCATTAGTCACAACACAGGGCCGTGCCTCTCGATCATAATCTGTACAAAGCCCGTGATTGATGAGCGCCGTGACACTGGCGGCCATTTTTTTCATTATAATACGCTTTTTTCGGTGTGGATATTCTTTTTTATGCGTTCCATTGAGCCGAGTTTCGGCGCATAACGAGCTACATGGGCACACTATTGAGCCGGAACGAGTAGGTGGCTCTCTAACGCCGCTTTTTGTATCGCGCGAGCCGATCGGATCTGCTATCGGGGAATGAAAATAAATAAAAACTGGTTGAAAAATCAGATTGCCGTGACGGATTTGGTAAAATAAAATAAAACGAGACGGAAAAAATGCGCGTCGCGTGTAGGACGCGGCTCTTTCACGTGACAGATGCGAAAGATATGGGCGTGTTCGTTTTGGGTGTTTTTTCGTATGGAAATGTGTCTCGGAGGCTCTATTTTGTTTATGAATTGCGTGGCAAGAGTGTCGTCGTCATCTGATGATGGTAAAATCTATATAATATACATTCTAGGACAAGGCTTTCGTTTTCTGATTATGCAACTCGTATAAAATACAAAAATTTTCTGATACTTTTAAAATTATAAAATATTTTTTTATTATAATCTTAAAATTAGTTCAAAATTACTTTTTGACTCAAGTTTGAAATCAGCAAGTACATTTGGCATGATATAACCGTTACCATAAACTATTTTACGACCTGAAATAATTTCTTGTTTTTATAATGTATTACGTATTGAAAATATAATAGTTACGAACTGTATTCGGTTAATGGCATCGTAAAAATTCAAAAATTCGTGTAATATTCAATATTTTTCTAAATTTATTTGACACTATTCGGATTCCTTTTGATTTGTGAAAATGTTTGAATGCTAATCGATTCATAATAGCCGTATTGTACATAAAATATTTAAAGAAAATATATGAATAAAAAATAGTTAAATCATTCGAAAGTGTTTGAAAATAAAATGATTTTTATCACACGTTTTAATTTTGTTATTATAATAGTTAAGTACCATTATGGAAGTCGATGAAGTTGCATATTTTATATTTATTTAATCAAAACCTTCTCATAGGTTCTCAAAAGCACGTTTCTTAGAAACAAATGTGTCGGTACTATACTGATTCCACGAATCAATTCGTAGCTCAAAGAAAGATCCAAGAATTCATTAATTGATACAAAATTGATATTAAAATCATAATAACTCGCTCCAAATATTCGTACAATGTGGTAATTAACGCTTGTCCCTTTATCGTATAATAAAAAAAAAACTCATATTAAAACACCCCACATGAAAAACAGTCTCCATTACCGAAACGAGACGAGCGCACGATTTTTCATTAAATAAACAAACAAATACCATAAAATCGAGCTTTAAAGCATTGCGTTATAAACATACGTTCCGAGGGAATTTCATTTTGCCGAAATTTCTTAATTAATTTCCGAAAAAAATATACTATATAGGGAATTTTTAATCAAGCTTTTTAATTAATGAAACGGGTCGCAAATACTTTACGAATAAAGGTCAATCGGAAATGAGGGTCAGGACCTCGGGGCCCTTGCGATCCCTTGACAGCCTTACACAAATTTTTTCACCATTATCCCTGGTCTTGAAAGTGGAGTCATCTAAACACGCACGTCCTAATTGCGTAAGAGGATTGGTCAGCTATATATATACTTTTGCTCTCGTACAATTCGAAAAAAATCGATTAAATATCATCTTGTATAATTTCAGCTTAACTTATCAAACAAGAAGATTAAATTAATTCACTTGGTAAAAAAACACGTCAATCAATCTAATCTATATTTCCGTCCAGATAAAATGACGAAATGTCAACGGTTCAGTCATGTATTGATTCACATCGATATTTCAAATTCAACGATGAGGTCAGTTTTCGAACAGGTGATCTAATTGTGTGTCACTCTGAGATCACTCTATAAACGATGATTTCAGTATTCAGCTCCTTGAAAGTTACCTTAATCTGAAAGTTCAACCAGTTGCGTCATACAAACCATATCAAATCAATCATTCCTAACTGGAATATATAAATAAACAAAAAACCATAAAATAGACAACACAAAACGCATCCAACGACTCCCAAAACGACCCGCATAACCGCAACGACATTCAATCACACCGAACTCAACCCAATTTCCAACAGATTGAACCGCTCTAAATTACGTGGAAACGGCTCAATACATAACTGTAAAGCATAAAAGTGAAATAACAATGAAAAAACGAGGACCGGACATCTCGAAGGGCCATAACCCACGACCGCCGGGGTCGTGACTCCGCTCTCGGGAAGGGTCTCCTTTTTGTTTATTGTTATTGCGATGTTATTATTGTGTCCACGAGCGGAGCCGTGGAAGGATAAAGGACGAGCTATCGTCACGTTGTTTCGAATGTATATTGTTTTTGTTGCTTTGATTGGCTTTTTGATGTTTCAATCGCGCAGCGCTAATTAGCGACATGTTTAGTTTGATCGATCAGAATTATTAATGGATTTTTTTTTTGTGATAAATATTGTAAAAAGTTTGCGAGCTTATCGTATATATTGAATATATCAAAGTTGACTTATACATTGACTTTCAAAAAGTTCATCTTAAATATATAATAGGATCATTTCAATGGATACTTTTTTAAATATATGGATTAGATCAATGCATAAGTTTCATCGTATTTTTTCAATGGTAAAATATTTTTATCCTTTCTCCGAATTAATAACAAAAGTATTTTATTATATGGAGAATAATATCTTTTCAATATCTGTTAATTTAAGGCCTAGCCAGTGTACAATAAACAACCCGTAGAAATTTTTGAAATGTCTAAGAATAAAGTGCATTTTTTACTGTAGAAATTTTGCCGTGGCAACCAAAAATATTTGTAATATGTACAGATGATGTAATGTGTAGAGATGTAGTTAACGTTAGAATCACTCAGTTATGGTTTTCAAAATTTAGAACTGGGAATTTCTCATTGACTGATAAACATGATGATGACATGTTACTGGCCATAATTAATGCTGATCCATCAGAGAGATCGTTTTGAAAATTGGAGTCAATTGATAAAAAAGCGGTATCTGCATCGTATTGATATATGATGTTTGTTAAAAAATAAAATTTACGATGAAACTTGCATTTACCTAATATATTAAAATTCATTAATAATTTTAGTTTGAGAATCGTCGAAGATCATTTGTGTGCCAATGTATGTATGTCTGACAATTGTTTTTGGACAATGATGGTCGATTAAAATTGAAAGCCCGTATGAGACGTGATCAATTCGCGATCGATTGATTGATTTCCATATGCAAATATGATTAATTTATATTATGTTTTGAATTTTAAATGAAAATTTGAATGATTTATAGCGAAATAATTACTTAACAGTTGATTAGGAAATATTTAAAAATAATAATAATTATATATCATCCATATGTTGATTCGAAAAAATAACCATTCGTTGAAAAATGTAATATACCGAAAAAAATAAATAAATATCATTTCATAATGCAGCATCGATGACATACGGTAACCGGAGAAACTATGAAATGAGATACGATCTGAAACTTTGATAGTGCGGAAAAACGAGTCATCCTTCTTTCGTGTTTTGTACGCACATCCCCCAAAAACTGAACATAAATATAACCGATATTTGTACGGGAATAAATTTTGACAGAGCGTCATTTATCTAAAGTGACATAGGAAATATATCGATTGTCGAACGGACCGTGTTGAAAAGACGCTCGTTTAATTAATTCCGAACTCGTCGATTTCAGAAGCGGAACGACAATAAGTTTTTAGTTTTGGCATCGTTTTTTTAATCCATCCCATAATTATGAGAATTTATCGATGACGCGTATATTGAAATGTGCGCGTTTCTCCAAATTCATGGGTGGTCGGCGTTCCGTAAAGGCGAAAATATACAATTTTTTTTTATTTGTCGTCGACTTAATTGATTGCCCATATCATTAATCAGGCAAGGCAATGAATATTCTTAGCGGGATTATTATAAATAATGTCGTGGCTTTTTTATATTCAATTCATTTCGATTTCGACATTAGAAATATGGAAGCAACAGGTGAACGCTGCATTCGTGAATGCGAAGATGGTTTTATTACGATATATCGAAATGTACCTCTTTTTGTATTCATGGGAGGAACATTGAGGTGTTTATAAATGCGTGTGACAAAAAAAATATTGTAAAAAGCTTTTACTGACGAAAAATATCGAATGTCACAGAGTTTCATCATATTTCATTTGCACTTCGACGTACCGTTAACTCGAACCGCGCTTTTAAACATTTGTATCGAAACAACCGAAAAAAGGCTTAAAATTCAATACAATACATCATACTGAATTCTTCAAAACATTTTAGTGTTCATATATATTTTATTTAATTGATTTTTTAAAATTATATATATCGTAATATTAATTACATATATTTTTTAAATTGAATATATTATATATCGAAATTTTTTAAGTAAATTTACATTAATTTCAAAACCGAAGTGAAAAAATTAACATACACACTTAAATGCATTCCCATTCACACCTTATTTTCACTTTAATTTATAAGATAAAACGCGAAGGGACACCAATTAACTTCAGCGAACTTCCAATACCGTCAAGGGTCAACCGCTATAACAATTCGGCAAAAGCACGACCACCGAAAGCGTCGAAACGAAAATCTCCACGAAAGTGCAAATGTATAATTGCAAATGCAAACGATGCCCCATTCGGAGCGCATCGAGCCGTTAATTTGCGTCGAAATTCGCACTTTTTCGAAAACCGAACAAAGGACACTGGCAGCGACGAAACGCTTAATTAAACGCTCGCCGGAAACGGAATTCTTTCGTTCAAATAAAGCTTTATTTTTTTTTAGAAATGTTCGGTTTTTATTGTGTGGTATGAGTCTGTTTGCTGTGCGCGAGCTTTTTCGGCTGTTGGTTTTTCGTTGAATAAAGTGGCATCTGATACGGAAACGTTTTCCATTCAACGAATGACTAAGAAATGTTCTTTACGTTTTATTTGAATGTCTTGTTTGATTCTGATTTTTTTATGAATATATATTGAAATTAGAAAGCAAATTGATATAAAAAACTTAACATGGTACGAATATAAATAGACCTAAATATACATTTTTTTTATGATTTGAAAAATACTTTCATTTTGTAATGTATATAGATTTTGTTTTATTAATTTTATTTTAATAACACGTATTTGAACTTTTCTGACCTACTTTTCATTTTGTTTTCTCATATCATCTTTACGTTAACCATTATGTAGTTACATTATATTTTTTAGACATAAAGATCTAAAAAAGATATTAAAATTTGAATAATAATTCCAATATAATCAGAAAGGGTAAATATTAGGGAGACCATTAACGGTAAATGACTCAAATAATAGTTTGGTAATTTACTGGTAAATTTTTAATTTTTATCTCTAAATTTTTTTTTTGTTTGGAATATTTTTGAAAAATGATTATTTTGAAAACGTTTTCGTTTTACGTTTTTTTTTTGTTTATATACACAATTTAATTCACAAAATTACCAGTAAATGAAAATTATGATAAATTTGGCCTCCCTTGTAAATAAATATATGTTTTATTAAAAAATAACCGAATTCATAAAAAATATTTTTTTTTCTTCTACGATATATTCGAAAGGATAATTCCCTATATATAATAGCGGATTTCTGTATGTGTGTCTGTCCGTCTGTCTGTCTGTTTGATGACGCTCGCGACTTTTTTTTATGATGATGATGATCATATTTCGTAATTGTGTCAATAACAAATGAACGGGTTTTCACATTTTATCGTTTTACGTTTCTCAACAAAACCACAGCCGATGTTATTAACGTCGGGCCTATATACTATAACATAGAATGGAGAAAAATTTGAAACTCGAACTAAAAATATATATCCCAATTTTCGCTAGTTTGTCTCTTTCAATCAACACGATTTCGACACGCACATTTATTTCCATCGATGATCATAAAATTCTACAAATAGTAAAAGACCGTAGTCATTATTACATCGAAGAGCGCCACTCAACAAAGGAAACAACTCAAACAAAGAACAAAACGAAACCTCCGTCATTAAAACCTACCTGATGCACACCAACGTTCGATTCGCATTCCCTCCAATTTATTTCATTAGTTTTTTTTCCATCATTGGATTCCTTCACTCTACTTCGAATGTCACCACACGACCGATGGGTCCAAAAACGGGGTTCGCACAACTAATGAGTGGACACAGTTTAGCCGAGGCCGACTAATTAATACGGACACCCACGCATGGTCCTCGGATTTGTTTCAAACGATTTTTTGTTTGTTCGTTTTGTCATCTGGAGTATTTGTTTTGGTCATTCGATGTCCACCCGTGATAGAGCGATTCATAAATCGGTGCTTTTAAAATCGGCGATGTCGCCGATTTATCATGGTCGGTGTTTAATTTTTGTGTTGACGATGTTTATCGGCGGCTTATTATTTTTATTGCAGATGTAATCGATGATGTGTTCGATGGGTTTTTAAATGCGGTGTTATGGGTGTTTTCACTTGGTTTATGGCGAGATTTGGGTGTCCAGATAAAATTTGATTGCTTGAATTAAAGGTAAGGATACATTAAGATGCACTTGATACGACTTCAAAGGAAAATATTTTGATGTTATTTATTAGCGATTCGCTAATTTAGACGCGCTGTCATATTTTATTAAAAACTATGAATCATACAGTATCTAAAAAAATATTCAACTTTGTAAATATGTGTTATGTAAATATACCAGCAGTTGTCAATCTTTAAACTCTAATTTTTCGAAATACATATATTCTTTAATTATATAATCATCAATTTTGACCCGTTGTATATCTACTGCAGGACAAGATATTCCCATCAAATATTGGGGGCTAGGGGCATTTATTATACAAACATCCCATATATATAATAGCGGATTTCTGTGTGTGTGTCCGTCTGTCTGTCTGTGTATCTGTTCGATGACGCTCGTGGCTTTTTCGCGAGTATGGTCTGTATATACGTACACAGTTAACGTTTATAATATGATGCTTATTACCTACTGCCTCTGGCTTTGCCTATATATCGTAATTATGACAGTGATAAATGAACTAGTTTTATTAATCAAATATTAAACATTCAAATCGAGTACAAGAATCGGGTAGCAGGTGTTACTACTGGCTTTGCCATTCCAATTTAGCCTATATGCCCATTGAAATAACAGCTAAAATCATTATTTACATCATTCTCGAGCTCGAAAATTATAACCTACAAATGTAGTCTTTATGGTCATTATAATAACGGCTATAATCTTTGTAATTTTTATTTTATTACGTAACAGTATAGTTATAAATTCACAGCCGATGTTATCAACATCGGGCGTATAAATTATCCTCTATATATAACAAACTGGCATCGACTTCTCGCAACGGAACGGTTATAAAATATTTTTGCATAAATTTAATTTTTTTATATATAATTCCGTAATTCACAACCGATGTTATTAACATCGGCCCTATATACTAGTTGATAATATTATCCAAATTTTAACCGATCAACGATTAACTATCGCTTTCAAACACAACAAAAAACATGTTAACATAACACATTCCAAACAACCAAAGTCGAAATAGTTTCAGCGACCAATTACCAAACCTCAAACGCCACCGTCCAAAAATCGACGCGACCTTTAAACCGCGCAAAAAAAACAAACCCGACTTTCGCACGCCCCCGCGGCCGAACGGCCCGAAAAAACCTCCCGATTTTTTCCCGTCCCGTCCCGGACAATAGTCCCCGTCGGCCTAGAAACACGACATCTCCAAAACGCTACCGGTGGGAATTGAAAAAGCGGTCGTTTGCGGCGCCGAGCCGCTCGGCTGCCGAATTAAAATTCCTCGGGGCGGGCCCGTTCGCTCGGCGGCCATTAGTCACGGCCGTCGGACACCGGCACCGATTGATTTCACGTGACATCTCCTTCTCGGAAGGCAAAGGGTTGACGTGGCTGAGGATGTGATCTGTTTTGATGTGCGTGTGTGTGTTTGTTGGGTGTGGGGGGGAGGGTGTCGGTGTGGGCGTTGCGGACGCTCGAGCTTCGGATGGGGTTGTTTGAAGGTGTGTTAATGGGGTGATTGGGTTAAAGTTCGAATTTGGCCTGTTGAAGTTCGAATTCAATCTTTTGAACATCGGATTCAACCATCAGAAAGTATTAGGCCAGGCGATTAGTTACGGCGCGATTTATAATGGAACACGTTGTTTTGGGTTGAAGTGCGCCCATAAACCGTATGGGAGCACTTTAACCTAAAAAAATGTGTTTCATTATAAATCGCGCCGCGACTAATCGCCTATAGGTGCCTGGCCTTATTGATTGTAAGACAGTTGTCATAAGAAAATAATCGATGAAATATACATACTTACAATTTTATTATAATATTTCATTGATTGTTACAGTTTTTACATTACGAATTTAACGTTTTCCGTTTAAAATTCGAACATTTAACTTAAAATTAAACCTTTTAAAAATCATCAGAAAGTATTAAGATTATTTTCATCCCCTATCCCCTATATATAATAGCGGATTTCTGTGTGTCTGTCTGTGTATCTGTGTCGATGACGCTCGTGACTTTAAAACGACGCGTCGATACGATTATTTTTTTGCGGCTATAAAATTATCCTTCATGCGTATATGGTTTTTATGCGTATACACTTAACGTCTATAATATCATGCTTATACAGCGTCTCTATTGACTAATGCAATACGTCGATTATTACGCAGTGTAAAAAATATTTGAATTCCCTATACACATCCCGATGTTATTAACATCGGGCCGATATACTATAATATAATAATTACTGAAATACTAACAATCTTATTTTAATATTTCATTGATTGCTACAGTTTTTATATTTCAAATTCAACGTTTTAGATTTCAAATTAAAAGTTTTAGACTTAAAATTCAACAAATTAACAAGATTCAATGACAAGTCTTACAATTTTTATAATTTAAATTGGATGTTTCAAACTTCAAATTGAACATTTCATATTGAATGTTTCATACTCAAATTCAGCAATTCATAGTTATTATTTGATTCATTGATTACTATGACAACGAGCTTAAAGTAATACTTTTCATTGGTTAAATTTGAAGTTTACAAGGGTGAATTTGAAGTGTAAAATCTGTATTGATTCTTATTGATATATTACGTTCTGATTAATAGATGGATATCTAATAAAAACATGAAAGGCGTATGTATGTTTTAGTATGCATATCAAGTATTATTTTATGTAAGTAGTGGAGATTTGACATTTAAATAGAGTTGTACCTATGAATAACAGTTATGAGAGTTAGTTAGTAGAGTTGTATGAGTTCGATGAATAACAATGATGAAATTGGTTTTAACTGACTGATTAAATTAAGTGACATGTGTTGTGGTCAATGAATAGATAGAAGGGTTGAAACTATCTGAAACCCGCGTATTGATTGTATCAAGTTAATTTCAATAATTATTGAAAACTAATCCATTCGTCAAAACTACTCCAAACACTTATTTTTTTAAATTTAATTAAAATGACTTGAAATTATAAGAAAAAAACGGATTCAATTTCGGATATGACCGATTCCTTCGCGGTGTATATAAATCGTCACGTTTTTTCAAATCAGGCTTAATTCGGTATGCAGTCAGGACATTCCGTCACGGACACGACTTGGTCCTTGTTTGGTCCAGGATCGTCGTACAATTTATGACTTTCTCGTGTACAAATGTTTCACCGATGGACACTCCTCTTTACCAACCCTTTGCCACGACCGCACAAAAAGGATACCTCCCACGCACGACCGTCGTCGAAGAAAGTTGCCAATTTAATTTATTTATGGAGGAAAAATCGATAAGAAACATCGATGTTTCGAAGAAAAATACTCTGACGATTCAAAGGAATTGTAATCTGTTTAAGTCCATCCGTTCAAATAAAGAACACTCAAATTGACAAACACGCGAAGGAAAGCCGCCGCGAATAAATAAGGAAAATCGCACGCGGAGAAATTACATATAGAGTTACATTGTAAATAAAGGCACGTTTAATATTTGACATCTCGAGGTGTTAAAAGTGCTAAAAGTTAAAAAAATCATTTGTTAAATGAAGACATTACAATCGATGTATAAAAAAAAACGCCTCATTGAAACCTCGCATACCGAAGGGAACAGAGCGAAAGCTCACGTTCGATATTTATCTAATTTGCCGATTCGACGTCGGCTGCAAAAAGACACGACACATTTGCGCAAACGAGCGTATCCTTTGAAAGGTTAATTATCGTCAATCAGCGGACGCTAATGCGATTCCTTGTATAGAAACGGTGCCAGTTTCAGTAAACATACGCTCAGTATTAACCGGTCATGGCTTTTGTGGTAGCCGGTACATAGAATAGTCGTTTTACTAGCCTTTGATGTGATCATGGCTTTGTTGGAGGATTTCAATTGGATTTTTATGGTCG
>JAOXNN020000006.1:8230191-8253000 GCA_028571205.2 Hydropsyche betteni
TGGGCAAGCTGAGCAAACGAGGGTCCTTATCTGGTCAGAGCATCGGCGAAACGGCGACAGGTGCTCCTCAAGAGGACCGGACCTCTTTCTTTTCCGAATCTTGCAATATCTACCTGAAAGGATCTTTCGATTATCCTTCCGAATTGCTCGTGGAGTCGCGAGACGTTTCCCGTCGCTCCTGATGACGGACATGATGGCGATTCGATCTTTGGCAAGGCGATGATTCAATAATGTCGATGTTTTGATGATTCAATGGAGATTTTGGTTCTTTTGAATACTAATTGTCAAATCTGATTCGAATTCAAGGATTGAACTATTGACTTTCACGAAATATAAATATGAATAAAAATATAATGATTCACTTGTACGTAGAATTAATTAATAAGTGAATGGTTATTCTAGGAAACTGCGGCATCTGCTAAATTACTTTACAAACAGTCGAAGCTATTTATTACGATTTCTCAAAATTATGGTCGTAATTTAAATATAATTGAGTGTAAATTTGAAAAGCATACAGCCGAAATAATAAGGGTATAATAAACTCGAAGATTTACGGAAAGGACGAATTGTAGATCAATTATTACGTAGCAGATGGTCAACGAGCGGACACGGAGAAATTGAAAAAATAATAATGTCTTTTTAAAGACTCCAAATTCTAAATTTCATAATAACGCATAGATTCTATTTATTGTATAATAAAATGTTTAATATAAAACGCGATTGTCACTAACGATGACTGGCACATGTATAGATTTGGATGCAAATAGCGATTGCCGAATGTTGACATTAGGGTCAACTGGCGACCTGCAGGTCTCGTGAAAGTAATTTATCGTTAACAAGTAGAAATTGGAGAGAAAAAAACTGTAAAATCATGTGCATATAAGCACGTAAGAGGATTCGTTTATTGAATCTAACGATTATGACAACGCCTAGAAAATGAGTCATAAACGGCGTTGCTTTTGGTACTTGACGTGTGTGGTCCGTTAAAAAAATCCGATATTGTATATTTTAAACATTTTTATGGACAATGTGTCTTAAGAATAAAATGTAAATTATATTTTATTACTTACGAGTACACGACGGCCGTAAAAATAATGCATTTTCTGGACGCTGTATTGTTTTAAGTATTTCCGATCTTGTCTGATCTTTAACAAAATTTCTTTTGTGTTTTCAATTTTTTATAAAACAATGAACAATTCTTTATTTCAGATTTACCAATAATGTATTGTTGCGTAAATTTAACGTTCACTACACTAGAATTTCAATAGAAGTCTTATAATGCATTGATTTAAATCTCAATTTGAAATATTCACATTTGGCGAATTCCAAAATAAAAAAAAATACATTTAATTTAATATTCCAGCCCACACTCTGTCGTTGTATAACATTAAACTTATAAACGCACGCTTTTTCAATATCAAATTTATATCAATCGACCAGATTGATAAAGATTGGTCACGCCAATAAATGTGCGGCACCCCTGCGGGCCGTTCAATTTGAATTCCACACGAATTTATAGACTTTTGATTTAATATGGGCTGGTAAGACATCGTCAAAGTGTGGGACGTAGCGAAATGAGTCACGGTTTTATAATTGAATAACTACATTTACGATTACAGCGTTGAAAATTCAATTAAAATCCGATAAAATTGAATTTCGTGTGGGTACGTTTATCTCGAAGATCCAAAATCACTGTCAGCTGTAATTTTCCGATTAACTTTGTCTTTTACACATAATTTTCGTGAGAAATTTCTGAGGAAATTCCTCGAGTCGATTCGAAATCGATCGTTGATTTTCATTGCTGCATTATTCATAGTTTTATGAAATAAAAAATTATCTTCGCGTTAGAAATTCGGTACACCGAAAGCAGTTAACATTTGAACTCGCTCGATTGCTATTTCCATACATCGCGGCGATTTTTTTTTATTATTCATTCAATCAAATCGTTTATTCACATAATACGTGAAATATGTTCTTGTCACAATAAAACGGTAATACTAATCCGACTTTCGGACCGTAAAAACTTTTGCGGTGTCATAAAAAATACAGAAAATACTACAACCGTTAGATGACACTTTGCTATTCAATTCTGGGGGTCACTTTTTGGTTTTTGAAATAGATTCCGAGCGGATAACACATTTTTTCTTACATTTTATGACACAACAATATAAACATAAACAAGGACTCTTCGCGCAGACTCGTCCGAAGAAAGGCTCTTTTTTCCACGCGGACAGAAAAAAACAATCGGCTTAAAAAGTTCATTGTAGTCTTCCGTGGTGGCCAACCGTTTATTTTTTCATATTCAAATATTACATTCGACGCGTGATAAATCGGAATTTTCGTAATAAATTCGTATAATCTCGACGAGCGTCGCACTCGAACGCGTCATAAACGACAAAACATTCATAAATTAAGCAATTCATTTAATTTGTAAAGCCTTGATTTATGCCCGTTTACTATTCATCATGCATAGGTCGATGCCTCGTGCGCGTATAAGAAAAATGCGATTATTTATGGATTCCGTTTGAATAATTACATGGGACGTGCTTTCTAAATATTTTCGATAGATCACAACTCTGCTTGATTCTACGTGTGTGTCCGATTCGTAATATTTTTAACGATCATCATAATTAAGTTATTTTTACATTTTCAGTAGATGTAATGTATTAGATTGTTTCAGTACTCAAAAGTTTAATAAGTTAATTGTTGAAAAAATTGAATTGAAAACATTATATCGTATAATTTTCATACGATAATCTAATAATATTTTACTTCATATAAAAAATCTATTAATTGAATTATAATAGATCAATAAAATTATTATTGTACGACGCTCATACAAAAACGTACACACAACCTACAGATAAAGTATTCATATCGATATCACATATCATCAACACTTCCAACAACATTTTCAATAAACTTTCAACAACCAAAGATTATCCTTTTCTGGCCAGGGGCGTATCGAATGGTGTCCTGTCATCGTACAGCCCACCGAGTCCCGTTACGAATCGGGGATGCGCTTTATGACGTCGTAGCCCTCAAATGAACCCGCATTTCTAAACATTAACCAACTTTAAAATTTATTACCGTAATGCGTCTTTATTCTAGTACTTTTTTTTCGTTTTAAGGCGCGTCAATATCTTCCCGTTCTCACTGTCAGTACAAGACCGCCCTAAGGTACTCAAATATTGTTTGTACCGTTATAGTGGGGTTTTGTTTCACTTTGACATTATGGATACCTATTGTAAATGTTTGATGGTCTATTGTAAATTAGACAAATCCTATATTGACTCAAGAATAAATATTTGTATGAAATATGATAGTTGGTACTGTTTGATATTATTTAAAAAAATCGCTATTTATAAAATAGATTTGATAAGATTTTTAATTTAAAAAAATTGAATGTCCGAGAACAATAAAGATTAAGAAACTTCGTACAAATTCAATGCACACATAATAAGACCAACCTTTACACAATGCGAAGAGTGCAGCTCGGGGTGATATACGACATTTTAACAAAGGTTAAAACGTTCGGTTTCGAGCTGTCACCCATAACAGACGAGGACGCGAAGGATCATCGTCGTCCTTTTATTGTTTTACGACCCTTTATCCCCCTGCATAGCGTCCTACAACAATACACACCTCGGAGAAACTGACCAACCGCCGGCAAAAGCCATTGACGAGGGGGTCCCATCGATTGCCGCCAATATATCAAGCGTTTACGGAAGCCATTGTCTCATCATTGCCACAGTTTCGGCCTTTGTGAAAGAATGCTGCCTCGGGTTTCTTTCGGACAAAAATGTCTTGGGAAATCGGGCCGGTTCCCAAGCCGGGGAAATTCTGGTCCGGATCGTCCTTTGTCTACGAGCTGGTCGTAAATTATCGTTAATGGAGGTGTTGGCAAAACAGTAGCCCCTCGTCGACACACAATATTCAAGGTTGGTAAATTGTGTCCTTTAGTCCTTTTCGATGTGGATGGAAATGTGTCGTTTTTGTTTGGGTGCCGCTTTGTCTGGCTTCTGTGCTGTTTGTTTTCAGTTGTTGGTCAGAAAAAATTGTATAGAAATATTGGTTTGTGTTAAATTTTTAATAAGGATTTAATATGAATATTTTCTTCAAAGTTCTTTAATTTTTAAAGGGTGTTATTATATTGTATTGAAAAGTACTACGTCCATTATTTACTTAATAAAAAATTGTTGAACTTAATTGAAAAGATCGTTTCATCATACCAATTTATTCGCAACCAATTATGTCCATTAAACTGCCGATAATAATAAAGCAATATACACAATTTCAACGTCGATAAGTTCCTGCACAGATAATTGAAACTTTCAAAACGCAGACATAATAAAAAACTCAAAAGCAAGAATCGTGATATATTGAAATGCCAATTTCGTCACAACATAATCGAAATCAATATTCTTCAAATTCACAAGAGCAATCCGCACATTTCACCCACAACCGAGCACATTGTTGATTTTTAATCAAACGCGAAATTCAATCGTCACTCGAAAGAGAACTTCGCATTCACAATTCGACATCCTCATGAATAAATATAAAGTCAAAGATTAGCCGCAAACGCGAGTGCATACAAGGCTTTTTTCATGCACAATATGCAACACAACAAAAAGACCAGCCCCAAGTCATGTGCGGATTCCGTTGCGCGTTTTCAAAGAACGTTATATAAAGGCGGATTTTGTGCATTCAAAAGAGCCAAATATGTAGTTTCTGCGGGGAAAAGAAGATCAGAAGAAGAAAGACCGGGACTCCGAGGGATAAGTGGATACATCTTGAGTTCCGAAAGGCGCACAAAGGATTCGGTCCCCGGCTAAAATAATATTATCGATTAATTTCGCGTCCATCTTCTATGATAATATTGCAATATTATATGGCCGGGGGGCGAAAGAGGCTCCGCTTCGTTTCGATATTGGTGGAGTGGTTTGTGTCGATCTTGATACTATTTAATAAGTTTATGAGCTTTGAAGAAAGGGTTTGTGTACTGAGCTCCGCTGTGTTTTGTTATTCTGATGAGATTTTGTATTGGAATAGTGTAATTTGTTAGATGTTAATTTTAATCGATCTGTTAATTATGCAAATACAATAAGGTAGTCGGGAAGTTCATTCGAAGAAGTGTAGTTGTTATGCAAATTTATGCTATTGCATACAATGACATGAGTATGCAAAGTGACGATTTCGCAAACAAAATCTTAATTAAATCCATTATACGTTCAGTGTTTTATAAATATTTAATTTTCAAATATATCAGAGTTTTCCAAAAGTAAATATTTGTTCTGCGAAAAATTTTCAATAATAGATAAATTGAATTTTCCAATTGGAAATAACAAATGTGAATTCTCCCAATCGAACAAAATGATTTTGATTTATTTTTTCCTCACGTGAATTTTTGGCTAAATAAAATTTTCGATTTCAAAATCCATTTATGATAACTGCCGAATCAATAGATTACCATGTGAGATATTTTTGAAAATCTGATTGATTTGAAACAAAAACATAATAATATAATACATACCTAAGTATTATATTAAAACAATTTTTATTCCACCATTTCGAAACTGAATATTTCATATCAAATTAACGAATCCAAATTCTCACAAAATAACACATTCCATTAAAATTTCACAACATTCAACATGTCCCACCTCAGAAAAAGTATGAGAAACCTTTTCCTACACAACGAAACCCAAACAAATTTGAATACCAACCAACACGCGCACACAGAATTTAATTTTTGAAGCCCGCAGGAGTTTCACGCACGGTCGAGCCCGTTCAGGACACGCGTCCGCATGAAGACATTCCGCTGATCCCCCGGTGATTGACACTTCTTTTCGGAGCACTTAATGAGATGTCCATTGTGAGCCGGTGCCCACATGTGGGTCTTGCGGACATATCAATTACTCGCGAAACGACCACCGTATGTTGTCGGCGAAAAAACACGCGGATAATGTCGAATAAATGGTGAAAAAACGCATCGGGTTTTGTATGGGCGTGTGCGCTTCGGGACCACCTCAACGGTTCGGGGGGTTTCGATTTTGCAATTGGTGGATGTTGTTTGAATATTCATTAGGGAATTTGTCATGTTTTTATCGTGGATCGGTGTTTCGTTTGTAAATTGAATGATTCGTGAAGGTATGTTTTTTTGGGATGTGTTATAACGTGATTATTTTTTTTTTTTGTAAAACGGGCTGTGTTTCTTAAAATTTATTCTTATAATTAACATTTATTTACAAAATTTTATAAACGGATGTATAGTCACATTTTCAAGTGTACTTGAAAATTTTGAATTATTTTTTCATTCCATTTTTTCATTTGTCCATATGTACAGTTAAAAACTATTTCATCTTAATTTTTATTGTTCTTTAAAATAAATGATTATTATTTTTGTCTATAAAAAAATGAGAGAATTTTCATTCAAATCATATGATAAATTATCTTCCAATTGAAACTACATGTATACAGTTTTTATACTTCAAATTCAACAAATTAAGAAGAATATGAATTTCAAACTCGAATCTCATTGATTACTATGACAACGGTCTTAATATTATAAGTAGTCTTCTATAGTTAAATTTGAATTGTAAAAACTGTATAAGTAGTTCTTAATAATGAAGATAATAAAAAATGTATAATGGACAATATCCAAAAAAAAAATCATGATATTTCTGATAAGAATCTCGCAGTTGAATAAATAATTAAAATCTTAGAAATAAATCTGTATAATTTTTAATTAATACCTATTACGGTCCGTATCGAATTATCTAATTGAAACATCTCAAAATTAGAAGTTAATCATTTAATCGACGACCACAAAATCACTTATCGACGTTCCGAAGCCCTTTAACATTTCAAAAGAACGCCCGTACATGTACCGCATTGTTTAAAAAACAAATTTAAACCCTTTTGTACAAGCATCGGCGTCTTCTTTAGAAGGCGTGACATACGCTTCATACGCCACCATGACAATGGACATTTTTTCAACTACCAACCGTCAACAGCCTCCAACGAAAACTCACCTTCAATCCATGGCGAGGCAAAAGCCATGTTCGAGCACAACTCTTTTAAAGGGTGGTGAACACCTGACGTCCATTGTCGGCTAATGGAATTAACAATTGTTGCGGCTCAGGGATTTGTGAGGGCGACCGCTAACGAACGGCCCTTTGTCGAATCCTTTTCGGGTTTCGATTTTTATTTTTTCGAAGGTTCACTTCGGACGTTTTGCGGCATCTGCCTTTCAATTTTGTTTGCGACTTTTCGACACCTTTGCGCGCTTTTGACGCGCGCGAATTGCTTTTTTTTCCGGACCACAATGAACTTTTGTGCGAAGTGACTTCGGTTCAGATTATTGTCAAAATCTCAACGTCTAGCAATGTGTGAAAATAAATGCGTATTTATGTAATGTTATTAACACTTTGAAGAATTTAAGGACAGATGTATAGAAAGGATTAGATGACTTCGAATTCGAATATTTCAAAACATACAAATCAAACGAGTCCAAAACTTGAATGATTCACGCCGGACTACATAATTACAGTAATCGCACATTGTAAAACGTCCTTATCACAACGGCCTAGCTTCCAAAGACGACATATCTTCGGATAAGGCCTATATTTATTGCCGACGCGCTAATGGTTCTAGGAAAGGTCACTTCCAGATCTCTTCGGAGGCCCATTAACGAAGAAAATCTCGAGCACAAGTTGGTCGATTCTTCTTCGACTGTCATCGGCATTCGCTCTATTATAAATCGGCTGAAGGATGGTTTTTTTTTGGACTTCTTATACGCTTTCGAAGTAGTCGATCAGTTTGATAGTTGATGGGTGTCGTCCGATTTTGATGGGTGTGAAAAATTGTGATCGCGTCGAGATAAATTAGATATTTTGTAATAGCGAGGATCTGGTTAAAAGTTAGTCGTTTATTAAATTAGTTGATTCATATACGATTTTTTATATGAATCTAATTAGATCCATTGTATATGTTAAAATTTTATTTATTCGAAATTGTATCGAAGTGGCTCCAGTACATTTTTAAAAGGCTTTAACGGAGGAAATGTCCACTAAATTAAATCATCGAACCTCACGTGACGTTTTCGCAGATTAATCCGGGCAACGGGTCGGACCGGGCCAAGAAATAAAACGAAGCCACATCGATATTTTTTTTCCGTAAAAAAAAAAGAATTAAAATTGAAAAAATAAAATGAAATGGTGGAACGGAAAGCGGGGGACGCTCGTCGGCGTTTTTCCCGCCATTGTTTCAGTTAATTGATTTTTTTCTACGATGCGCTCGTTCCTTCTTTCTAGGTAGATATCTACTATCTAAAGTTCTCTAGTGAAGGGGTTTTGGATTTGGCTTGATTTGAATAGATTTATATTCGTTCAGTCGAATCGGAGCAAATTAAATTTTACCCAGCGTTTTTTTATTGTGTGCATATTCGATTTATTCGCTAGAAGTTCCGGAGTTGAAAAGTCTATTTGCACAAAAAAAATATCGATGGGTACAAGATTCCCACAGCTATTGACAATCGAATCTTCACAAAACAACCTGAAAAAATAAGACTTTGTTTACACATTCATTACGACCAAATCAACTTTATTCCCCGCATAATTTGGAAAGGTCGTCGAATCGTGCGCATAACATTACAATGGAAGCGGATAGAGTGGTTCTCAGTCAGTTCGAGAGGCGAAAAAATAAAAATGGTCAAGAAAACAGAGAAAACATTTGTAGAGGCTCAAATGTCCGCACACAAAAGAAAATATTTATACAGCCATCGAGATTCTTGGACAAACATTCTCTTGCGTACACGTGTCCCAGTAAGAATGTACGAATTATACGCAAACGGACAAGGGCATAGTTCGGATCCCACTCTTACATATGAGTGGGACATTGTTGAAACTCAAATTATTAATATTCGGAATAAATATATGTTTTTTGAATTAAAATTTAATTCATAATGATATTAAGGTACATAAATTTCAGTATCAGTGTATCCTTACAACATTTGATACTATTATTAATTTGACTCATCTTTATATTTGTATATATGATAATGGTATCGTTAATGTTAGTTTCGCTTTCGTTGATTTGTTTAACACACATATAAGACGACTTCTGTATTTTTATGTTTCTTTTGTAAATATCAATTATTTAAAGTAAATATTTAATTTTCTTTATCAAACAACATTATTATGACGAGAATATTAATGCTCGTATACTTTGTTATTGATATGATAGATTTTTGAGATTTACACACCATTATATATCATAGTTCTATAGAATTTTTTTTAATTAAATGATTTATTTAAAGAAAACCTATTTTAATATTTGATTAAAATTAAAAATAAATCACAGCATCCTCGTGGTGTAGAAAATGAATCGGCGCTAGATAAGTTGTTGGCTGTGATAAACGTTGGACTCTTCGAAGCAGCACGGTTGTGTTACCTTTTCAAGTATTCCGGAAGCTAGGCTATACTGCTTCCGGAAACAAATTGCACAAACGAAATAAGATGAAATACAAATTGCATAGTGCAAACCTGTGTCCAGCCAAAGGCACGATGCCAACGTTGTGCATTGTGCGGTTTTCGGAAAATCGTTCACGTCCCTCGAACGAAATTCTATACGAAATAAAAATAAAAATTAATTTGCAATAATTTTGACATATGCGATCGTTATTATGATAAATTGGCATTTTTTTTTAATACAAAAAATTTGCGTTTCTATCATTTTTTAAAGAAAGATAGATATTTTTTATAATAATTAATATTTAAATATATAAAATATTTTTTAAAATAAATTTAAATTTAATAGGATATAAATTATCTAAAAAGAGTATCTTGTTTGCTATGAACAATGATAAAGTGACGGAATCCTGGATCCGCTGAGTGTACGTGCGGAAGTCGCCCGCCAGGACCGTTCCGATTCAAATCCCGGCTCCTGGCACTATCTTTCGAATAAAATAAAATCGAGAAACAAAATTAAAAAGTCGAGCTTAAACCGAATTACACGCTTAACTAAACGCTGGCTCGAAAAAGCTACTGTACGGACCGGTAGTGCATTCGGAGCCGATACGATTTCGTAAAGCTCTCGAGTGCACGCTGAAATACTTCAGTGATTTATTTCGATTCAAATATTTACTTAAATCGTCTAAATTTTATTCTATATATAAGAAAAATGTTATGAATTTTAATATTTTTAATTTAAAATTTATTTTATTTGATTGTTTCGTATGAGAATTTAGGTTTAATTGAACTTATGTATTGTAGCACCAAAATTTATATAATAATGAAATCGAATCAAAATATTATAGAAACTATTCAAGATATTGAAATGATTTAGTGGTCAATTTTTTTTTTTAATGAAATTTAGTTTTATTTTGTATTATTTAAATTTTGATATTTTAAGCTAACAGATGACAAATGGTCACCTGTCGTTGAACAGATGTTGCAGTATTCAATCGAGCGTAACGAAATCAAAGCTCGCACGGGCCTCTAAGAAATGCGTTCCTCGGAAGCCTTATTATGCACCCGATGGCATGCATATTGGTGATTTCATTGGATCTTTGCAGCATCCTAGATACACGCAGGTGTTAACAACATTCGGTCCATGTACAGACAGATTTTGTTTACTTGTATCGTGTTCGCAATTTTTTTCTTTTTTGCAAAACAATTTTTTTCCTATATGTTATAACTAAAATTAAATATTACTATAGTTTTTAATTAAAGAACAGTTTTAGTAATAAATTGAATTATTAATTAATATTTTGATAAAATAATTAAACCCTTTTATATATATAAAACAATCTGGATGTATTAAAATATGTATATTAATTCTATGCTATATTTTTTATATACAGTACTTAGTTGGAACTCGTAAAAGGCGCGATTATAAAATGCAAAATTAATCGTCCCTTGGAGAATTACCTTATAGTGAAATGCTTATGTTCGCTGAGGGGGTGCAAATTCCATGAAACACGCTCAAGATAGTCACTTTTATAATTGCATAAAATAAAATGCAGCTTTAGTTGGAATGAAAGTGCAGCAGTTGATTTTTTTATAAAAGAAAACCCTTGTGAGACATTTTGTTCGTACTTTTTTATTCAGATAAAAACTTTAAAAAATATTCAGAAATACGCGTTTAATTTTGATATTAAAATTCAAATGAAAAAATAACAATGGAAAATACTTCTATCGTTAATTTTTTTTTTTAAGCAAATTGGACACACTTATGCATAATTTCTGCTCGAATTACGATCGTTCGATGCTTTTTTGTTAATTTTCATTTTTTACAAGACTTTCGATAAGCCTTTTGCGTACACCTGCATATCTTTTCAAAGGCGTCCAAGCGAGTATCGCGTTGTTGAGGGCAGTTGTGCAACCACCAGTTAAATTTTCAACAACGATTACGCACCGCAAACCAACAGGTGCACTCCGCTGCATAAACGACCGTCGATCGTTGAGTGAAAATTCGACATTTCACAATAAAAATTTAATTAAACAAACATCGAACCGTTGAAATTCCGATCCCTTTAAGCCCTTCCGATATCCATCAAATTTTCCGCCGCATTTACATCCACCGTCGAGCCATAAATACGTCAACGCCGACCGGAAGTGACACAATGATTGAGAACAATGGACCGAATCCTCGCCGCTTCCAGTGTTATTGCCGACAGAAGGATTGTACATACACACAATGTAAAGGTGGAGGCTCGATGGCCACCACCTGTCCGATCCGATAAGTCGATACGCAGGACGAGAAATCGGAAGGATCGCCGGAAAAAACGGAATGATAAATCTCGGCCGGCGAAAGCGGTGGTTTTTCGATGGGCTCGAGGATATTTGGGGTTTTTGTGCTGATTGATTGTTAAATTATGAGTTTTTTTTTGTTTTGTGAAATTTGATTGATTTTTTATAAATAATATGAATGAAAGGCATTGACACGAATTGTCACAATGTCGCTTAGTCAGTTTCGCATTTTTCACAAGTTGACACATTTTTTACGGATGTTGTGCTTCAGTTCAATTTTTCTGTAGTACAATCGATACAATGTTGTGCACTATTATTGTGCATTGTTCAAAACATAGACGTTTCTTTATCAAAATTTTAAATACCGTTCAGTTAGAAAGTCGTGTTTTGAGAGATAAGCACGCGCGACCCGTTTCCAAGTACAAAAGATTCATTGTATAATTTACTCATTATTTGAAATTACATATAATAGAAAACTTAAGCCGATGCAAGAATTTTTTCTCAGAAATCATCAAATAAAAAAATATTATGAAACTTTTTCAATTAATAACAGAGATTTATAATCGCAGAAAAAATCGGATTAGCTGTAAAATTGACTGTTTTTTTTTTCGGAATCGTTTTATATTAATAATGCAATGCTTGATTTATCTCCATTCGAACATATTGATTACTCATTATTTTGAGTGTTATTAAGACGGTATTTTATGTGGATGTGTTTTCTCAGAAAAATTAAGAGTCATGTGATATCAATTAATTATCATGAAAATTTACTGGCTTAATAAGATGTTTATGTAACATGTAACACGGGCTAATTCATGCGAGTGCAATTTAAATATTCAATTGCATACATTGTACGCCGTCAATTATTCCATATACTTATTTATAAATTATAAATATTTATGATTCCGCACCGTAGCAGTATGAAAAAAAATCTTTTAGGGAAATAAATAATGTTTAAGTCCACTTGTGAGAGCATTTTTTTACACGTTCCGGCGCTAACGGGAAGCTGTGATCATAAGTAAGGTTAAGTCTTGTAAATCTGGTACATAAATTTGAATATTGGTCATTCTTCATACAAAATAAATAAGCCTCGTAACGCTACAATATCCAGATTTAGATGATATATTTAGATATATAGTATATTTTTTAAATTTTAGCACGAATCTCTAACCATTTATAACACAAAGTTATAAATAACAATTGAATTAAGAATTAACATATTTTTGAATTATATGATTTCATCAATTTGCTTAATAATAACCGTTATTATGGAAATAATCTTTGATATTTTGTATCACACTTATCTATAGAACGTTCTTATTCTAAACTCTCGGAATAGAAACGGTAAACGTTGCACTTCGTCATAAATAACTCACCGGCAACATTTTCCACGACTTTCCCCCGCGAAACAATTTACCCAAATTACGGAAAACCATCGACATCTCACTACCGCCATTTTCGAATTATTGCACGAGCATCGACAACGCTTCACCATCTAACCCCTTCGCGGACACGACGGCTTAATGGCGCACGTTCGTCAATTACATGCAATCTTCGACGACAATAACAACAACAACAATCGGTATACACACAAGTCGGACAAGACGGTGCCTCGGTCGCGTTCGAACCCTAATTATATTTAACCGCCGAATTAACATTCCGGTCGGCAATCGGCTGGGGCCTCAACGAGGACCACCTCGCAATGAATGCTCCGGCGCTGTTTTTCCCGAGCTTTTTTCTTTGTTTTCGGCGCGCTTTTTGTTTGTTTTTTTTTGCTTGGTAATTTCGGATATCGATCGAAACCGAGAGATTCGACGACCACCGATGAGGAGACGTGTAGCAGGTTCCAAGGTTGTCTATGTCAGGTTGTTTAGAAAAAGTTTTTTTTTTATAGAGAAAATCAAGGTTGATTGATTTATGATATTTCAATATTGGCTCATTGAATATATGAATATTTTAAAGATATATAATTATTGCATAATATACAATTCGTTTGTTCTGCAGTTGATTTTGAGACGTATTCAAAATTGATTGTATATAAATACACTCGGGTTTTGTATAACATGATTTTGATATAATATGGTTAATGAATTGTGATCTATTTTGTACAACACGGTTTTAGAAAAAAAAATACAATTAGGTTTTTACTTTAGGTGTGTAAATTATTTATTAACAAATTTGTATTTCAATAAGATTATAAATGCATTGTAAGTGCTTAAGTTGAAATTATTAACGAATTTCATACTTAATTTATGTATTATAAGTGCGTAAATTATAATTTTTTTAACAAATTTGGCTTATAGTTTGGAAGTTATATTTATTAATTTTTAACCATATCTTGACGAGTTTTGGGTTCAAATTTTGTCCAGTAGTACTTTTTGCCATTCGAACTGTTATCATGTATAAATTTAGACATAAAATTGTCAAACATCACCTCACCATAACATGCACGTATAATTTTTTTTAAGAAACCTAAATTACGGAATCATAATGTATAATTTAAATACTTAAGTGTATATTTTCTGTATTATTTATTAAAAAAAAGACTTATATCAAACTTTTTATATTAAAACCTAATTTAGTATAAACTTCAAACCTCGTGCGACACGGATTTGTATTACACGAAGTTTTTATGTAACCACGTAACATACCCATATAATACGAGGCCCAAGCGTAATATTGTTCATCATACAAACGTTAATGAATAAAATTTTACAATTTGGTCCAACCCTGAACACAGATTTACTCCGACGACAAAAAACCAATCCAGAAAGTCGACAACGACACGTGCTTCACGCTCCCGTGATCTTCCAAAGGCGACAACTTTTTACCGATGCTTGTAAGCTTACGAATGACGTTGGCTATGTGTCGAATCACTTGACGTTCGATTTGCATATTAACCCATTACATTATTACTTCTCGCTACATTGTTATTGTCGGGCTGAAAATAAAAACGATTAAATTGCGTTCGCCGATGCGGCAAATGGCTCTTAATGATACTGCCGGGCCGTGAGAGTTCCACGTCGAAATGAAAACGTTAATGCAATTTAATTACGTTGCGGTTAAAATGTTATTATGTCGGCCTGATCGATTTCTGTAATTTGAATATGTTTAATGTGGAAGTATTATGAGTGTAAGGTTTCACTTTCGTGTTGGTTCAATTGGTTTATTCTGTGCGTCGATGAACATGAAATTTTGTGATGGATCGATTTGATTCGTTATGTTTTTACACATTAATTAATTAATCATTTAGACATTGTAAAAAATCAATATGTAAGATTATGTCATTTAAGATAATCCCGTTCGAGACAGAGAATTAATGACATTTATTTTTTACACCAAAATATTTGCATATCATTGAAATAATAGATATCAAACTTGTATGTGCTTACATCAAATTGATTATAAAATCCAAAACAGCATTCTTCATATCGGATCGAACGGAATCTTTATACAAAAACATCACTTTTCGTATATATAATATAATATATAAAAAATGTAAAAACTCTCCTTATCTATCGAACCAAATGGAATTTCCGTCCGCGCAGATACAATCAAGAATATAAAAATCAAACTTTATAAAAGCCATTTTTATTTCTGAGTATATTTTCACGTGAAGCAGCAATAATACTAATTTATAGGAGACGCTTCTATGCATGGATAATATTTTAGGTTATGAATTGTTAATAAAAAAATACACCTTTCGGCCACTAACAGAACCCGAAGCGCACAATAAAAGTCAAATAATAATTCGGCAAAAATAAAACCATACGACCTGATGGGGTCACGTCAAACGTCACAGAGGCCCGAACATGGGGTCAAATCTCAGCGAACCATCAAATTTTTCTGGCTTCCAACTAATACCACTGTCACACATATACAATGAGATATTGAATATTAAATTATAAGATGGCCAATGAATAGAATAAAATATTGCAAAATTCTATTCATATTCGAAAGGTTAAGTACGAAATAATTTAGAAGATGCTGATTGAAAACAATTTCAATAAACAAAGATTAAATCGATTCAATAATGAGATAAAATGTGAAATATTGCAAAATTTATTAGGTATCATAATTTTTTTCCGTTTTGCACCTGCACTCTTGATTACAAATCCGACTAATGGCTAAGAAATTTCAATTTACGCGTCCGAAATTGCAGCTTGTCAATCAACGAGTCAATAAAATCTTTCGACTGTGTGTATAGTTTTTTTTTAACCACCAACTTGTTCGGTCAGATTGAATCACATACACGGTACCGTTTGGGAAAATTTCGGCGCTTTTTTTCTAACCATTCAAAGCAAAAGTGTGCTTTTGGTCCGTATGGATTTTTTTTAATAACTCAACGATCCCGACTTTCGAAAACTCGTTTTTAATGAGTCCAAAAGTATGCATATTGCACTTTTCGGGATCAAAGTTTATTTGCAACCTTTACGAGAGTCGTTCAACATCATAAAATCATAATTTTTCGCATGTAATCAAAATTCATAACCGAAATTTGCATAATTGATTCAATTTTCTAGGAAATAATTCAATACGACATCTAAGAAAATATGGACATAAAAAATTACTAGATTGAGTACGCATGAGTGTTGCATAGCGGCACATTTAATTAACCACCGACCGGCGCATATTTGAGACAATGTTCTCTTGAAAGCAATTTCGGTCAGATTGATTTATCGTTGCGTTTTTTCGCCACATTGTTCCCAACAAAACGGCAATAATGAGCTTAGCCGCGTATAAATCAAACGCTCCGAAAGCCGTTATTATTGCATTAACAGTAGCCGTATAGCGAATCAGCGAATCGATTCGAATTTAATCAAATTTGAATCATTTGCGTGTGGATTGTCAGACTGTACTTCACATATAGTTAATAAACAATATGTGTAATATAATAGAATGGTCAGTTTTATATTCACTTTATCATGAGCGAAGATAGAGGAGTCAAAAATCAGAAGCAGTTTATTTTTATTATATTAAATCAATTTGTTTGATATAATTTAATTTATTTGTTCATAAAAATATGCTGTAATTGTTAATTTTGATACTATGTCTTATATATAATTTGATAAATTTGCAATCAGATGATCTAGATCCGGAAACCAAAGATCGAAAATGCGATCTATCTAGATGCGCGTCCCAGACTCCAAAGTATATTTACGACGGCCCCGGAGATATGTTATTTTCCTAGACAAACAATGCCTAATTATCAATTACTTTTTTTTCGTATCCAACTTAACGTATACGTATTTTATGGCACAGTCGTGATCGAAAACCATAAATCGGTTTATGACCGCCAACAAACGGTTACGTAAGCCTGTCAAGAGGCCGATGCCGAAAAACTAGTACTTGTTCGCGTATAATACCCGAAAGCCACTCAGTCGATGTATCGTTTTACTGTTTAAACCTTCTTTCGTCGTTAATTGAATTTAAAAGTACGTGCTTGTGATGGAAGATTGGAAAAAAATCGCCGGACGGAGAGCGCGCAAATTGCGATTAGACGAAATGTTCAAACAGTGTTAAGTGCGCGAAATATTGCTGTTCACAATGATCAGATGTTGATTGCTTTTAATGCACTCGTATTTATTCAAATATATTAAGTACGTGTTCGACACTAAATTTTATGTTTACGAAATTTGATAATTGGAAAGCTAAATTTTTTTTGGGACGAAGTTGAGTAAATATAATAAATATTATATTCACGCAATGTTCAATAGTCATGAATTTTTATACGATGATCGAATCTAATGATTTTATAATAGGAAAATGAAATCATTCATACATTGAAAGAGTTCAATGCACAATAAAAGCAACAAAAAGTTTATTCACCGTTATTTTTTTTCATACACGATAATAAAATACACACGATTTTCAAAATATCTAATATCGAACGTCAAACCGCCATCAAATTTATATAGCAATAATAAAAGAATCAAACAGAAACGATTCACAGACAAGCACAATCGAAGCCAATGATCGCTTCAGAGGGAAGAGTCGACGTTCGAGTGCTTCGTCGCACTCGTAATTTCAAATCTTAAAATAACATATGGAAAATTGCTGTGTACACACACGCCTTCATACACTACACAGCTCGTCTCGATCGAAAAAAAAAGTTGTTATAACACTGTAAAACTATTACTCGAGTTTAAATTAAACACACGCCCATAACAACTTCCTCTTTCGCAACGGCGGTTCGTACGAACATTTAATTTGCTTAAATAACGAATTCACTGCTAATGCATAAAATCAACAGGAAATTAAAGATTACGTCTCTATATACGGACCGCGTGTACTGAACCAATTTGATTCGACAAACAACCCAAAGCACAGAAAAAAACCGAAGACGTAATTGTACGTCGCGAATTAGCCCTAAACTGCACCGATAAATATAAAATGTGCATTGTTTTTTTTTGTACCCGAGCATTATTCAAATCGGCCCGAATGAAAACGTTCTTTTTCGGTCGGCGGCAGAAGAGTAGGTTTGTGTGTATGTGAAAATAAAAAAAATATATCCGTAATTACTACCTGTTGGCTTACACGTTAAATAATACGCTATTCAAAATCCCCCGTGTAGAACGTGTGTGGGCAAGAAGACTATAGGTTAAAAATCATCCCATCACAAACGCTCGCAGCGTCGTATAGATCTTCACCGGCGAAG
The DNA here is from genome assembly GCA_028571205.2 of Hydropsyche betteni. Lineage (NCBI taxonomy): Eukaryota > Metazoa > Arthropoda > Insecta > Trichoptera > Hydropsychidae > Hydropsyche > Hydropsyche betteni. Next base: position 8,248,603 of record JAOXNN020000006.1, read on the forward strand.
GTGTGCTCAATCGATATTATTAATATTGTTCAAAAAAAAATCATGTATTGTGTATGCCGAGCATGTAAATTCTTCGTGAAACATCTTTTGATTTCTTGCAAAAATCATACTGTTATAAAACCAGACGTAAAAGTAATTAAACGTTCAAAATGTGGTATCTATGATATTAAAAAAGTACAGGTAATATTAAAAAAATCAATAAACGATATCAAAATATGTACCGCAATCATTGCCAAAGACGTTTCACAAAAAAATTATATAGACACATAAAAATAATCGTCTAATAGATTCGATATTGTTTCTAGTAAAGAGCCGTTAACCATGCGCGGATATCGCTTGCGAAGATTACGAAATCGAAACGAGTTCCCGATAAATAATTTTTTTACTGTATATATAGAGATGAGCTTATGTCGGCAATGATATCGATTAAGATTAAATCGTGTCCGAAGCCATTTCCGTACGTCGTATATTTCTAATCCGATAGATCGCGTGTTTATTAATTAATAGAAAAAAATATATGTATATGCCATTAATAAATAAGTAAGGAATGATGCAGCGGAATCGAGATCGATTGAGTTGTAAATCAATTCTGTACTTAACAGTACAAGCAATAATCTTAATCGTTTAATTTATTTGTTTGAAAATGTTTCGCAGTGTTCACATCGAAGTTCAAATTTTTCACAATAACAAAATGATAAATTAATTCAATCGATACACTTAAGATTATTCACATACGAACTTTTCACAAACCCACACCGAACCGAAGCAAAAACTCGATCGGAAAGCCGACGCATCAGAAGCGTGATGATACATTAACGACAACGCCTGATTGATTGCTTCGTACGTCGTTATTTTATATACATATAATATTTTTTCTTTCTGTGTGCCGATAATATATTGCCTATTGTGTGGCCGCGCACACGAGCAGCCTCCTCCGCTTCGGAACGATGTGAAAATTCGGTTTATTGCGATGATACGTTTTGGTTCGGCCCGCGTTCATTATTTATGTCGTTCGATGTTAATGCGGGTGTGTGTTCTCGATATAATTTACTTTGAAGGTTTCGCATTCGCGATTTTGATTGTTTGTCGGTGATTCGAATCGATTTGTAAAGGAAGTTGTTGAAATTCGCCGGTGACTTCGACGCGCGGGTAAGCGGCAAGCTCGGGATGCGAATGTTTGTTTTCGAATATAGATTTTATCGTTTGTAGATTGGAAATAAAAATATTTGAATAAAAATTATGTGATTAATAGGCTGCGATAAAAATTTTTCAACATCGTCACTTTGTTTAGGAGATGGTGCAAAAAATATTCGTGCATATTCCAGAGAGAATTTAGTTTTTGATTGTTAACACATGTTTGTGTCATAATAATTTATATTTAAATTTTTATAATACATGGAATATTGACAAATATTTCATATTTTAAAATTTGAGTCGTGACGATTCGAGCAATGGTTTAACGATGTTTAAACGTGATTTATGTTGAATCCCATGTTTGAGAATATTTGTGGTTAATTCAAAATTTGTTCAGTGTGTTTGATAAATCGAAAAAATCAATGCAACTAATGAGACCACCTAAATCCAATCTTCCCATAAAAGTCAACACGATGAAATTGATCGAGTCGGTACAAAGTTTGACGCTGAATTTATTCAAACAACAGTTATGTGTATTAAAAAAAATCATTCGCACAAAATAATAAAACCGATATATTCACACAAAAAATCTAAAATTAGCTGTAATTAAGACAACAAAGAAATTAATTCTAATTAAATAAAAAATGATAATACACGATTCGATCACTCGTTAAACACAAATGCAAAAATACAATAGGCGGACAAACGCAAACGTTGTTAGCATACGTACGTCGCCTAATCGTTCATTTTCCCATAAAAATATTTATTTTCTCACATTTGTACTAGTCACTGACGACTATTCTTATCTAGTTTTATTTGTTCAAATAAAAAAATCCATACAAAGCGGCTCACCTCGAACGAAATTTCTCATATACTTAGACTAGGACTTTTTTCCTGTTCAACATCAATACGAATCATCGCAGCTTGATGCCGTCAACGAGACATAAATGTAGTAATTTAACGCTAAAAACACAACCCAAAAGCCATTAGCGATTTTACGACAGTTAACAGACTTTTTTCAAACGTTTCAACACTGATTTCCTAGAAAGGAGTCGCTTGATTTTTAATTACAAGTCCTACCGTTTGCCGGGGCCCGGTTTCGGTCGTCGCTTTGTCGGCATGCGATATTCAAATGATTGTTTGAGCAAAATTAAAATATGGTATTCTCACTTAAATCATCGCAATGCCCGAGAGACGGGTCGTAAACTTATTATAATGTTGTCTGGGCGGAATGATGGATTGCGGGTACAAATTACACATCAGGTGATGAATGCGAGACTTAACAACACACAAACGCCAGGTGACCAACCTTTCATGGTATACAAATAATCGATTCGGTGTTGGTATTGTTGATTGTTTTAGCATCACAAATGAATTGATATAAAAAGTTGATTTGATTTTGCGAAACCAGGAATATTTGGTAAATATATATTTTTTTTTCGGTATGATTACTCAATTGTTTGATACAAAGGATGTTTTATTTTAATAACATGACTTTTTGCAAAACTAATTGGATCAACCTTGAAAGGAATTCAGTATGCGTAATATCGATTTGAAAAAAATTCAGGTTCAATGACACGATTGGTGGTCTTTACAACGGAAGGTCGGGTGATTCAGATCAAACTTCGAGTTATAACAATAAAATTATGGTATTATATAATCATAAAAAAAAACTTTGTCCGTTCTCAAATATCTCAATAAACTATCATATTTTTTATGTAGAGCTTTAACAAATATTGAGTATCTTTTTGAATGATTTTTGTTAAAATTTTATTTAAATTTGATCGTATTTAATTGAAATTGAAACTTATGTGTAATATACATGTCGTATGTTTGAAACTGTGAAAATTAAACGCCATGGTCACAGCAAAACCCAACTCGTCCGCTGATTGAATTGCTTCGGAACGTTGCGCCTAGCCGCGAGTCAATTTGCAAAGCGGCCATCCGAGTCGAGGCTTAACATGTTCATCGCACGGGAATCCCAATATAGAACAGAACCTTACGACAACAAACACCACAACAGAGAGACCTTGTACCGGTCAACAGCGCTTTCGCAACACCGCGGAATTTCGCCGATCGCTGTTTCGAACTCGGCTATTAGAGGTGAATTTTTTGAATTTTGACCACCCGCGAACTCAAGTCGACCCCGAAAGGTTCTGACACCGAAATGGGCCGTGGGCGGTTGAGGGCATCGAAAAAATAACGTGGAATACAAAAAGAAGCGTTTTATATTGTATACCCACGGGGGTGGAACGAAACGGCCTTAGTTTCGGTCGTTTTATTATTTTTTTTTATAAACGGGGCTCGAGCACGTGAAATTCGTTATAAATGTAATGTTGTTTTGTTTGGAATTTTTCGCTTTTCTTACATTGTATGAATGTGCGGTGTACTTATTGACATTCGATACTGTTGGCGCTTGGATTCGATGTGTGTGTTCGCGCTTCGATGGCGTATTGAAAAATTTATTCTATTAAATCGTGCAAAGATATTATATTACATTAGGCAAATATTCGAGTTTGTTTCAAGGATGGAAAAAATATTTATCGTATTGGAAATAATAAAAATCAATCACTTAAAGTTGTGAAAAAAATTTAATGTTATTGGACGAAATGGCTATCACACTTTTTTATATTGAACAATAAAGATATATTATCTTATCGTCGTCATTTATATTAGCAGATATTTATAGTTAAGTAGATTCAATAAAACACCGTGCGATCATGAACGTATAACAAAAACGAAACATAAAAGATACTCGAACACGCTCCCGAGACATCCGACACACAAAGTAAGACCAACAGGGTACTGGTCTTCAACTTACAAAAACAAAACGAAAATATCAACAATAATAACATAATAAATAAAAATCTCGATTATTCAAAGTGCATACATGCATATTCGTACGCGGAGTCAATTTTGGCCAATTTTCAAACGCGGCAAGTCGACTTTTAATGGGACGAGTTGCGGTAACCAAAATTTGTAATAGAACGAATTATTTTAAATTTTTTACTATGACAATATATATTTTTTATGTTTTAAATCATTTGTGTTTTCATCACAAAGATATTATTGATACAATTTTCTATTATTTCACCATAATCCCCTATACATATAGTGGATTTCTGTGTGTCTGTGTATCTGTGTCGATGTCGATCACGACTTTTTCGCGAATATGGTCTTTATATGTGTATACAGTTAACGTCTATAATATGATGCTTATTACCTACTGCCTGGATTGGCTTTGCCTATATGTCGTAATTGTGA
>JAOXNN020000006.1:8253100-8270310 GCA_028571205.2 Hydropsyche betteni
TTCACATTTTATCGTTTTCCGTTTCTTAACAAAACCACAGCCGATGTTATTAACATCGGGCCTATATACTAGTACATAATAAAGAAGAAAAAAATCTTAATTTTCAATATGTTTATGACAGATGGATGCTGCTGTGTATATGAAAACTTAAAATTTCTGAACAAATCCAACCCGCCACTGAAACCACTCTCTCGCGCATCCTTGAAATTCGCAAAGTGCATTCCGCACACTGTCAAGAATTTCATTCATTCGGTTGACTATCACTGCATCTCGTATGTATGTAATAATACGCCGAATGCATTCCGAGAATAACAATCCGCCCACTCGTTAGTTTCCAACGAGCACTACAATGCAGCCGCAGTAGTGGGCCTCGTATATAAAAATGGGTATCTCGACTTCGTGTAGAAACGATATTTCTCAATTAGCGCGTACCGAATGCTGTTTATGAACCGCCGGGTCAATTAAGAGGCTTCAGGTGCATTTGGATGTGAAGCGAACTTTGATTGAAAGTCGTTTGATTCGTTGTTTCGATTGCGATATGTGTCGTGCGTTTGACGAATTGTTGATAAGTAAATGGCGAAAGTGATTTACGCGATGTATAATACATTTCGGGCTCGCGAAAAAATCGTGTACTTTATTTTGATGATGGAAATTATGTAAATTTTAATTGGAAACTAGATTGTGTCATATATCGGTATGCGAAGCTAATTTGAATATGTCTGTTTGGAAAAAAACAGCTGTTTTTTATTGTTGTTCTTACGAAGACGTTTTCCTGGGCCGAAAATATTTTCTTTTTCACACTAATACATTCTTCAGCTTGTACTTTTGTTATAACCCGAATCAACATTCATAAAATCCGAAAACTCAACACACAACTTACATAACAAACGATACGTATTAGAAAGCAACTTTTGACATTATTCCATATGTAACGTGCGTAATACTCGTCCGATTCGAACCACGCATTTCAAATTCGAATTCAACCGCCAAAATGACAAATAAAAAAAAAAGAAAACGAAACGAATGAATCAGCCACTCCCGATTGGGTATCGGCGAGGTCTTTTCGGAACGAACGGGTCACACTTTGAACTTTCGCTCGGACGAATTAACCTTTCGAAAAAATCCTTTGGTTCAATTGGATTTTTTAATTGAGTTCGAATAGGAATAAATGGGGACTGTTTTTTTATGATCTAAAATGGTTTAAAATAGAATTTTTTGAGCGTTTTTACCGTTTGAATGCTGAATAGTATATTATCGTATGTTTTTTTATTGCTTTTTCTATGAACAAAGCAAAGAATCTTGCTTTATCTATGAAATTAAACGACATTTGATGGTTTATAGGTGCAACATAGATGTATCATTTAATGTATTCAGTCAAATATGACAGTTAATGTGTCTTATGATAGTAGTGATAAACGTTTTTTTGTTCACGTGCAAAATTTCTAAATATTTTTTATTGTGAGTATCATACGTTCTAAGGATATTTAAATATCTTCCATAAATGTGTCATAAGACACGACAATGGTTATATTTGACAGAAGACGTTAAAATATACATCTATGATGTGCCTCCATTAATTAGCGCATATACACCGCTAGATGTTATTAGATTTTATAGACAAATCAAGCTTATTTGCTTCGTCCATGATCGAAGCAAAGAATTTTGCTTTGTCTATGAAATTTAACGACATCTGATGTTTACAGGTGCATCATAGGTACATAATATAACATTTTCTGACAAATGTAATAGTTTACGTGTCTTATAATAGTGGTGGTAAACTTTTTTTCATCTACATGCCAAAATTTACAAATTTTTTTTTGATTGTAAGTATCAGACTATCCAAGGAAATTATCTTCTATAAGTATGTCGTAACTGTCATATTTAATAAAAGGCATTCAAAATACACTTACACTAAATGACTCCTATACAACATCACATATCGTTAAATATCATAGAAAAAACAAGATTTTTTCGCTTCATTCATCGACGAAGCGATAACACAAATTACATAAACATAAATTTAATATTTTCAGTACTGAGATGTTTAAAATTAGATCCATTGATGATTTAACGTTTAACGTTGCCCTACTTATGTAAAGATGCAATTTAAACGACGATCCATCTTCTTCGGAACCTTCACAGGCGCCTCAGCGTCGGACCTCCGCTTTTGAGGATATTCGATACGGACGCGATTTTTTTTATCGCGTTTGTTTGTTTAATTCTCTTTTTCATCATATATAAAATAAGTAACACAAGGTTTAAATATCTTGACCATATAGGGATCAGAGAATGACCTCTGTGTTACAGGTTTGGTAGGACGTTCGGTCGCCACCATGGAGCCACGAAGGTCGACTCTTCGGCTCGTTCACCGAAAATCGGCACTTTTTTGCATATGGTCGAATTTTGATTAGAACATATGAATGTTCTGGAATTAGTGTTAGAAATTTCCATGTGGTTTGATGTTGAATGGTTGAATCGATAACGTGTAGGTTTACGTCTGTGGTTATCTCGAATGAACCGTTGTTGGTTTTTCGTTCGCTTGAAAGTGTTTATTTTTAATATGAATCGGGCTTAACGTTTCATTCATAGAATAGCTTATCTATGTTCCGTTGAATTCAACTCTGTATCAAAAGAAAATTTTGAACGAATACGATAAGATTTCGGATATATTCTTCGAAATAATTAACGTGAAGTATTTTATTGAAGTACATATCAAACATAGACTTAAAAAGATTTTAAAATATCCATTTTTCCTCAAATGAAAAATTTGGTGCTAGTACAACGGACGGAAGCCAATGTATCGCTCGAAAACCAACAGTTTGTGTTTTAAAATAAGTATCGCAATCGCTCGATAGATGGACTAAAGGTCAAGCTTGATAGATCGTATTTGCGTAGATCAAATTAAAAAAGTGATTCCACTGTCAAATAGATGACATTTGACGTTTCCTTAATTTAACTTTTTCCTTAATCGCGTGGTTCGTAATCACGTATCGTAACCACTGAGATATATACGCAAATACGATCTGTCAGCTTGACATTTAGTACATCTTACTTATTTCAAAACACAAACTGTTGGTTTTCGAGCGATACATTGGCGTCCGTCCGTTGTATTAGCACCAAAAATTTTCACATACAAAAAAAATCTTGATTTATTACGCGTGTATTAATTAAAATCCAATTTAATAAAATTTATACCCAAACCGAAATAATCTAAAACACATAAAATCCTCAACGGCAATCAATCACCACCAAAAACCGATAACTATAAACAAAATCGTCGAGAATTAAACGCGAACCTCGCGGCCATCATTCACGCGGCGAAGATGTGCCAAGGCCTTAGTTTCCCAAAGTGTGGGGCGCGGTCGTTATGGTCGACCTCAGGCGATCAGGAGCCATATGCTGGACCACCTGATGATGGTTTATCGCTCATGACGATGATCGAGCGACGAAAGTGAAACGAACAATCGTAACAAGGTTTTTCGACGGCGTTTGTTGCTCTTTTTGTCGAGGCCTTCGACTTATGCGGGTCAACATTCGACGGCTGAAAGGTCGACCCGATTAGTTTTTTTTTTTAAGTGTTAGTCCTTTTCGGTTGATCCTTTTTTGTGTAGTTTTGTTCGAAACGAGGAATCGTTTCGCGATCGGTGACGTCAAAGGCCGTTTGCTGCACTTGCGCGATTTGTCGTTGAATTATTCAATTGTTGGCTTTCGTTTGCATCGTTTTCGCAATGTAAATCGATTTTCATGTTTGTTTTTATTTCGCAGATATTCAGACGCAACTTCTACGGAACGTGTGCGGTTTTCCGATAATTTTCATCAACGGTGAGTCACCATTTTCATAATCAGGGATGTACCGATTCCGATTGCGTTACGTTTTCAGCGAAATCGGAGTCGTAAAAAATCTACCGAGTCCGTCTCTTTTTTATTATGACCAAAACTGATTTTTTTTTCCATCTGACTGTCAAAATAAATTATGTATTACTCAATATTTCGTTGACATATTCATAGTCCTACCAAGGTCCCAATCCTAATTAAAATCGAATGTTTTTAGCAGTTTTTTTAACGTAAATATCTAACGTAGTTTCATTGAAAAAAACAATCATTTTACTATCAAAAACTTCAAAATTTTATTGATTCGTCATTATAATAAAATATAAAAAGTTTGAGGAGGTATTTTTTACCAATGTTTGTAACAGTAAAGATTAGAATCGCATATTATTAAGTCACAAAAACTGCATTCATATACACATAACATTTCTACTTTGATGTTTCTATCATCAGTTTGATATCTCTATCCCCTATATATAATCACGGATTTCTGTGTTTCTGTCTGTTCGAATGACGCTCGCGGCTATTATTTTAATGTGGTCTTTATGCGTATATAGTTAACGTCTATAATATGATGCTTATTACCTATTAACTACTGCCTTTGCCTATTTGACGTCTGGCGACAATAACAAATGAACTATTTTGATTTTATCAGTTAAATATTCAAATCGGGTACGGGAATTGGCTTTAAAATAAACACATACACATCCCGATGTTATTAACATCGGGCCTATATACTAGTATAAAATAGAAGTGAATAGAAAGTAAATTGTTTTGCAAGAAATCCGAAATTAACGCATCTGATATCTAAAAGCATTGCTTCGAGAAACTTCCAACTATGTTTGTACGTCACTTTATTTTATTTTATTCATATGTATCATTTATCCTTATTTATTAGACTGAATTGATTAAATTATTGATACTTTTCCATTTTCTTCTATTTTATATAAAAATGTCAAACTGACGTTTAAAAATGTCAAACTATGGATATGTATGTGAATGTATGAGGGGTTACCAACTTAATAATTTGTGACGCTAATCGTTACCTTTACCATCAATTTTATATTTTGGCAAAAAAAATGTATCAAAGTCAAGGCAAAACTACACCCCTGTTCACAACCAATAAATAAGATCGTACCACAAAAAAAAAACACTACAATCGACACACACCATAAACAACAATTGCGGCCCAAATAATGAATAAACATGTGATGCAAGTTGCAGTTTACACACCTGTCGCTTGTCCCCCTTAAAATCGATCGATCCTCGGCCATTATGCGATCGCTTTTATGGATCGATCTCGATGACCGCTTGTAAATAATAATATACGGCGCCGGCCATTTGTAATTTATGCATTCGGAATTGGGCAATGCACCATGTGTGCAATGGCGGATGGTCAGGTGCGAGGAAAATTGTTCGCGGCGTTGGGAAATGTTTGATTTTGAGTTCTGGGATCGATATAGGTCTGTTTAGTGGTCGTTTAATATGATCGGTTCATTAAATATGGTTTTATGAGGTTGTTGGGTCATTATGGGCTTGTTAAAGTTTATGCGTTTTGAAATTTTATGGTTTTTCCGTTTAGGAAAAATTGGTTCTTGTATAAATAGTATGTGTGTTACGCTGCGTTCGGGTAATCGGTTTGTTCATGAACGAAGCAAAGAATCTTGCTTTGTCTGTGAGATTTGATAACATCTGGCTATGTATGGATGCATCATTTAACGTCTTCTGTCAAATATGACAGTTGATGTGTCTTATTACATACTTGTGTAAATTTTTCTTGGTGCGTTTGGTTTTCGATTAAAAATATTTGGAAATTTTAACACGTGAACGAAAATAGGTTCGCCATTACCTTATTACATAATGCACGTAAACTGTTATATTTGATAGAAGACATTAAATGATGCATCTATAATACGCCTAAATTTTATAGAAAAATCAAGATTCTTTGATTCGTTCACGAACGAACTGATTACACAAACATAACATAACATGTATATTTAAATATGCTATTATTTACTATTGCCGAATATGTACTATATTTTAAAATCAAATATAATATTTTGTACAAAATATTTGCATACGAATACTCTATGCAATATTGATTTTCACGCAGCGTCCATTAGTGTTAAGAAAACAATTGCATCAATATTTTTCACACAATTTATTTATTTAGAAAATATACACCTGGAACTCTTAAGTGTTGTAAGTATAACTTCATAATATAAACTATTAAATGTTGATTAGCTTTTCAGGGAGTCATATATGAGCCGTTATAATTGGAAATGTCATATATCTATTTTTCTTTGTTTCGAGATATTTAAAGTTTCGCGTTTTTCAATATTTAAATATACTGTTAACCTGTAATGAATTTAGTCTTTTTTTCGAGGTTTTAGATATATCAAATTTAAAAGTAGTAATTAAAATTTCGGATCAAGTACAACTGATAGCGTTTTTGGAATTAAAAATTGATTGGACTACTTTTATTTAATAACAGAACTTGAAAAACTTTGAGTTATATATAAATGTGAAGTAAACGCCAATTTCGAAAAAAAAAATAGCTTACCTAGATTTAAGTTAACATGGATATCTTCTTGTTTATAATAAAAAAAGTTAACTGAATATAATATTTTCATGTAATGGATGAAATGTAAAATGTTTTTCATGTCACTTTAACAACATGGCTGCTATAACCTAACAAATTTCGAGCGTCTTTATTGAAAGGCCCTATATTTCACAGTAAAATATTATTAACTATTTGAATTTGAAAATTTTTCGACAAAACAACCTTTTTTAAAATTCCTATTATTTCCAAATACGCCCTTACATAAGTCCCATTTAAAAACAACATAAAAAACAATCAACATAAATGAAAACCTTTAAAAAAACAACACAACTTAACTGCATCCTACAATTTTCGCAACGCGCCCATAACAATCAATCAAAATGCAATTCCAGAACCAATCGTACCGAATGACCCACAAATACGCAGCAACCCAATACACGTAAACCATTCAATTTTACGCACACACTGCTGTTCATTTTAAAGCCTCCATTGTTCGGTGCAAGTGTTTTGTCGACAGTTGTTACCTCACATGCGATCGCTTTTAACGGCTTTCGTATATTGTAATATCATGTGGACGTTTCGGGTAAAAGTTAACGAGGTTTCTCGTTTGATTTACGGATTTTGACCTTTGTCCGTAAATCGTGCCGTTTAAAAAAAAGCGCATATATAAATAATGCGCTCGTGATTTCAACGGGTCGGAAAAAATGGAAACTGAATTGTAATTTATATTTAGATGAGTGCCAATATTAATGTGAGATTTCTAATCGGCGGTGGAAATTTTTTAATTTATTTGAACAACATTGGAACGAAATTTGGTTTGATGTTTTTGACGGTTCCGATATGTGGTTTCTAAATTGTGTTTTCCATATATCATATCGTGGATTTGTTTGTGTTGGAAATGTTGGGTGTTAATAATTCATAACAAATTCTGAATCTGAATGGAAAGTGTGACGGGGAAATAGATAAATTGGAATTTTTATTGAATTATTTGTTTTGGATACAATATCGTGAATATATAAAATGGAGATGGAATTCGAATTCTGAGATCATAGTTGAAATTTCATTTTTAAATCTTTTGAATAATTACATTAGAAACTTAATTTTTCTCGATTACATTATTACCTTATATTATTTGTCTCTTTGACTAGTATAGGGATTTCAGATTTTTCTGATATTCGAATTCTTTATAGTTTTTCTTTAAGGAAAACTATGCTCTTTTTGAAAACCTTTTCTTCAAAACTTGTGTCTTTTTGTGAACAAGGCCGTCTCAAAGGTATAATAAAGTAGGCTCGTACCTTACTTAGACGCCATGAGATGCCCTATTTTCATTTTTTTTATAAAATTCAAACATAAAGGGCGCTTATTCTGAATGCAAATTCGTAAATTTCCAGCAAAAAAGAAAACTATCGCGTTTCGAATATTTTTGACGAATTTTGTCATTTTTTGGAAAAGTCGCTTTTTGAGAGTGTATGGTTTTTTCGAAAAATATTGTTTTTTTTTTTTAAATAAAATCGATTCCAAAATCTTGAGAATAGTTACATATAAATTCAAGTATATCTCCATTAAAGTTAAAAATCTAAAGATTTAAGGATCGAAGGTTTGGATTAATGACTCATATAATACTAAGCGCACACTTGCGATTCAGTCGCGCGCGATCGAAAACAGAACCGATTGTTTTGGTCTGAAATGCGCACATATACTGTTTTATATAATGTGTTCGATTTTCGATCAAAATCGCAAGTGTGCGCCCGGCTTAGCCGCACTCCTCAATCGCGACCACCAAATCGAACCACCATCCAAAACCAAAAACACACCCGAACCGAGCACAACCAGCACCTCCTCCGCCATTTTTCTCACGACCGAACCTCCGCAGTTAAGACATTTTCTACAAAACCCACCGCAGCCGCAGCGCAGCCTAGAAACTTCGCAGCAGTGAACATAACCTTTGCGCAGCTGCCCTCGGGCAGTGCCGGTCGATGATGGGCGCCGAGCGTGAGCGAGACCCGCTCGTTTCCTTTGTCCACTTGCATAATAATGCACACGACGAATGCATAATGGGCATGGTGTTGTTGTTGTTGTGCTCGGTTGGGTCGTGTATGTCCCTCGGGTGGTCGGTGGGTGGGGTTGGGAGGGGCGCGAGCGATGGGGTTTTTGTGGGTGGGTTGCTTTTTTATTGTGTTTGATTGGTTTTGTTTGTGAGTGGATTTTTCTGGAGTTGTAGGTTTACTTTGTTAGAAGTAGTGGCAGAATTACTTCATTGGGGATTTGAAGCGACAAACATTTTCGGAAGACCTAATACATGTATATGTCACAGTTCAAGTGTTCACTTTTGTTTGTTTATATCCATCCCCTATATATAATAGTGGATTTCTGTGTGTCTGTGTGTCCGTCTGTTCGATGACGTTCGCGACTTTTTCGTAAATATGGTCTTTATATGCATATACAGTTAACGTCTATAATATGATGCTTATTACTTACTGTCTGGATTGGCTTTGCCTATATGTCGTAATTGTAACAATAATAAATGAACTGGTTTTTTTAATTAAATATTAAATATATTCAAATCGAGTACAGGTATCGGGTAGCCTATATGTCACAAATAAATAACAAATGAACTATTTTGATTTTATTAATTAAATATTAAATATTCAAATCGGATACACATTTCGGGTTCACACAATCGAGTTTTCACATTTTATCGTTTTCTGTTTCTTAACAAAACCACAGTCGGTGTTATTACTAGTCGGCCTATATACTAGTACAACATTAATAGATGACATATCGGTTAAAAAATCAATTTCAAATAAAAGAATCGAAACTATAACTTTATAACGATTTGCTTAGATTGATTCATCATAAATCCAAATTCTCCCTTCTTAACGATGTTCACCCTCCCCAAAAATCACAGACACCCTAACCGGAGATCCTCGACGGCCACCAACAACACCAAATTGAATAACGCGCTAATAACAATGGCCGGAGGCTGACGAGGAAGGGTGGGCCTAAAGCCTCTGCTGTCATCGCTTTGGGGCCACCTCGCCCTCAACATGTTAATCGTTGCCGTCGTCCGTGGCCATGTCTGTTTTCGGCCCTCGGAGCAAAGATGGCCGCGGGTGGCGTTATTATGCGAGAGTCATGTGCGTAACGCACGCCCGCAAATTCGTTTTGCCCTTTTTATTGTGCAATTTCCTGCGTTGCGCTCTGTAATTGAGGGGTTATGAGTGGGGTTTTCGATTTTTTTTTTTCGTATCATTTCAAAAAATAATTTATCATTAGTCATATTCAATACGCCCTTGATAATACGAAAATCTAAATACAATCATGAGCGAATCCATCAAACGTTCGAAACCCGCAATTAAGACCGATACCGCACTCCACCCATAACGTTTTCCTCTTACGGAAATTCCACGAAAAACAAAAGGCGTCGCGTTCTATCTGGAAAAAAAAAAATAATAATACAAAACAATATCGAATCCATCATCCGTACGAACTTTCACCCGAAAAGAATCGCGTGCGCGACACTTTCGGCCATTGTCTCGGCCGTTGTTGCGTGGGCGAGCCTCATTTGTGGCCCCGAGGACGGTGTATGTAAATCCCCTCGTTAACCGACGTATTTTATAATAAATGCGATCTGCCGAATCGGAATCGTGTTCGTTTTGCGGAAAATTGTCGACGTGCCCCGCGCGCCGAATTCGACGACGGCTCTGTCGTGACCCGAACGTGTACCCGTCTCGAGATAAAACTGTAAGGTACATTTGTTATGGTTGTTCGGTTTGTGTGTATAAATTAGAGAGTGATCTGTGCAGTGTGAGCCTTTTGAATTTTCTGAAAATTTAATAATTTTTCATTATACGAGTCGAATTAATAATTGAAATATTGTTTGATAGCTGCTTTTTTGAAAGTTGAATTGAGCTTTTGGTGTTTTAAAAATCGTAGTAAAATGTCCGACGTGTTAATTGGAAACGCGTTATTATGAAATTTTGATCGCCCGTGAATAATTTTGCGCGAGCTTATTCTACGGGGAAATTTTGATGCGATCAATTTTCAAATTAGCTTTTCACGTACTCGACAACTTGAAAACATTTTCCGAAATATAATTATTCAACGTTGAGGCTTACGCGAACCGTAAAAGCACTTCAATTTGTGTACGTACTCCGTAAAGTACGTACTGTGAAATTTTTGTGATCGTTATACGTATATTAAACTTCGCAAACAAATTTTCCGCTCTTTGAACTTCCGCCTATTTTATGACGCAATTTTTTTTAATGAAATTCTGAAATATCTTTTAATAAGCTTGCGATAATATGGATCAATAAATCTTTAAGTGGAAATATATTGTGTGATAATTATAGACATCAAATAAAATTCTATACAAATCGATTTAAAAAAATTAGTTACATCAACAAAAACATTATCAAATACAGAATCACCAGCCTCCAATCGCAATCCGAACCATTTAATTATCAACCACCATTATTATAATTAGTGCCCTCGTTTTACACACAAGCCAGTGTTAATTTAGCACTAACACGCCATACAGGACACAAATAAACGTCCTGCGAGATTAGTCCACCTTCGTTAATGAGACCCGATTATATTGCCGTTTCGGAGCGTGTTCAACACGTGAGCTTCTCGAGTGTACAAATCGCACAAATAGGTCGATTTCGAGATGAAAATCACTGTTTGTTTAATCGATTAATACTGAAGTTTAACAATAAGTTAATTTATTGATTGACGGTGTGATAATGTGGCAAATCTAATCGTCAAAAGATTTCGAGTTATCCGCTCATCAAATAATTGAATCGAAATTAATTTCTAGCATCCTTTTATTTCCCATTCAACACTCTTCAATCCGTACTGACAAACCCCTCATTTTACACAACAAACACACACAAAACATCCATCAATTACAGAACACCGATCATCGCCACAAACTACGAGCGCACACATCATCGACATAAATCACGATTCAACGTATCAACAAGCCAACTAATTGCCCCCACGTACATACAAAGCTCGAAAAAAAGCGCATTATTATCGTGATATTCGAAAAGAGGATCCGTTGCGCGGAAAGCTCCTCCTTCGAAGGCTCTCGCGGTCATTAAGGACAATGACGGGGACTCGCGATGGCCGGTTCTCTCTCATTATTTTCACATTTCGTATGATTACTGTTTGGTTTTGTGAAACGAGATCGATCGCAGTCGTTGCGTAGGAGGTCGTTTTCTTATTGTGCACGTTGTTTTTTGTTGACGTCTGTTTGTTCTGATGCCTTTTTTTATTTTTTGGATCGTGAATGATTTTCTGGCCGATCGAGGAGGTGGCTTATACGAATTCCGTTGTCCGATGCTAAGGATGCTATTTGTTTATTTTTTTATATAAAAGAAACAATAGGACTATGTTTATAATTTGAATCGAAAAATTATATTTTTATTATAAAATTATACATAGAATTTTTTCAGTGAGTCAAAATTTCCTTGATGTTATATAAATTACTGTCATACGTTATAATATTGTATAAAAAAATAAAAACAGCGTATTGTGTAACGAATAATATTCACCAACTGTGTAATTGATTTAAAATTGCGGTTTCGATGTCACCATTTCTCACATCGTTAACGTGCGCCAAATGCACTCCGTAATGGCAACAAAAGGCACAACACAATAGCGCCATTTTCATTTGCAAAAATGGAACGCCGAAAACAATTTATATCAAAAAAAAAATCACTTAAACGAGCCTTAATGATACACTGCAGTATACGACAAACGGGGACGCTAAAACGATCAAAGTAATACTATAACTACCGACCATTTTTTGCAACGAAAATAATTATAGTGCTACAATGTGTCACATTCAGAAAGAGCAAACATTCCCTAATTTTTTGTTATCTTCCGAAACAACCGATTTAGAGCGATCTTTTAATAAATACGGTCCCACGATAGAGATATGATCGAGTGTTAAAATTGAGAAAAAAACAGAGGAACCCTTTGAGAGAGTTTCGTTCCGGACCACACGTGGAGTTAATAAACTGAAAAAATAAATAGAATCGAATGGGAAAAAATCACGCGTGGCACTCCCCCGTGTCAAGGATGGCTTTTTGTGTCATTTTTTATCATTAGAGACCAATCTGCTTAATGATCTACGAGAAAACTATTCGATCTGTCGGTAATTGGGCTACTGTTGCTGCGGTTAAGCACATAAAGGAAGCGATACGACGACGATCATAATGATGATAATAAATCGAAAAATATCATTAATGATAATCGCCCGGCCAGGATGTTCGATAGCCATAAATATTTATTTCGATTCGTCGGTTATGAATTGTTCGTCGGAATGAAACTAAATTAAGCCGAAGATAAAAAAAAAAAGAATGCTCTATTTAATACGGGAAGTCGAGCTAATGTGCATAGTTAATTTTAGTACTGGATGAAATTTGTAATCGTCATTTTTTTATATTGGAACATTTATATTTTTTAGTCAAAACTAATTATAAAATTGCACATAGTGAACGGTCTGTATATTGTGTGAAGTAATTATTATAATTATTCGAATGCTTAATGTTTTTAACACTGATATAATATCTAAAATGAATTTTCGAGTATTTAAAAACTGTTAAAAAAAATTGACAAGTTCAGTAACAATTTTTGCTTTCTAATCAGCCCATATAAAGTCAAACAATTGAAATTCGCTTCTATAAATACACAGTTCTTTTCAATATTATATTTGATTATTATTTATATTATTAAAATTTAAAATTTTATCATACAACCATTATGATGATTTCGAAATCGCCCAACGAATTATTTTCACTCATCTGCAACCATCAAAACCCAATCATTCCCAAAGCCACCGGAATGCGCGGATAACCTCATCGATAATGACGATGCACAAGTCCTCGCCGACCAGCAACATTTACCAAAACCAACAAACAACAGCACATACACGCCCATCGCGAAATTGATCCTCAGGAGTCGCCAACCGTTCCCCGAGGACCGGTCTGCCGTAAAAGTTAACGATCGGCACTAACTGAGGCTCGAGTCCCAATTAAAATTTACGATTACAATATCACAGCCGCTGCCGCGTTGTTTTACGAGATTAAAAATATCGCATTGTCGTTAGATGGCTCTTAATGGCGCTCATATATGTGGGAGAGGTCCATTCCGATCGGCGTCTAATGGGGAATCAATTATGTGAATGTTCAAAACGGACGGCTAGTGTGTTAATCACTTCTTATTTATACAAGGATTCGGTTTGTCGACGGAATCAATCGAAACGGTCCGATTTGAAAACTCGTATTCCCAACGAGGACGGTACAATTATGAAATATTTACGTTCTTGCAATCGTAAAACATAATTCGAATTGAATCGAGTGATCCTGTTTTGATATGCGACTGAGTGAATAGAATTATTATACATCGAAGCCGCAATCATATCGTAAAATTTAAATGGGCTCATTTGGACATGTGCGATTCGTACGAAACGACGACTGTAAAAAAATAAAATCGAAATAAAAAGCGGAGAAATAAACAAGATGCGCCTATAATTTGAAAAACGACTCGGAGAATATTAAGCCATATATCAAAGGCAAACTTGTACACACATCATAAGTCCAGTTTCCATAATATTCTAGTTTGTCAGCGTGCGCGAACGTTGTTTTCTGTGATACTAGGGTATGTATTTCGAGATTTCTTGAGAAATATGTCGAGAATTTTAAATAAAATATTAAAGAAAAATACATTAATAAAACATATTTTCTAATAGTCAAAAAAGAAATTTGTATTTTGAAATATAATTTCAGATATTTATTTCTGTAATTAATATTATTAATAAAAAATTATACGATCTCGAGAATTTGTGAAATATCGAGAAATAGTGCCCCTAGAACATACACACACATTTCACATGTCCAATAAATAATATACTGGGAACCCGTTTCGCGAAAACCAATCATAAACGTATCGGGGCGTTAATTAATTTATGTATTTTCCGTTCGACCAATAAAATATAATTTATAAAACATACACGCGAAATATGATTTACATATGGCATAATTTACGTCAAAGGTTGACGATGCCATACTTATATCTGTATCAATTTTTTTGTTGCTGTTCACTTTTTTTATATTTGTGTTTTATTTAGCGACCATACGATTTTTGACGTATGCAAATAAAAATTTCATATTCGTCTCGTTTGACCAAATGTGATTGGTATACGAAAAATTTTTGAACTCGGATCGTGTTTTATTTGTAAATTGAATATTTTTTATAGGTTTTCCATTTAAATGAATTAAATTTTTTAACTGTTTCACATGATTGTGTCATTTTATAAATTTTCGATAGAAAACTCGGTAATAAAAAATGGTTGATTAAATAATACGAAAAAGCTTTAAAAATATCGATATTTTATGTGAAAAATTAATTTTTATCACCCATTTGTAGTTTAATAAAATTCAAATCGTCACGCTATCAACGAATTGCCGTTCATAATCTTATGCACTTCAATATGAAAAATGCACATTATAAAAAAAAATCACTAATAAAACTTTATTATATTTGATTACCATTAATATTTATTACAAACCTCGCATAATCAAGCCATATCAATTCAATATCAATCGGCCAATAAAAAAATATCAAAACAAGCCTTTTCCTGTCCCATTTCACACGTCCACTAAAGCAGTACCGTTCGCCTCAATTAAATACAACCGCACACACACAAACGCCCGTTTAATTTTTTACAAACATATCATTTTGTAACATCGTCCATTTCCATGTTTAGTCGCCAAGCTCGCGGTCGTGAATTCGAAACATTCCGCCATATTAATGGCCGCTAAGCTCGTATAAATCATAGTAGCGCGTTTGACAAAGCGTTTTTAAAGCGAAAACCATCGATCAACATCCATTGTCAACTGTTCAAAGTTACCTATCTAACCCACGCATGCCGCACTTTCGTCCAGATACAAAGTCGTATAAATAAACGATAAAGCATATATAATATAATATAATATAACACGCGAAGAGGCGTCGTCTATTCTGCGACATATTATTGTAACGTGGTTTATAAATGTATAATTTTTTCGGCTTTGAAACGACTGCACGATTCGTGTTTAAAGTTCAAAATGCAATCGTGCTCTTTCGAACGTTTGTAGTAATTTATTATTAATTTTTGTTAGTGTGTACAATATTGGCGTCTTTTTGAACTGGGTCAAAATTTTACAGTTGTATGTAGAATATATTAGAAGAATTTTAGTAATTGAGTAAAAAAAAATTAACAGTTTTAATGTTTAAGCGAATTTGATATTCATAGAAAAATATTTCAGTTAGAAACTTTTTCAGTTATTTGGATTCATACATTTTCAAATTTTCTTCATAGAAAAAATCCGATCAGGATAAAATGTCCCAGCCTCCAATTTCATTCTACCTTTCCGAATTTCAAAACGGCGACATACCATTTCCATTTTGAATCGACAACAATCGCCAAACTGTAACCTATTTACACATCAACGTACAAGAATCAATCGCACACACAATCCCGAAGCAACAAGACAATCCGACTAATAACGGGTCCGAGTTCAAAAGACGGTACGCCATAGCATGCCGGCGCACACAATACACCGAGGGGCACTATCAATTTTTCACTCGTCGACATTCAAAGATCGACAATTAAATTTCGAAGCACATCGACGGTTCGGAACAATCGGCCGTTGTCGGTTGTTAATGAGATCGCTCATTGTCGACGAATAATGTACGGGCGCACGATCGAATAAATTTATTGCCGGGACGCATAAGGGAACTCTGTGTGCCCTCTGATATTAATGTTTCGCAAGATTTAGATCCGAAAAAATATTTATCAATAAGTTATTAGTATATATATTTTTTGTCATTCGAAAGAAGTAGTTTTTAGTGTTTAAATCCGTCAAAAGTTACTTTTTGTTATTACTACAGGTTTTAGACTGGGAATTCAAGTGTTTAAGTTTCAAATAAAACCTTATATACTTCAAATTCGATAATTGGAAAGTGTTGTTAGTTTTAAAACAGTCGTCATAGTAATCAGTGAAATTTTCATTGAAGAATAGATCGAAGAAAGTTTGAGATTCTAATTGAAGAATAAATTGTTAATTACTATGACAACAGTCTTAATAATATTGTACTTTCTTATGGTTAAATTTTAAGTGTAAAATCTGTTGTAATAAAAAGTAACTCTTGATGAATTCGAACACAGATTACAGACTACAGACACAGACTACAGACCATTACACAGACTACTACACAGACTACAGACTATTAACTTCCAACAGCAATAATTGAAAAATTAAAAAATATATATTTATTAATGAATAGTCCTTTGAAATCTAAATTCTGCAAAATATTAAAATCAGAAGGCAAACAGTTCTTTTAATAATTAAATATTATAGTCATTCCAATATTTTGGTCAATGGAATTTGTATATTGAAACAACAATTATATTTGGTACATTGAGAACATCTATGAAAATATCGATCAAAGGAAAGAATGTTCGCTCATTATAGTAATTATTAACGCCATCTATATATAAGGCAATGCATCAGTGATTGAACATATATCAGTAATTGACCATCTATCAGAAAAACATAAAAAAACTAAGGTTTCCTAAAATCTCCCCATCACTCTTTCCGAAAAATTACCACTTTGTTAATCTTCAGAATTTAAATCAATCAATTTAACAATCATCCTCACATCGTCTCAATTTTAATACCCAAAAATCTCAATTTCATAAAAATCCCCACCACCGACCACCACTGAATATTCACAAAATCCACCTCTGCCCCGACTGCGCCGCCTT
>JAOXNN020000006.1:8270410-8287529 GCA_028571205.2 Hydropsyche betteni
AGAATACAAACTTCAAGATACGATTATTCTTAATACGAATTTTATAACCGATAGCGAAGTAAAATATTATTTCTGCGCGAGTGATTTAGTGGTTCAACCGTACAAAGCAGCTACCCAAAGTGGTGTCACCCCGCTTGCTTATCATTTCGAAATACCCATGGTAGTGACCAATGTGGGGGGGTTAACTGGAATGGTACCCGATGGTAAAGTAGGACTTATTGCTGAACCTAATTCCGAATCTATCGCTGAAAAAATCAATCTCTATTTTGAACATATCCTCACATCGCCTCAATTTTAATACCCAAAAATCTCAATTTCATCAAAATCCCCACCACCGACCGCCACTGAATATTCACAAAATCCGCCTCTGCCTATCCACCGACCAATTCGGACTCTGCACTGCTTTTACACTGCATTTTTCTTTTCGAAAATCTCCGATGCACGCTTTGAGTCTACACGACGTTACCGATATTTATGCGGTACCGATGCGTTTTTATTGAGCACGTGGGCCGACGACAAGTGCAATCAGATC
Source organism: Hydropsyche betteni (assembly GCA_028571205.2). Classification (NCBI taxonomy): domain Eukaryota; kingdom Metazoa; phylum Arthropoda; class Insecta; order Trichoptera; family Hydropsychidae; genus Hydropsyche; species Hydropsyche betteni. The sequence goes on from JAOXNN020000006.1 coordinate 8,270,943, forward strand.
CCGAACATATTCCAGAGTCCTTGTCTTCGCTTTTTATTATTTTCGGTTCGTTATTCGAGCTCTCTTTCCGCGTATTGTTCGCTGGAATTGATGGATGGGTTCTCAATTGGTTTTGCATGAATTGGAGATAGATCTGTTGCTTTTTCGAGTGGTTTTGTTGTTTGTTTTGTATGAAATAGAGGTTTGTGATTTTTTTCAATATGCAGAAAAACCTCGATTGTCTAGACTAAATGGGGATCGAGATAGTCCGGGTAATCGAGAAAAAATGAACGAATTGGAAATTAAATTAAATTGTTTATAGAAATTTTTGGTATGCATAATTGTGCAAACAATCTTTAAATATTTTTTAAATGTATTTATTTTTACTATCTTTAATTATTTGATATTAGCAAAATTTGTGAACATCAAATTAAATCGTTACGGTAGTGTGTAAATTGGTTCCTAAGATAATAATTAATAAAGCCATAATTTTTATCACTATCTGCGTTAAGTTTTTTTTTAACTCCAAATTTGATCAATCTGAATAATCTGGTTTCGGATAATAGAAGTTATACTGTACTAAGTTGAATATTTTTAAAATTAAATTAGTCCAAAGAAAATTCGAATACATGAAACGTTAAGATTATCTTCAAACTTTCAAAATAACTTTATCAAGATGTATGGTTGGAGGTGTTTTAAAAATAACATCTATATAACGTGTCAATACGACTGTCATCTGTTGATTCAAAATATAAAAATGATATTTTTATATTATGCATTCAAGTGTAATATTTCATGTATTTTATTACACAAAATAGATATTCAATAACATATGCGATTTATGTGAAATATAAAAATTTGCAAAATTGCGACATTACACGTTTCAAATAATTTTTATTAACATAATAAGAAAATTTGACTTTCAAATGACCATATACGAAAAAATATTCAATGCGAAAACAATCATTAGAGTTTGACGAACGTCCACGTTTAAAACTGCACATTCCCAAACCCACATAACTAAACAAACAAAAACCCAAAATCGACCGACATAAATCAACTCAAAAATCACCATCAAAATAAAAAAGCCTCGTACACGTCGATACACATTTTGGCTTTGGAAAATTTCGCTCACATTATACATTCGCCCCAATAAAAGCGCGATTGAAATATTGCCGCGATCGACGTACGTTATCATACTTTTATAGCGGCCGACGTCGTAAATTAATAAATATAATAAACATCGCGATTTTTTCAGGCCTTTTTGCGATACTAAAACAGTGCATTGTCATATTTACTGCCGGCGTTCCGCGAAAAATCATCGTATACAGGGCTGGTCGTAAAACAAGTGCGCGGTGCGGAGGAGCCGATTTATCGATATGCTCGTTTATTATATACATTTTTTTTAGTAAAGAATATAATAATAAATGGAAATAACGCGCGTTATTAAATTAATCATAAAAAAACTAAAGTTCGAAAAGTTACGATTGTCGTAAAGAATATTTTCGTATAAACGTAAGTTATGTTTTTTTCGGAGGTGTATTGTGTTGTTGAAGAATGATTTCCGATATAATACGAAACTTTCTAATTCTATTTATAAATATTATATTTGTCTCCGATATCGAATGTATATATTTTTTAAAATTTGAGGTCAACTGATTCAAATATTCAATATGATTCAATGTCATTAGCATCATCATATGTAGTCCACATAAAATTTAATACTCAAACTATTGTTAAAAATTATCACAAATACGACATCAAATCTTTTATTTATCTGTTATTAATATTACAATTGCTTAACGTCTAAAAATACTATATTTCATATGAAATTTAATGACTTACCCATATTGAGTTTGATTTGAAACAAAATACTTTTTTCAACAAGTGCGCCGTATCTGAATAATTGAAAAATTCAATTTGCGTCCGATCGGAAGATCTTGCCCCATAAATTACGATTTATCGACAATTACGCCTTTTAATTACGCTCTATAGGTTTCCGAAAACGACACAACGTGGGCGCAAAGTAAACGGATACCGTTTCACTGATGAAACATCGTAAATCTAACAAGAACACTAATCGCGATATTAATTTCAATACGCACGTTACACATTAAACTATACGTTTTTATCGCAACGTTTAATTTTCATATGAATGCCGTGAATTTGAAACGCGAAGACCGGTTCGATTGAATTAATCTATCGAAAAGCCGTGTCGTTTATGCGTATTTATAAGAATTAGGGTCAGAGGTAAAGTGACTTTAGGAAATATTTTAAAAATCGATTTTTTAAATCTCCGAAAGATTAAACGCCTATGACGATGTAGAAGAATTTTCATTGGTGTAAATCATATTATGTTTAATGCGTATAATATTATTTGATTGAAAAAATATGCTATTTTATTGACTAGATCTATCTTATATGAAATTTCAATAAAAAAAAATGTGGCGTCGAATGTAATTTTTTTTTTATGAGGTGTGAGTTCAAACGTTTTCATGTGTATATCTTATTTTCGCCTGACCGTGTAGATTGTGAGTTTTGATTCAAACACCCCCTATATATTACGTTAACGATCGTAAATAACGACGTCTCAGAAATTGTCACCGATGAAAAACTCGGAACTGTTTTTCTCCGTTAATTAATTCTAAGCGTATCGCGCTAAATTAACATAATTCGATTTATGTAAGCTCGTCGCCGGCTCCGATAAATGAATTCGCGAATAAATATACGCCAGATAAGTCAGAAAATAAATAAATAAATAAATATTCGTTTAAATAAATAAGTTCGCGTACGCCTCTTTTGTGGCCCGCCAACGAAACTCTAGCTATAATTGATTGTTCCGCAAACGTCGCCTAATGAGGCTCGAATGCAGTGACATTTTTAATTTATTAATTTTATCTTTTAAATTTATATTTGACTCGAGCTAATTTGCACCTTAAGAACTACCTTGGGACATATTTTTTATAATATAATTGGATTGATCTTTAGTTCTATATACGTGACAATTTTTTATGCTAAGCATTTTCAGACTACTTTTGAATAATTATTTAGATTTACTTTTGTGAAAACAAACTCAAATGTATGTTATTTTAAATGTTTAACATTTTTAAATTCAACAGTTTAGTTTTAAATTACATTTATGAGGTCAGTAAACAGATGTTACTGTATATGTTAAATCTGAAATTATTTAATAAACAATAATTTGCATATTCAACTTAAAATTTATTTTTTCTTGATTGATTCTTATTTTCATATTGTAAAAGTTTCATTCTGTACATAAAATTATATAAGTAGTGTATGACGATGATGATTGTGTAATAATCAAAATGGATCGATATTATAAAAATTTTCAACCGCTCGAATATTTCCGATTGATCGGACGAGTCAACGTTCGAATGGGAATGGTCAATGTTAAATATCGCAATTCGAGAAGTACAGAGACGTTTATATTATGTTTATAAATTACGCGGTCATAACCCGATGGTTATTTTGACAACGAGCCGAGGCCGAAGATAACGATCTGGAGATAAGAGAGAGTCGGACCACCGTGTACGCGAGATTGAGCTCACTTATAAACAATATAAAAAAATATATACAAATAAAACGATAACAAAAAAATCATCGGACTGATTGAAGGATTGACGCGGACCAAACAATAGGTCGACTATTTACATACATCATAAGAGACGTCCGACGGTTGTTGGCCGTTATCGGTCGCCGGTCGGGGAAATTAGCATTTTTATTTTTTTATTGGACGAACGTGTTTATTTGACGTAATTTATAAAAGGCTTTATAAACGCTTTCATTAAGATTAGCCCGACACGAACCGAGATGTTGCGGATGCGGTCGAAATTCCGCGAGCGTTACTCTTGAATATCATTAGCGGTGGACGGAAAAAAATATAGATCCATCGATAAGCGTTCAAATTGGCCGTTTTTTTTATCATTTCGCATGTGCGAGCGCATGCCGATTGTTGGATGTGTGTTTTTGAAATTAAATATTGTAATGTTGAAAGCATCTGCTCGTACGAAGCGCGCTTTTATCAGATCGAAGACGCTGAAATTTTTTGATGAATCTCTTCTACGAAGCGGAAACGGCAGCGATACGGATTTTGTACAATTCTACGTGTATAATCTGATATTGCACTTTAAAACACTGTTAATTATGTGATTAAATCATATTCGAAACATTCGAACATTTCTGCTCCGTCCATTAACTTTTTACACGTTTAACAATGAAATATTTCACATAGATAAATGTCAAAACCGAATCATCCAATACCTAAAAGCAATTAGATTTTTTCATCGCCGACACCACTTTTAAAAACGTTTCAAATCAATCCGGCTGATTGTTTCGACGATAAACAAACGCTAACACGTCGCCGCGGAATGACACGTCTTCATCCATCACGCACCACGTTCTGCAACACCGACCGAAATAAGACACATACACATCGTGTGTTCCATCGAGATGAATCATATTCGCAAACCTGTTCGGTCCCGAAGCACTTTTGACGCCAAAAATCGACAAGAGACGTGTGAGAAAGAATCCGTTTCCGGCTATCTGTGAACAAATTGATGTTTGTGCGAGTCGGTCGGGTCGACATGAAAAGTGCGATAAATGAAACGAGCTCATTTATTATGTTCGGTCCGATTGTATTGTTTTGTTAACACAAAGTCCCGCTGAGCGAGAATGCCTTCCGTGCGCTTTTATTGTGTCGAGACTGAGTATCGTTTTGTGCAGAATTCTGATAACGTATCTCGGATCGAGAGAACCTTTGTGTTATTTATTTAATATTTTTTATATCAAGGTTGAAAAAATTCACTTTTTAGATTGAACGAACGATCTGAATCAACTAATAGGTCACTTGTTTATTTTATAAAAATGTCAAAATAAATTGATGCAATAATGTAATAGATAACTAAATGCCACTATTGAATTTTTTCAATAAAATACCAAGAATTTTTTTAATAAAATAAGCATTGAATTAAAATAAGATAATCTCACATTGATCAACCTAAAAAAAAATCCTGAACGAATCAAATTTCTACCCCCGAGCCAATAAATCCGGACCCGAAGAGAAAGAGAGAGCCACCCAGGACTTAAACGCTTTATGACGCCGAATATCGTAATTTTCGTATCCGTGCTTTATTGTTTTATTGCCGTCGACTTTGCGGTCGTCTGTGAAGCGGTCGTGTGGCGAGTTTGCATAACCGAAGCACTGAATAATCACGACTGAGACTAATTTGTGAATGGGGAATATGACATTACGGTGTCCCACGCCATGGTGCAGCGCCCACGTAATTAATGCCTTAGTACCGTGGCCTTTTTTCGACGCTTTTCGCCTTTCGTACACGTGTGCTCGTGTCGCCGATGGTACTTTATGTGACGTTTTTTGACGGATTCGGTTGTATTGTTTTGGAAGGTGTGTGTGGAAATTCGATGATGGTGTGATTCAATGGTGGAGGTTTGATTGATTTCATGGGTTTTGAACGTGCGTGCATGTATTTTTGTTGATGTGTTGATGATTTTCATTGTTGTGTTGAGAAAATAAAATAAATTTACAATAAAGACTCAAACGCATGGTTAGAATGCAAACCCAAATTTTCATTTATTTATTTCAGAAACGTGTTTTTAAAAATTTCGAACATTGATGTAGTGCAACATAATAAAATTAAAGAATTTAACAATAATTTTCATATTATATTGGGATTGATATTCGCTCGAAGTTCGTACAAATCGAAATGATGAACGAAGATATTTCTATACACACGAATGCTTCTCAACGCGCTCGCAATGACACGACAAATCCATTGAAACGCTTTTAATTCATCGGCCACGATGACTCGACGAAATATTCGACATAATCGATTAGACCGAGAAATTTTTGTTTGCTTACGGCTGGTGCCCCATTGTGGACGGCTCCTTGATGAAAACCTTAAAACAATTTCCGATTCGAGACGACTTTGACGACAATAACGAACGCTTTGTTCTCCCATATTTTCTATCTCGAACACGTTTTAAACCTATTTTTCAACGTATATGTCTTTTACATGTGATTATATAAATAAATTTATTCAGATCAAAGATTCATACGATAGGCGCCAAAGTCGATAACGATTACAATTCGATTCACACACAAATTTATGATGTTCAACTTTTGCACGTCCAAACATATGTACCTTTTCTACTTAAACACGCATTTTTTATGAACTTTTTATAAACAAAAGTCAAGAACTCCTGTATTCTTCAAGAATTGAGGAGAGACGTGCGCCTAATACTGAGGGCGCACGTTTCTCGGAAGCGCATGCATAATGGAGGCCGATCTTACATTTTAATTTCGAGAGATGATTGTATTAAAGGAGGGACGAAACACGGACTTGTACAACAAACAACACACACGGGAGTATATAGAGAAAAAAGGCCCACATCACGACGGTGAAGACGGTGAATGTAAATTAGCCAACGTCGTTGTTGTTGCTCTCAACGTATGGGAGTGGTGAACGTTTGGACCGTTGATTTACATTCGTTTCGGATTCCTACGCGCCAAGTGCACCGAATAAAAGTCGACGATTGTTTGAATTTTCGAATTCGGTACCTCACTGTGTGTGCTTTTCGAAAAGATTAATGGCGTGAGATGTGACACGTCGATCGAGCGAGAACAAAGTGTCTTTATCTCGAATGTTTAGTATTGCATTGTCGTCGGATAAGAATTAGATATTTGAATAAATTTATGTTGAAAAATAAAACGGGTCTTAAAATTAGGAATGTGTATTATTAATTTTACTATTGTGATAATTAACACGAAGAATAAATTTTAATTTGTTTCGGTATTGAATCTTTGCATTGCTTGAAGATCTATTATAGTAATCGAAACAAATCGATTGGAAAACTTTAGAGGCCAAACATAAAATATTTTTCTTCATAAAAAGAACATTAAACTCGAACATAAAACAAGATAATTAGATTGCATAAAAATATTTAATTTTACAAATTTATGGTGAAATACATTAATTTTTACTTTCACATGATTGATGACTACGCAACGTTCCAACTATGCGTATCGAGAATACACTTCCACACTTTTTTGCTTTCGCAACTTTTTTTTATTACAACAAAGCCTTTACGATTTCATGAATGCGTACGACCGGCGATTATTTCCATATTTATTCACTCGTGTGTGATGAATCGTCGGCCGCGCAATTACACGGACATCTCGCCTTCGATATCCACGTACATCATCACGATCGGCAACGGCTACCATGAATAACGACCGGCGAGAGGTCGACCTGGCCATTCTTATAACACTATACGAACATACACACGGCCCGGAGATATGCGGCGTTTTTGTCGAATGAGTCAAGATTTGCCAATAGACCACCGCTTGGATCGTTATCTGAGCGTTTATATGGGAACCTGAAGACCCACACTGCGACGCCCACAACTTCGAGAATTGATTTCGCAACTCGAATCCATCGCAGGTGGATGATGGATCGCGAAAATGTCGAACGCGACTCTCCGGGTGTATCAATAATGGAATCGGTGGTTCGGATATCGCCGTGTAAGGAAGTCAGTGTTCGTTGGTGTGTTGGTTGTTGGTTTGGAGGTTGTGTTGAAGAATGGGAGTGTCGAGTTGAGTTTTACAATGTGTACGGAGCTGGAGGGAAGAAAATTTATGAGAAACTCTGTTCCGATATTGGATGAAGTAAAGTTTTAGCTAGTTGATGAATGCAATATGGTAACTTGTTCATATTAATGTCGCGCAAGACGATGTAAATCTTAGTAAATGTTCGTATAGAAGTACGTTAGTGTATTAAAGTTGACAGCACAATCAGAATTGCATGAAGTTTTCAGGTTTGTAAACAGAATCGTTTTTTAGTATACGTTATTTACAATTAATAAAATATTAGTTTATATGAATGAACCAAATGAGGCATTGAAGGTTTTATTATAATAATATATCGACTAATTGAACAGGTGAAAGATTTATTTCAAGTATTATCATCAAAACGGTCAGTAGTAGATTTACATATAGGCAATGGAGGCTCTTGCTTCAAGGCAATAAAAAAATAAATTTTTGATGAATTATTATAATTTTTATATACCAATCCGATAGCCATTATGACATTTGAATCATTTTCTTAAGAAAAAAGATGTTGGTTTCTATAAAAGCAAGCTATTATTCTAAAATTACCCATTAATCATTTATTTTATGAAACCGATTTTTACATATAAATAAACGATAAAACTTTTAACTGCGACGCTACTTTTTCCAATTTAAATTTTTGTATAATAGGAGGGGTATCTTCGGAACCTAGCCCTATGTATTATCAGTCCATATATAGTATCAGTCCATGTATATTATCAAACCATGTATATATGACCCAACTCAAAAAATTGATCAAACCAAATGAAATTGCCGCATAAAACCTAATCAAACCTTACCCAACCTAATCTAACCCAAATCAACCCCCAAAAATGTATATTTATTATCAATCCAAATACACATGGACTGAAATACACTAAGATCATAACATGTTCAAAAAATTTGACCACTGAACCACCGAAAACAATTTCGAACCTCACCAACACAAAAACCACCACAACCACCGAACCCAACGCGACCTTACGTCCACAGTCCACCCCGCGACTACCGCAAAAGCTCTCTTCCATTCCGAAAGCGACACGCGAACCTTCTCGAAAGAACACGAACATATTACGTCCTCGGATGGCTGGCCGTGTGTTGCGTTGCATGAATATGTAACGACCCGTCCACGTTTCAATCTCCTCGCAGCGGGTACGACACGGATGAAGTTGTCAACCCGTTCGCTCGCACAAATCTTTGACACACGAGGAACGTGCTTATTACGCAGATGTGTGCGATATGTGGTATCGCGTGTGAGGGACGTATGTGTGTATGTAAAGGTCGTTGTGCGAAATGCGCTTTCGGAGATGTGTTTGTAGCGTAAAGTTGCATGGAGGTTGAGGTCGTTAGTGTAGGAGGGTTTTTAGATTTTGATTCTGATAGTTGAGGGGTTTGGTGGATTTTGTCGAATTTTTTTTTATGTTTGAAATCAATATAAAGAATTTGATTAATATTTATTTGAATGTTGTTGATCAAATCCCCTATATATAATATAATCACGGATATCTGTGTGTGTCCGTCTGTCTGTTCGATAACGCTCGCGATTTTTTTTATGATGTTGATGATGATGATAATGATGCCAATAACAAATGGTTTTATTAATTAAATATAAATATTCAAATCGAGTATGGGCATTGGGTAGCCTCTACCTCTGGATTCGCCTATATATCACAAACGAATAAAAAATGAACTATTTTGATTTTATTAATTAAATATTAAATATTCAAACCGGGTACACATTTCAGGTTCACACAATCGGGTTTTCACATTTTATCGTTTTCCGTTTCTTAACAAATCCACAGCCGATGTTACTTACATCGGGCCTATATATTACTAATACTATATGTTATAATGAACGATCTTAAAATTTCATCTTTTTTTGTTGGTTCGATCTTATACAAATTTGAAAATATGATGTGAGGTATTTTTTTTCAGTTGTATATAAAAAATGTAGTACTTTTTCAAAAATATGATAATATTATAACAGTTTTCACACTGATTTGTGATTTTTCATCATGATATATTAAATTTAATTAAATAATAGCAAATTTTGTTAGTGTCGCGACATAAATGTTTTTCTTTGTAACATTAGTGAATACTTAATAATTTAATTAATATTTTAAGAGTCAGAACGCTATAAAATTCAAATTTCATATAGAAAATTAATCGGTTACGAAATTTAATTAACAAATTCGCACAGAACACAAACCCCACATATAGTTGTCACATACTTTCACCCAACTCATCTCGCAACAATCCAAACAATTTCTAGCACTGAAAATTGACAACGTCAAAACCTTCCGAACACAAAACAAAACGGCACATATAAAAAAAAAAAACACACGTGGAAACCTTGATGAAGATAGAGTGCGTGCGAGCTTTCTCGCGCCAAAGTTGAACCGTTGTTTTGTTGCCTGATTCAGTCTCGGAGGGCCAGTTTTTGCCGAGACCGCGAACGCAAACTGCGACCTCTAATTAAACAGGGTTAACTGCGGGGTCGATACCTAACGAACACAAAAGGGTTGCCAAAAGTGAAAAAAATCCACGGGGTGGGTTTAAAAATTGCATGAACGCGGGCGAAAGTGAGCCGGACAAAAAGCGGCGCGAATTGGCCGGCGGCGATGCGAATTATTGTTAAAATACAATATATGAGCGCTTTTTTTCGTTTGTTTATTTTTAGGGTGTGTGTATGAATGGTTACGTTTTTATTGTAGTTTTCGTTTTTATTTTTGCTTTCAGCGCACAAAAACGTGAAGCTTTTCATAATGCAGGGTGGATTACAGTCGGTCGAGGAGGCCATTCATTACAGGTTTGATTCAATTTCGTTTTTAAATTGTAACATTAATCTTTGGTATATCAAATAAAAATACTCGAATAATTTTTATTTGTGTTTCGTTATGAGTATTCAAGATGAGTTTTGAATCATTAAATGAAACGACATCATAAATTAATTCAATTTAGTTTCGAATCGACTGCGATTCTTCATGAAGCTATAATTGAATTCATTGAACAACTTTTGAATAGAGAATGTTTCGATCGTACAAAAATCTTTGATTTGAGTTGTAGAACAATTCTACAATAAAATTCGAGTATTTTCAAATAAAAAAAACACATAACAGAACAAATCATAATTGACATATATTAATGAATTTGACAGAGTACCGATCCTCGGAATACCCATGATAATAGACCAGAAGCAGAATTTGTTAAAATTGATGAAATGGGGTACTGCAGAGATGGTGGAATTCACCGAAATAAGTGTATTACAATTGACCGAGCTCATCATCAAGATGATGACTGAAACAAGGTAAATTTGGCAAATGAGCTCATTCATGATTGTCGTTAACGAGTTGGAATAATTGAAGCAATGGTTCAATGCGTGTTCAATCGAGTTCTGTCTGTTTGTTTAAGTGATCTGTGTCGGATTAATTGACGAAGAATGATGTATCGCTTTGTTAATGATTCGATACATGATGATTGAGATTATTGAGTTGACTGAGTCTGTTTGTAAATTTCGAAGTTTTGAAAAGATCCAACATTTATTTGTTAGTTTGATTGAATATTGAAATAATGATTTGATATGAAGTTTATTTTATAATATACAAAAACTTCGGGACGTTCTGTATAATGTTTGCGGAAGATACGTGGGATTCAGGGATGTAATTTATGATTCGATTCGAAAAAGGGTACTTAAGGGTATATTGTCGGTGTCGATAGGCGGTTCTAATTTTGAATAACGACTATCAGCTTTTTCGTGTTAAGTCATGAAAAAAAAAAACCACATTGAATGACTTTCGTTCACGCAGATAAGCCGGTGACTCGACGTTAAAAAAGAGCTTTCGAATATCAAAAAATGTTTCATACTGAAAAGACGACATAGATAATGCGCGTACTAGTCAAGCTGACAAAATTATTCAATGTTTTCTTTGATCATTTTCATTAGTAAAATAATATCGTTTGATGAAAACGAGGCAGCTTTTCGAAACCGCACTATTGCGCAAACTGAACGTTCCATTATTATTTCTGCAAGAGAATCGAATTCAATAGTTTTTCATTTAAAACAACAAGGAAAACAAAGCTTGAACGAACTCTAACCGAGTTTAATTGAGTCTCTTCGATAACCCAATTACACCGGTGCTCTAGAGAGAAAACATGGCAATTTTTTCCCGGACAAAATTAAATCTCCAGACATAGCGCTGGGTTTACCTCATTTTCTCGATATTTTCCCTTCAATAAACACCTAAGCCACGAGACCGGCTCGAAATAAACCACAAAGCAAACAAAAAGCGAAGCGAAAACTTTTACCAGCGCCCGCACGTATGGCCTTTCTCGACAATTCACGTGCTTTTTTTTCATCAGTTACAGCACAAACATGGCCAGGCTGGCTTCATTGATCGAGGATCAGCCCCAGAAGCCTCTGGACAGGGCCGTTTGGTGGATTGAATACGTCCTCAGGCATAATGGCACCGAGCATATGCGCCACCCCAGAATTCCGTGGTATTTGTATTTCGTTTTGGACTTCGTGGCGGTTGTTTTGATTGCTTTCGCTTTATTTGCTTGCGTCTCGTACAAAAGCTATTGTTTGACGAAGAAATTATGCTGTTTGTATTGTAACCGAACCAAAATAAAAATGCGATGAGTCGGTTAAGTGGGCCAGATATGGCCGACTTGTACGCAAAAGTACATAATACGAGTGTTTTGTATACGTATGATATCTTATTGTTTGTGTATGATGTAACATAATTTTGCTGTTCAATTGTTTGATTTTTTTTTTGGAAATGTACATAATATATTATCGAATTTTCGTTGGTGATTTTTCTTTTATGTTGTAATAATAAATACCGAAAAAAATAAGCGTGCGAGTTTCCGAAGGATTTGTGAAAAAAATATAAGCAACGATAGAAAAATATTTTGTCGTAACATTTGTGTAATACAATTATAAAAAAGGTAAGTAAATAATAAAGCATAAAACAGTTTCATTCTTTTATATAAGGGTAATAATTTAAATCGGATTATCAGGATTACTGTTAGAGTTCATTATAGAAAATTTACGATCCAAGAAAAAAGAACACTAAAATGAATTAACTAACAAAATTTAACTTCTGTTATTTTTCAAAGAAAATTTCAGAGTTTATTACTTAAAATCAAATTTATATTTACATTTCAGCAAATTAACATACCGAATAGATTTAATAAAGACATCCATGTAAAATTATCATTCCAAAACCGCACACGTACAAACTTTATATAGACAAAAGAACAGAGGTATATTCATCACGTACCGAAGAAAAATTTAATTTTTCCAAGGATTTATGCGAAGTTTGCCCAAATTCGGGAAACTCCCCGAAGAGATAACCTGAGTTTAATATCTCGGTCTGAGGCTTTCGTGTCGTCGATATAATCTCGAGTGCGTGAGCCGCCCGAAAAGTTTGAATTTGGCGCGTGTCAAATCTCCCTCTAGCCACTAGACTTAGCCAGAGATAAGTGAAATCTTTCAGGAACACACTCCGAATGACTTACGTTTTCTTAACTCTTTAATTTATGGAAACTTTTAATGCGAAAAATTTCCGTCGGACATTGTCACGGAATCCGTCCTTTTAAAAGAGGAAAAATGCTATTATTATACTTTCTGTCCGGGATGAAAAAGTGACTATGAGTCGAGATATCTAGGGTTAAGTGTGGTTTTCCGTATTAAATTGTAAAATTATTCATGTTTTTTGTTTGTATACAGTGTGAATGATTATAAACTATTAAATTTTATTAACAAATAATATAATATTGTTAGTGAATGTGGTTTATCTGCGATTATGCAACTGAAATTCAATATGCGAGATTCGCCATTACGCTTATAATGCGCAAATCGTCTTTTAATTGCATTATCACAAAATAAACAAAATAATGTTCAAATATTACATTTCAAAATTTGCTGATTCAATTTTATCACATGCAATACAATACAGCAACTATTGATTACACGTTATTTAATATTGCCAATAATATATTTTCAATGGTTTTACTATTGTGTTAGTATGATTAATTAGCTTCATTGACTATAATGTGGAAAGGCAAAATTTTACCGTTTATTCCCGATATAATTGGTGACAAAATTAATAATTAAACAAGCCTTTTGATGAAAATTTTATTTTTAAATACAAAAAAAGACTTAGTAAACGTTATAAAAATTGGAATGAAAAATTTTTGGATTAATAATCATAATATAGTTTCTGAAATGTTTATATTGGATTAAAAATACTGTTATCTAAAATTAATTTCTTTTCAATCAACATTATTTTTATAAGTACTTTCATGTAAATAAACAAAATATAAGAAAAATAATTATACAAAATTTACCAATAATATTCAAAAAGCCTGTTTCGAAAATTGAAGCAAATTTGTCACCATCTTCGTGCAAATTACTCTATATACACTCAAATTATACAGCAAAGTCAAAACTTCCTGACCTTAGTTAGATCCCTATGCAGCTTCCGCAGATGGAACAGAGTCAGAAGCACACAAATCAAGTTGATCGCAATCCATAAGACATTCAAAACATAATGCCTATAAGGTCCATGCACCAGAGGACACGATGGGGACCTGGGACCACTGTCTGCACTGGCTGCCAAGGCCCCCGATAAGAAAGTGGGGCCCAGGTTGATGGTGATGGAGGCGAACCATATCATGAAGGTACCGAACACGACGCACTGGAACAAAATTGGATTATTAGTAAGGGTGGTGTCTCTGGTTTGTCTATTACAGAGTCGGGATCCGATTAGGGCGTGTTGTATGTCGAAAACATGGGATCTTCGATGGGAGGGTGTTTTGCATGATGTGGGAAGGATATGGAGAGAGATTGAGAGAGGATTTTTAGGGATATGTGGATGATTTATTATATTAGATACGATGTGTAAATTGAGCGAGAAACATGTTAATTAAAGTTCACTCTGTTTCTATTAACACGTCAGTAACATATGATTATATTATAGTTTATGAAATGATGAAAATTATTATTTGGATTATCTAAATATATGCACTTTTCAAAGTGATTTCATTAATACTTTTTAAATTGTAAATTTTTCATATGAAAATACACGATATCTGGTTGCAGAATATTTCAAATCAACACCAATCAAATAAGTGTTCATATTTTCCAATGAAAAATTGCATTTTGATTTGAAGCCCTTTATATACGTGGTACTTAAAATAGTACACACATGGATAACAGATAGATGTATCCATGGGATGTGTTGTATGGGAGTGTGTCACGGAAGAGCCTCTGGCACTTTTGCTCTGAACGTGTTCGGATTGTGAGATCGATTCAGTTGAGGATAGCCCAAGTGTGGTACGCGTTGCGGAAAAGTGCCATGAAATATAAATGTTCTTATTTAGAAAGTTTCAAAAAACAATGTGTACTCCGTCGATATTGACGGAAATCGATAAAATATTCAAACGCTCGCTTTGTGCGCGACATAAAATATTCACTAAAAACAAGCACCTGCTATATGTCGCAAATCAAAAATATTAAATTCAATACATTCCCGACGGCGAAAGTATTCATATAGACAAATCCCCATTACACGCATTACAGCGCAGAAATTCTCCGAATTCGACAACGAAAGCTCAACGCAAAATCGATAAACGCGACGCATTATCTCGTGCTAAATTTCGGCGGCAATTCGCGAATGGACTCGCAAAAGAAAATAAAAAAAACGACGATGATTTCGAGAGAGCATATCATTTCGAGCGAACGAGCGGCGATACGTTGTTCCGAGACGTTGACTCGAGAAATTTTCAGCGCTGAAATATGACGTCGCATTTGTATAAAGAGCAAAAAAATGCGATTCGAGAAGATTAGATGTACCTACGTCTTGTAGTCGCGAGGTTCGAGATTTGTCGAGACATATTTCCCGGGAGGTATCGATTCATCTTGCCGTTTTGTAGTACGACGATTTTTTTTACTATTTAAAAACAGATTTGTATTGGAATATCTGAAAATTTTAAAAGGTTTAAAAATAAATAAGTAATTACGGCACGGGAACAAAAGCACGGTTGTAAACACCCATCGAAGGCAATAAATATCGGGTGGAATTATAAAGGGATCAGCTTCGGACATATCGCGGGAAGGGATTTAACCGTTTTTCACGGCAAAACCCTGGGATACATCTTGATTTATTCGAACGCGTGTTTACACCTGGAAGAAAGCTCTGAATCGCTTAAAAGACAAATGGAATAATAAATGAACGCGTGCGGTTTCCGAACGGCGATCAATATTTGATTGGGATGTCTGAAGCTTCTTCCCTAAAGGATGGATTATTCAGACATGGAGCACGTACAGCGAAACCTCGATAAATCAAAGCAGTGGGTGTTGGTATGTCGGAAAAATAATAATTTCCTAGATTAACATGAAAATTCAAAAGTATTGATCTTAAATTTACTGTGCATTTAAATAAATAAGGATACAACAGAAATTGATTGATTGAATATTCGAATATCGATGTATATTTAAAATATATTATATTATAAATATAAGTTGTGATTTATGATTATTTGACTTAAGGATGTTCTACCGTGATACGCGAGTGGTTCAAAGATGGAATTTTTCTGGAATAGGTAGTTATGTAACTTGTCAAACTGATAGGTTGATATTTGACGATAATATAATAATTCATATTGTGGAAAACGAGGACGGGTTTCGTGTCAATGGTTCTGTGTGTTTCAATGGCATACTTCTCGTGCGTACGTGATTGTCTGACTTTCGTTTTTCGTATAAAAGGATTAGTGGTTTTATATATAGAGGAGGCATTGATATATGTTTTATTTTATTAAAATTTAATATGGCTCGACCTAGTGGATTTAATCGTCAAAGCTTAGTTTGGATATCTTTGTATTCACGTTGTCTGTTTTTTTAGTAAAAAATATTTTTATTATAATATATTGTTTTTGGACCCAATAAATATAATCCCTTT
>JAOXNN020000006.1:8291684-8324092 GCA_028571205.2 Hydropsyche betteni
ATAAATGGATTTTTGTATATTAGATGTCATTTCACTCCAACACCGATCACTATGAAAATTGGCATGTATATGTAATTTTCTGTTGAGAAGGTTTTTGTATAATAAAAAAAAATCAGAAAAAATTGCGAAAAAAATTCAATACGAAGAGTTGAAGATCTGTCGTTTGTTAAATTTAGTTGCCTTGGTTACGCAATTCATAGAATCATATCAAGCTGTTATAATACAGTCTAGCAGGACAACGTCTGCCGGGTTTAGCTAGTTATATAATACAATATTATAAATAAATTTTTGTGAAAGTTTCAGGCGATAATTTGAATTTTCTTTTATTAGCATTTTAAAAATATTATGATTTTACGGGAAAGCCCGTTTTTCTTTGATGATGACATGAAAGAGGAAATATTGGAGTATTTTAAAATCATGGATACCAAACGATATTAAAACTTCGACATTGTGTTTTATTTATTAATACAATATTAATTAAACATTGAATTACTTAGTGTTTTTTTTTATTTATTCAACAACTCATGTTTCATTCAAATTCTTTGTGATTATAATTGTAGTATTCGAGGTTGAAATAGTATCATATATAATAATATAAGAACGAGTAGCTTGTGTATTTGGATTTTGAATTTAAATTTTATTTTGCTTAAAGGAAAGGTAAATTCATAACGAAAAACAAAAAAGACACGAAAGCATAAAGCAAGCATAGTACAGTTATTGTTCCGCATTGTGAACTCATATTAAATTATTATTTGCTGAGTATACTTATGTGCTGGGCGTTTGGGAAGGCGCTTATCACCGCACAGGCGGATTTTCAGCTGAAAGATAGTTGGGGGAGAGTATGTATAATAATAAATTGTTTATATTATTTATTTGTACAGTCATATTATTTTCGCTTCGATCGCGCAAAGCTTAGTTTTGCTGACGTAACATTTTTACGGCACCGTTATCTCTCGCTTTACGCACGTGTTTCTATCGATTCCACATTCTGATTTCAATTGTTCGTTGAGATTAATGTCATTTGCTCGATTGATCTAGCTCTTTTCGGAAAAACCATCGTTTTCAATGGAATTTCGACAATATTTGTTGATATATCATGTTTTTTTTTCATTTAACGCTCTCACGAAGGCATCTCGTAAAGAACACCAGCCTAAAGTTACATCATATTTAAAACACATTATATAATATAATACATATTTGCGGAAATTTATTTATTTCAGCAAAGGCCATCGTTGAGTTGATTAAACGTAACAATTTTCATAATTGAAAATTCTAACGTGATACGTGATGATTAACTATTTTTCGTCCATAAAAATAAACTAATTACTCGTACGTATATTATATATAGTATAATAGTATTATATAAAAGAATTAATTGTATCGATTTTCTAATCGGAGCGAAAAATGTGAACGAAGAACTGGAAAACCGCGTGAATTTAAAAAACATTCCGAGGACTGTTAAATGAGGAAAATCGTAAAGCTTGATCGTAAAATGTGATTGAAAATAGTTTCGAACATAATGTAATATATTCCGTTTTGTATTGCAAACGAAGTGTCAACATTTCGCGGGTTCAAAAGTTTTTCGTCAAGTGAATTGTTTCGGCCGATGGATTGTCAGTGCTGCCAACTGACGTCCGCTACGCTCGGATAATAGATAAATTTGCATTTGAAAAAAGCGCGTTTTAGCCGTACGCGTGCCGACTTGTTTTCATGCAAATTATTTTATTTTCGGACGTTTTCATTGTTTCAGCGCATGATAGATATGGCTATGAGATGGGACAAACTGTCACCTGAAGAGTTTCAGCAGTTGCAAGATCTCGCCGAATGTGAGTGTTTTATTCTGTCGTTTCGCATGAATTTATTCATGTGTTGAAATTTGTGGACAATTGAGTGCGTGTTTTCAGATTCCAGCCGCCCACTGCAGCAAGTGTTGGAGGAGTTTTGTGCGGCCAGAGGACAAAGCCCAGATGGAGTAAGTTTTTTCGAATTTCATTTTATATTACACCAAATTTTCTTTCTGCACGGATTCGAAATAACATGGTCCAAGAAAAGGAAACCGATTATTTTTTTTACATTAACACGGCTTAAAAAAAAGAGAAAATCAAAAGAAAAAGGAAAAATTGGACTGCATTAAGTGCAAGTGATTTTTTGCCACAAAAAAACAACAGAAAACATGCACGTTTATTATCTAGTAGTGTTACTGGATAACTACATAATTATGTTAAATATATTTTCTAAATAAATGAAAAATTACCGTTTTTTAATTGCGTATTACTAGTTGGAACCTATCTATCATTTTTATATGAACACCTTATCTTTTTTTGCACGGTAGTCTTTGGAACGTATCCCCCGTGCAAAAAGAGAATTTAGTGTATACGGTTGAACACGTATTCATTCAATAGATAATATTATATACAGTTGTGTGGTTAGTATTGAGATGTGTTAGAAAATATATTAGAAATTTGGTCTCATCGGAGGTCTCTTTCTATGCCGTATTACTCCAACACCGTTCGACAGATCGCCATGAAAATTGGCATGTATATGTATTTTTTTGTGGAAAAGGTTTTTAGCATCATTAAAATAGGATAACCATATTTCCCGGAACCCAAAACGGGACGGTCCACAAAAAAATGTTTCCCACTTATATTGTTCGACTGATCACGATACAAAAAATAATTTGATTTAAAACGCCGAGTCCCGAGCAACGCCGGGTACTACCGCTAGTAATATATATAAGCAAATATTTACGTGCGAATAAAGTAAAATGAATAATAATGTTTATGAAAAAATAAAAACAAAGAAAAACCGATAAGTGTTTCTTTTCGAGAGGAAAAGCTAATAAAGAATATTGGTTTCCAGGAAGGGATTTCGGCAATCCACAAAAAGGGATGGAGGGTTCAAACGAGGTGTATGGGATTGGCGAGAATGCGAAGTGTGGCGGGACTGAGAGGAGAATCGTAAAAAAGGCGGGAAATTGAAACCTTTGAATATTGAATAACACAACGTCACGCTGATTTTTATTCACACGTATTTTCGCTTTACTATCGAAATACAGAGAAAATACGTATTGGTTTTTATATTATGCAAGAGTGCATATTAAAAGTTAGCTTTTTTCTATTTCAAAATATCATATAAATAGAACATGTGAGTAAATTAAGCATTAACGTGTCTGCATTATCTCAATTGAGAACAATTTTTGTATAGTTGAAGCGTTGCAGTTGTGATCGTTTAATTTACGATTTATGACGGTGGTTTTCGATTTAACCCATTTAAACACATTTAGGCCATTTAACTTTACTTCAAAATTTATTTAACGAGTTAGACTCGTCATGCCATCAGGATGTACTAACAAACCATCGAGGAATTCGATGATCACTCCACGTAAAAGTTAAAGGAAAATGTAATTTTGAAAGAATTAGTCGGATGGAGTTTCCATTTAAATATATTTAAAAAAAATATGCAATGTAGCAAAATTTTTCCATGTGAAATCATAAAAAAACACCATAAATTTTCATTAAATAACTAGAATTTTATACTTGTCTGGTCCGGATTTTTCCATTGTGACATAATAATATATTTTTTTAGATTTTTAAATCATTTAAAGCAGAAAAATATGTCATAAATTGAGAGGCACAGCAGTAAATAGTGCTAAGCGTCAAAATTATAAAATTGAGTTTCTTTTATTTACTATAAAAATTAGTACTTTTGCTACAGAAATTAATAAATAATTCCACATTCTCTCAAAAGATGATAGTACTATGTCGAGTTACTTCTAGTTTTAATTGCAATTTAAATGCATGTAAACTGTTTTTCTTAATATCTCCAAAATTGAAAAATGTCGCTTAGCACTATTTACTGTCGAGCCCCTCAAATAATAATAGTTTATTTTTATGAACCGTTTTATTTCGAAACCGTGAAAAAAAAATTTTGGGTGTAAATTATAAATTTTTATAACATAATATAATATAATATGTAACGTACTGCCCCGTTAGAAGTACACGCAATCCTCTTTTTATACGGTTCCGAAATAAAATGGTTCAAGGGAGAAAGCCGATTTTTTTCACATGGTTATAGTTATTAAATAAAAATTTTCGATGTTTTACATGGCAATTTTTTTTTATATTACACTTTTTTATACAGTAAATTTGGATAGAAGTCTATCCAAATATACTGATGGAATCTATCTCCAATTTTTATATGGTTACTATACATTTTTTTACACGGTGGTCTCTGGAACGTAGGGTAGGGCGGGGCTAAAAGGGCCAATTTAGCAATATTGCTTCATAAATATTTAACTATAAGGGTCCCGGAAAAGATACAAATACCGATGAATAGCATAAATCTTCATTTACACATAATTACTAAAGAATATGACTAGTTTACCTTTATTCGCCAGATATTGAAGATTTAGAAAGTCAATTCGAATGGCTCTTTATGCCCCGTTATAGGGGCAAAAAGAGCTAGTGATTGAGTAAAAAGAACCAATAAAAATAAAAAGCAGATTTTAATCAATAAAAACAAAATAAAATGTAATTTAGTTTTATTAACAGTTTTTCTTATTTATTACGAAAAATCAACGGATTGTTACAATTATTAAGATAAAATAACAGATATAGATTATTAATCACATTTTTTATTTAGTTTAAAATTATGGCACAGCATATCAGTCTTAATAATAAGTTTTTAGCTTGATTTTTGGTCCAGAACCTACACTTTTTAAATAAAATTAACTTAAATATATGTATATTATATTTTTGATCATGCAACATAGAAATTAAAAAGAAATTTTCTATGTGGACCTTTTAACCCCAACGAGCCACGAGCTGAATTTGAGGTTATACAGAAAAATCTAATCTATGCATTATAAAAACAATTATTCTACGTGAAACTTTATAGTATAAGCTTGTATAAATGAAAGAAACTAAAAATAAAACATTTGAAAAATGTTACTTTCGTGAATTTTTTGAGCTGCGACCGCGTGCAGTCCAAACGGCGTTCCAATGCTCATTAAACACCATGCAGTAATTTCCCCTCCCTACACTGGTACTCGAAATCTCTGACGGAGCGTTAATTTCGGAGATAGCAATGGTGGCTCGCTTTACCTGTGTCTGTGTATCTGTGTGTCTGTCCGTCCGATGACGCTCGTGACTAAAACGACGCATCGATACGATTATTTTTTGTGTCTATCAAATTACTCTTCATGCTTATATGGTCTTTATGCGTATAAACTTAACGTCCATAATATAATGCTTATGAAAGCGTCTCTATTGACTTATGCAATACGTCGATTATTACGCAGTGGAAAAAATATTTGAATCCCCCATGCATGTATATAATCACCGTTGACAGATGTCTGGGTTTGTATGTTGAGGCTCTCGACTTATCGTTCCAATTTAGCCAATATGCCGTTCAAATATAACGGCTATGATCGTTACACAAGAACGGCTATAACTCGAACTCTGAATTTACTCTTTATGGTCATTATAATAGCAGCTATAATCTTATCGCCTTATCTTAAAGACTATAAACAATGCCTATTACCTACTAACTACTGACTTTGCCTATATGTCACAAACAAATAAAAAATGAACTATTTTGATTTTATTAATTAAATATTGAATATTCAAATCGGGTACACTATTTGAGTTCACAGGATCGGGTTTTCACATTTTATTGTTTTCCGTTTCGTAACAAATCCACAGCCGATGTTATTAACATCGGGCCTATATACTAATTTAGTTAATAAAATCAAAATTGTTCATTTGTTATTGTCACCAGACGTCATATAGGCAAAGTCAGTAGTTAGTAGGTAATAAGCATAATATTATAGACGTTAACTGTGTACGCATAAATACCATATCACTATAAAAAGTCGCGAGGGGCATTCGAAAGAACAGACAGACGGACACGCACACAGACAGAAATCCGCTATTATATATAGGGGATAGTAATTATAAGGTCGGTTTGATACCGGACAAAAAGTTCGCAACGAAATTATTTCGCGAGAGTAATTCTGAATTAAAACAAGGATCTTTGAATATTCCGGATGGCTTTTCGAGCCTCGTTGCTAATATTTCCGCAAATTATAATATTATATAACAGTTCAAAAACACGCCAAAATATAAATTTCGAAATATGAAAACTGCAACGCAGAGAAATTGCTCGGGTTGTTAGAGTGGAAAATTTACATACATAAAGCTCATTTGCATGCGGCACTATTGATTTATAGTTGTGCAAAATAAACACTTAGAAAATTGTATTCGCCATTTACTAAATAACACCAATTTCTTTCGAAAAATAATCTCATACAACAATAAAATATTGAAACACAAAAGCCCTCGCCAAACGAACGACATCTCATTAAAATTCACGTATCAAAAACGGCATGAATATTCTAAATTTTTTCTCGGTTAGGCCGGAACAATTTCAACGGCGGTCATGGCCGACACTTTACGACGAAAATATGCGTTTAATTTCGGAAAACGCATAAACAAAAATGAAAAAAATCGTCCAATTTATCGACTGCGCGGTTTTTGCGCACCGGTGGCCCGTGACAAACGAAATTGCGCAATCCCATTACATTTTTAATTTCGAGCGCGGCTCCAATTTATAATTTAAATTTGAGCGGGAATGGAAAGAGTACCAACACTGCCGCACGCAATTTATATTGCACATTTTACTAATGCGCGATTGATGGTAAATTACCAAGGCGGTAAACCTGTCAAGTGCAGCTTTGCCGACAAAGGAATTTAAAACTTTATACGTCGGTCGCCGTTTGAAATTTGCATTATGATTCGGTCATAAGTCGATTCGTTCGAGTATATATGATTCGTTTTTTTTTTTTTAATTTTTCCATTTGAATTTTTCGCGCCCATTCAATTTTATCCCACCCTCGAACCGTAATGTAATAATAAGCGGTATGTACGCTTTCGTTTTCCTACCGAAAAATTGTTTTCCTCGCTGTGTAAAACGGATAAATCATCAAATTATGTCTCGCGTTAATGCTGAAATACGGACACAAAGGAAAGCCTGCCATGATTTAATTTTTTTTTTTCGCGCGTCTTTTCGACTCGCCGCTTTTCTTTAAATGATTTAGAACGCGTCGAAATTAACGAAGCCGCATATTTAAGCGATTCCAGAACGAAAATGGATTTGAATATATTATGATGATTTTGAATGCGGCCCGTTTCGATGCCATCATTTAAATCAGAATGAAATATTTGCTTACTTCTACAATTTTTCGATATAAAATAATTTACGGTTCGCATTTTTTTTTTAACATTTATATCAACACGCAATTTCGCGGATGTAACTGACGTTTTTTTTAAATCAATTTCATATACGATTTTTCAACTTAATATGCAATGTTAAACGGTGCATTCAAAATGAAACTAGACAGTCGATCGAACGACTCGAAGACAATTTGTCCAATCCAAATATAGACATCTCCAAAAACGATTCAATTGCTTTGCACCGAGTTAATTGCAATTTCATAGAATTAAACGGTGTGCCGATTCGAAACTTTTGCGCAAACGAATCACGCAGATAATTATCGGCATTTAAACGAACTTTGGTCTGAATGGCGATTGATAGAGAGTTCCGCGAAATCGTTTCGTTCAATCTGCCGACTTTTAGTACTATTTTCATCTATAGCACGTATAAATCGAGAGCTTATACCCCTTTTTCGCTGTAGATAGATTGGCGGAACACTCATTGTGCAGCCGGGAAGAGTGGATGAAAAGAATCGTTAACTTCCCCGACGATCCAATTAAGAACCGAGATCTAATCGTTTGACAGGCAATTTAATGATTGTTTTATACGACCGAAAGCCCGGTAATTAGGATCGATGGTACATTTTTATTTAGCAATAGTGTTACATTGGGTTTTTCAATATAACGTATTAAATTCGTTTCCATCGACACGCAAGCGTCCATAAAAAATCTTTTATGTCACAATATGAAACGTGCGTGTGAAAGGGGAATACTTTCAATCGGTTTCTTTCCGATATGAAAAGGTTAAATATAAAGCTGAAAAAAATATATGAAAAAAGGAGAGAAAACAAGAAAGGAAAGCTCGCGTCGAGATCCACTCGAGTAGAGAGTGAGTGGAGCACTTAAACGGACGCAACAAGACTCGGGTCCTTAAACATTTTTAAAAAGATTTTCACATACGTGGAAAAATAAAAGGAAACAGGAACATGTCGTTATCTTCAAGCGTTCATTACAAGACCGAAACAAAAAGAGAAAATAATAAATAGCGCAAAGAGTTTTGAAAAACTCTTGGAACAATGTTATATTGAAACCCTAAGTAAAACAAATAAAAAAAATCATAGCATATAATAAGAATTCAAGGTAACGTAGGTCACCGGTGAACGACACGATTAAGTGCTCAATATTGTGACTCGGCATGTAACATGTTAACTCGAGAATATGTAGTACCAATCATCATTTTATTGAGAAGAAGCTCACTATTAAACCTAGGCTTGGTCCTCAAAAAGGGCTAGTGCTAATAAAAGAAGGCTTTACGTTGATGAAAGAAAGTCTAGCAACACAGTTCCCGCGTTTTTCCGGATTCAAATTTGCACGGGTATAGTGGTCGTAAAGTCGGATTTTAGTGTCGCGTGACGTCCAACGATAAAGTCGGAAATACTATGAAGTCGTTCCAAATGGAAAAAAAAAGAACAGAAAGCTTTTTAAGTGTCGTCGAATTGAATCGCCAGATTGGTTATTCACAATCAATTCGCGAGTACATATATTTTATATACAAAAACAAACTACAAAATCCGTAAATATTTCAACTCATAACAATCACAAAAGTCTGCCAATTTAACGCCGGTCCGAAATGGCTTCCCCCGAGTGCAAAACGAACAAACTTCCTAATTAATTTATAGCTCGTTTTAAGAGACGAAGGTGCGCCTACGTCCCAAAAGCGCAAAGTGCCATAACTTGAACAAAATCGAAACTCTTGATTAAGCCACCCTCACTAGGGCGACGATCAATCAAAATAATCAGATTGAAAATTTCGCACGACCGCGAAACGTCGGCGCGAATTACAAAGAAAAAAGTCGCAAAATGGCGGATACCGCTTTCTGGCGCGGACGCGAACTTTCACAATAAATAACGTTTCAATATAACCCGAGGACGATCGCAATAATGTTGTATATGCGCAGGCCATGTGTGGGGTCTAAAACACCCCAAGGGCCGCCCTTAACCCTAATTTACAGCAGCCCGAGCCCGCTTTATCGCAGACTAATTCCAGTTAGCGGCAGGCCAATTTCGATATTTCATTTCAATATTTAAACGTTTGATTCATTGCTAGGCTAAAGTTTCGAAACCTTTTGGATTAAGGCAGTTGTGGAATGAACAATTAAATATTTTGGTATTTATCGAACCTTTGTGTTTTAACAGTTTTCTTGTGTTAACGTTGTGATATTGAAACCATTTTGATTAAAAATTGTATTAATTCTAGTATGTCTCAGATTTGTAATTGGGTTATTCTAGTTTTAGAATACCACAAAAAATTCAATCTCAAAATCTTTGTATTAGTTATAATAGAATCTTAATGATCAACTTTTAACATAATAACAAGAATAACAAGATCGATTTTTAAACAAAATAAAATATAAATATTCAATCATGGAAAAGTGTCATTGAATCAGAGTTATATAACACTAGTGTATAGGCCCGATGTTAATAAAATCGGCTCGAATTGATACTTATTTTTTTTAAATCATTATACACGTCAAGCACGCGTCTGTTTTAGCTTTATATGTCGTTCTGGTAGAAGCATAAGACGAACGATTACTTTATTTAATTATTTATTAACGAAATCTATTATATGTAATTCGAAATATTTTCAATAATGTTATACAAACATCAAGAAAAGTAATTACTATACTATTGCGTAATTATTATATATATAAAAATATAAATAAATTTGAATATTTAATATTTAATTAATAAAACCAGTTCATTTATTAATGTCACAATTACGATATATAGGCAAAGCTCGAGGCAGTAGGTAATAAGCATCATATTATAGACGTTAACTATATACGCATAAAGACCATAATTGATTACCGAAGTCACGAGCGTTATAAGCATAATATTATTGACGTTAACTGTATATACGCATAAAGACCATATTCGCGAAAAAGTCACGAGCGTCATCGACACGAGCACACAGAAATCCGCTATTATATATAGGGGATAGGGGATATAGGGGATAGGGGATAGGGGATAGGGGATAGGGGATTTTTATTGTAATATAAAATTTCTGTTTTTCTTTGGAAACGATCATGTCGAACCATGTTCAATATAAATTGAACATGATTTTATTGAGAAACATTGAAAAATCATAAAATTTCCGACTCGTTTTGGTGTTTATTTTTTAAAACACGCTCCACTAATATTCAACGGGCTATTAGTATAAATATAATATATTTCATTGAAATAATAACCAAATGAAAAGTAATACTTATAACTTGTACTTATGCATAATCTTTCAACATGTCACATATATTATACTTTAAAAATAGCTCATCCTCAAAAAAAAATAACAAACAACATTTCGAAAATTCGCATGAATCTGACAACTTTCCCAAATTATCATTTCGTAGAACTGCAAAGCACGAAATAACTTTTCTCATTTATCCTTTGGTATCCACGTCATTTCCAAATACGTGACACGTCCTTATTACAAACTCTGCACCTATTTATGACAAGAAAATGTTTACAGGAAAATTTTAACCACCCAGTGAATTTGGCCGACGTTTCGTGCGAGAAATAAATCTTTTTTTTTGTTCACCGCTCAATTCCTCTTCCTTCCACCAAACTTAGCACTCTTGCCAAACTTTTCGAGGTTTCTTTTCTTTTTACTTTTGCTTTATCACCGACTGGGCTCATCCTCCGTTTCAGGCGAAAAAGACATTTGTTATACGCTTTCCTTTTCGGGGTTTTCGGTTCGAAGAAAAAGCGTGGCGATTAGCAAAGTTCGAAAACGAGACCGGCTTAAAAGGTTATTTAAACCACATTTAAAATTGCGTATCGAAAAATTATGTAGATTTTTTTCAAGTTTTCATACTTTTTAGATGATGTTCCATTAATTTGTGGAAAAAATCTTTAATGTAATAAAGAAAAAGTAATTTTCACCATTGAAAAAAGTAATATTTTTGTAACAAAAGTTTTTATTATGAATGGTTGAATTTATATGAGTTATTTTAAACTCACTAAAAGATCGTTAATTTTTTTTATTGATTTTAGTAATTTTATCGTCGGAAGTTATTGATAATGGAAAATTTTCATTGTTAATCTTCTATCTTACAACTTTAAATAACAATTAAGGTTTTTCCCATTAATAATCTTTAAACTACATTAAATATTAATCATAATTATAAGCGATATTTACTGAAATCAGCAATAACTTTTTATTTATATTTTCATCGCCAAAAATCCTCTATATAAATATATTCTTTGATACATATTTCGGAATACAAAAGCCAAACGTAATGTGGCGTATAAAACTAGCATTCTGCGGACTTTTTGCGCATTCATGTATTCGCAAGAGATTGAATATAAAATTTTATAGAGAACAATAGATTCACTAAGCAGGAATATTATTCGCAAAAAGCCAAACACGTATTTGTGTGTCGCAAAGGGGATTAATTAATTTTATGACTCAACCCTACTCAAAGCGAATAATGCTTTGTTTAATAACGTCAATTATATCCGCGATTGTGTTCAAAGAAAATGCGAGAACACGTGGACGTTATTACAATATATAATATAATAATAAACATGATACGAATTATATTTCCGCTCAGTCTATCCCCTATATATAATAGCGGATTTCTGTGTGTTCGTCTGTCGGTC
This sequence comes from Hydropsyche betteni, assembly GCA_028571205.2. Lineage (NCBI taxonomy): Eukaryota > Metazoa > Arthropoda > Insecta > Trichoptera > Hydropsychidae > Hydropsyche > Hydropsyche betteni. The sequence continues at coordinate 8,303,555 of JAOXNN020000006.1, forward strand.
TGTCTGTGTATCAATGTCGATGACGCTCGCGACTTTAAAACGACGCGTCGATACGATTATTTTTTTGCTTACATAAAATTATTCTTCATGCGTATATGGTCTTTATGCGTATACACTTAACGTCTATAATAACATGCTCATGAAAGCGTATCTATCGACTTATGCAATACGTCGATTATTACTCAGTGGAAAAAATATTTGAATCCCCTATGTGTATATAATCACCGATGACAGATGTCTGTGTTTATTCGTTCCAATTTAGCCTGTATGCCGTTCAAATATAGCGGCTATAATCGTTACTCAAGAACAGCTATAACGCGAGCTCCGAATTTAGTCTTCATGGTCATAACGGCTATAATCTTATCGTCTTATCTTAACGTCTATAATATGATGCTTATTACCTACTGACTACTGGCTTTGCCTGTATGTCACAAACAAATAACAAATGAACTATTTTGATTTTATTAATTAAATATTAAATATTCAAATCGGGTACACATTTCGGGTTCACACAATCGGGTTTTCACGTTTTATCGTTTTCCGTTTCTTAACAAATCTACAGCCGATGTTATTAACATCGGGCCTTTATACTAGTAATATTATATTTCGCAATTTAAAACTAGACCCAATCACCTGACGTCTAGTTTCCTTTAGAAACTGTTGAAAATTTTTGTTTTATAATAATTTTTTTTTGTTTTATTTATAGCGCATGAATGCTGCAGATGGATACAGCATCAACGAGGACGAAGGATCAGAAAACGATCTTGTTGAACCGTGTTATGGCAAGAAATGTTCGTCGAACGAGAACTGCTGTCCGGGATCTGTCTGCGTCATGGTTGATGGAGGTAAATTCAAAAGAATATTTTTAAAATGATAATATGAACTTTGTAAGGATTCAGGTCTTCTTTGAAAATTTGAGTTTTTGTATTAAAATTAATTTGCAAGGATTTTTCGCTATAGAGCTCGGTTTTTTTGTTGCTTGTTTGATGTGGTGGTGGTATTGTTATTATACAGCTGTACTATATTAAGAAGTCGATTTTTTTTAAATAAGTTGAGATTTATATTATAATATACATAAAAAAATTGAGCATTTTCTTCATGTAATTTCATAATTAATTACGTCTGATTATTAATTCATTTTGATTGTATGTTTCGTTCATGTTTAAAATGTATAATTATTAAAAATAGTATGAAATTTATAGCGTAAGACTTTTTGAAGTATAAAATGTTATTTGTCAATAAACCTGCACTATTATTAAGTTAATAATAAATTGAGATTTATAACAGAAAAAAATGAGCATTTTCTCCATGAAATTTTATAATTGATTACGTTCGTTGTGATTATATGTTTTTTTCACATTTGATGTGTATAATTATTAAAAATAGTATAAAATTTATCCCGCGAGACTTTGTTTAGTATAAAATGTTATTTGTCTATAAATTTTTCGCAATACATTCTGCTTATCTTTGACAGTTATTGCGTCGTGTTTGCACCATGTGCGATTTTTAACGACCATATCCACAACGTTGAAATTTCTCCCTTTTCCGCTTTTACGATCGCAATATATCTTTTGTTGACATGTAAATGATAAAAAAAAATCAGCATCAACAAACGTTTCAGCATTTACCATTCATACATAAATATTTGCGCTCTGAACGATATTTTTCATTTCATGCTTCTTGGAATTATTTTGGTTTCTTTATTTATTAGGACGTTAAAAATACCATGACAATTTTTTTGTAAAAACGCTCCGTTTAATTGTCATTCTTTAACGTCTATAATCGAATAACTTGAACCGTCCTTTTTTGTAATAAACCCATGGAACAAGGACGAAAAACAACAATTAATCAGCTTAAACGAAGGATGCGTGAGCTGAAACATTAATGCGCAAAACCGAGCTTATTCAGAAAGGAATAAACAATCCGCACAATGGCTCGAAGAATAATTCGTCTGACCTTTTAAATTTTTGAAATTTTCCCGCTAATTGCGCTCGGAACGGAAGAAACGAGACGATGAAGGTTTTTCCCGCCATCAGGGCTGCCAACGTCGCACGAGCTTGCCGTTTTTTATCGTCGCGGTCGTTAAATCGCATTTAATTTTGTATAATGTGCGCTTTGTAATTTGCTAGTAATTATAATTAGGAAAACACGATATGGGGCTCCATTATGGGGTAATTTCGATATGGATGTTAATGGAAGCTTTTCTGTTTAATTTACTTTACGTCATCGCTTTCATAGAATATGTATTATTTTTTTTGTATTAAATTATTCGTTTTTGTAATTGGCCGAAATAAATTTTTGGTTAATTTTGTGTTCGAAGTTGTGAGTGTTTTTTTAATGGATGTTGAAAGTTCTGCTCATTTTTTTTTTTTAGATTGAATTTTGAGTTATAAATGAAGTTTTTTTTTTACTTTTTAATACAAATGCTATATTTCAATAACCTTAAAACAATTTTTCATGTTAAAAAATATTAATGAAGCGTAGAAATACAATATTTCAGTTTCATTGATTTTTAACAATCGTTCTATTTAATAAAATTACTTTTAGACTTATTAAAAAAATTACATCATTATACTAATTCTTACCAATAAATAAACTACATATATAACAAAAATAAAAATAGCTTCAAACGATTAAAATCACATTGAAACGTGCAAAAAATCCATAACCTACAACCACACATTTTTCATCAACACATACATTCACCACAATTAGTTTTTCAATCCATCAATACAAATTTTTTATTTGCGCATTAAAAAAGCTCACCCGATCAATAACATACATAAAGTATGAAGCAACTTTGACCTTTCATACGCAAAATGCAAACCCGCAATTTGCCGACAATCAACGCGAAATTCATAGCACGATTGTTCGGTCAACATTTGGACGAGGCACTATTTGCTCGGGAGGCTTTTATCAATGGAAAAATCAGCGCGGGAAGTTCGAAATTTTAATCTGTGTAATTGTCGAGGAGTTGAAAGACACGCCCTGTTGATTGAATAAGCTTTTGTACCGGGAATTTTTATTCAGGTCGACGAACTTGTGGTGAATGAAAAATGTTGTAATATGAAGAGTTTTTGTGCGAAATTCAACTTGGAATTTTCATAATAAATGTCTCCTATCAAAAAGATTGATAAAGGTTGCCGATTTGACAGTGGCATAAAACTTTGAGGATTTTCATTTGTCATGAAAATATTTCTGAAAATGAAAACGAGCTTGAAAATGGTTCTAGCTGGTATTTATTTTAGAATGGTTCTTAAGATATTAATTTTCAGATGTTTTCTTTTAAGCATCATTCAATAATTTATTAAAAAAGAAACATGATATAATTTAACGCATTCAAAATAAACGAAATTGAATTCGATAGTTATTGTACAGTTTTTTTTTCTCAGTATATTGAAACTACGTTTTAACGTACCCGGAATTTACGTATAATTATTCAGTTCCATTTCGTTTACATTTTTATTAGGCAAAACTATTGAAATCTATTTATATTATCGAAAAAACTTATATAAACCCAATAATGTGTGTCAATTAGGTATTTTTTTTTAACAAAATACAATATTCGCATGATTTTTTTAGTAAAAATATTTTTTGATCATTCTTTCTTAATATTTCAAACCCACAATTTGCGTTTTTCCTCTAAATAACTTTGGTTCCTTCAGAAACATGTAAAAGAGGTTTTACTATAGTTTCACAGTTCTTTAATTTTCATTCAAATATTATTATTGTGTATTTAGCATATTTTATAATAATCATTATCACATTTAACATAAGCTCCCAAATTATTATATATCTTCGTTCATGAGCTGTTGAGTATCACCAGATGCTTATTTGAAAAATCGTTTAAAATAAAACATTTTGATAATGAAATTTAATATTAGCGTAAGGTAACCATTCGTACTGGTTTTAAGGGTCTAGGTTTTTCATGAGATGAAACCAGTACACTTTTTTAAGAATATAAAAATGATTAATGTATCAAAAGATCGAATTAAGCACATCAATCCTTAAATTTTATTTTTCTCCTTAGTTCTCTGGTATCCCTTCGAAACGTATAAATCTTTCGCCTTTTACAAAAGATTTCTATGGAGAGGAAAAATCTTATCTTTAATTATCTTTGTCTTATATTCTTTAAAAAAAAAGATTTAATTTTGAATTTGATAAAAATAATCCCATGTATCAGCATCACCACAGGTAGACAGGAATCGGTTGTAATATACAAAAATATTCGATAAATTCTCATTCGAAACAACCTTAATAACGAATAACGAAGAAAAATCATAACCCAAAACATATAATATGATTAAAATTTCACAATACAACCACGTTACAAAAGGAAAATCCACTTTTGCGTTTTATCCGGCTCGAACATATCCTACACAAAATACGCGAACAGCGGCCAAACCACATTTTGCACACGAGAGGGAAAACTGTGCTCGCAATTTTCCCGATACGGCCTTCCCATGAGAAATTCAAAATTGCGCGCCACGGCTACCAACTTAACGCCGATAATATGCAAAAATATGGCCGTTTCTTTGGCGGTCTATTGGCCCGGGGCGGCGACGTCGAAATGTCAAACATGTCTCGAACCGAAAAGGAGGATGTATTTATTTTTTCCTGGTTGTGTTTGTATTATAGGGTGTTTGTAAAGTCGTGGGTTTGTTTGTTTACGTTGCGATGTTTTCAGTGATTATGTGGAGTTATTCCGGGAAAATCGGGTAAATATTTTGGATGGCGTATTGATTTTGGTTTGTTTGTGTTGTCGTTTTGAAGTTACAGTTGAATCTTTTTGGCATTGTGTATAATTTCAGTTTTGAGTTGAAAATTTTTGTTTTTGTGAATATAATATTTTTGAAAGTCGTTTATACGATGTGAATTTAAAAAATTGCAGAATTATTTGAAAAATAAAAATATAAAAAATTAACTAAAATTATAAAAATATTATTCAGTGATAATTTTCGAAAATTTTATTCAATTACAACGATTCCTAGTATTTGATTTGTTTGTTAGGTTAATAGACCTTATTTTGAATCACAATTTTTATACACAAAAACTGCTTTTTCATATATTCTTAATTTCAAATTATATAATTTTAGTCTATGTTTTTTTAAGAGGGGTTCGAACACACAATTTCGTACATGTAAATGATTTCAAGCAATGAAAATATGATAGTTTTTTTTTTCATTTGAAGTATTATATAATGTGTGTAAAATTAAAGCATAATATGAATTTTTAAAATTTGAAAACACAATTAATAAATATTCATAGCATCATTTTAACCATTAATTTCACATTGAAACTAGCGAACATAAAATACCCATTTTAATTTATTTATAAACAATATTTTATAAAAAGAAACAACGCACTCACGAACAACCTATACACCATATTTCCTCGAGTTAACATGAGCGTTCGTTGCGTAAACATTTACCATACAAAGTGAGAAAACTGCTCCACTTTCGAACAAAGAAAATATCCACCATTATTATTACATCGAGAACTCGCTTCCTGTATTCCCTCCCAAAAAAAAAAAAAATACAAAAAACCGGGAATCGTATTTGATCGCGTTTTTTCGAACCGCCTGAAGATCTCGTTGAGATTCGAGTCGTCTCCTCGTTCCTGAAATAAAACACAAGAACAAATTGCGTGTTTATCTCGAAAATCGCGAATTTTTGTTTGAGACACGCGAAAACTTAATGTTTCCGAATTCAAACGGTTCGCGGGGTTTTTATGGACGTGCCGATTGCTCGGGGCATGGCCCTTTTGTATTTGCGGAATTCGTGATCGGCTCAATTTGAATTTGTTTATTTTTATAGGTCGTAAAATGTATTTTGATGAATTGCAACTTCTTTTTGGTAAAAATATTGTTTTTTTTTTTATCAAGATGAAATACATGTCCTACTTTGCGTTAATATATTATGTGTGTACGAAGAGGTAACGAGAATTTTATGTTAATATTTTCCATTCATTTTTTCTATTTTTTTTTTTCAGTTCTTAAAATAATATTGGAACTCTTCAACCTTGGTGTTTTTAAACGTCTCAGTTTTTTTTAACCTTTTTCACAACTGTAAAACGTTTTTGTTTGAGTCCTTTTTTCATTTGAAGGGTCTGGAAAAAGAGAGAATGTGACATAAGAAAGTTCAAGTTTTATTTTTTGTCTCTAAGAGCGTTAAGTTTCGAACATTTTCCAACATCGGTTTGTCTAAATGATAGTTTTAACAAAAATGAAACATATGTATATATCATACAATCCCATCCATTGAAATTATTAATACATTTGCACATACCTACTTACTAAAGAAGCCATTACCGGTATATAATCCAAACAATAGTCATGTAATTTTCAACTTTTATCTATGAATAAAAAAATACATATTTCGAGTATTTTTGAAAAAAAATTGTGGGGGTTTACGGCTTTTTTTTTGTTTTTCTATCTTTTTCCTTTTTCTTTTCTTGGTTTTCATACAAAATTTAATTCATTAGCAAACTAGTAATTAGTAAAAAATAATACCTGATTACCGTTAAAATAAAATTAAAACAATTTTGATTTCCGTATTCTTTACATATTAGTATATAGGTCCGATGTTAATAACATCGGCTGTGGATGTTAAGTTTAAAGAAATATATTGATAACACAATAATCAATTTTTAATTAAAATAGAAAAATAAAATGAAATTCGTTAAAAAACGGAAAACGATAAAATGTAAAAATATTTAATTATCGCCGAAGGGTTTCGCTTTGGAGTATCAATCGCTTCATCCAATTTGGAATAATATCCCCTATATATAATAAATAATTATTTTGTTTATTATCGCGATTATAACCGTTATTATAATGACCATTAAAACTAAAGTTGTAGCTCGCGATTTTCGAGCTCGAGAATGATGTAAATAGTGATTATAGCCGTTATTTTAATGGGCATACAGGCTAAATTGGAATGGCAAGCCAGTAGTAACATCGGCTACCCGGTGCCCGTACTCGATCCGAATATTTAATATTTAATTAAAAAAACCAGTCAATTTATTATTGTCACAATTACGACATATAGGCAGTAGATAACAAGCATCATATTATAGACGTTAACTGTATACGCATATAAAGACCATATTCGCGAAAACGTCGCAAGCGTCATCGAACGTATACACACATAAATCCGCTATTATATATAGGGGATAGGGGATTGAAATCGTTGACTTTTATTACAATAATTTTTTCATATAAAAAAAAATTACAAAAACTCAAATTAATCACACTCTTTAAATAAACCGCACATTACACTTTCATAAAAATTTAACGAAAAATTTCGAAATTACAGTCGGCTCCTGTTTATTCGTCTACGGCAGAAAAGTCGGCGAATTGTGCCGACGCGACAACGACTGCGAATCCGGACTCATTTGCGAAGACATCGCCCCAGGTAAGAGATTTGCACATTTTTCGCACATCCCCCGGGAAATAAGACCCCCGTTTCCCTCCACGTGTAACCCGAGATCATGAAATTCCCTAAGCAATCCCGACTCGAACGGCACGTGGGCGTAATTCCCAATCGCGGGCGGTTCATAATCTGCGTATTTGCCCGGGAATTATGAATGTGCTATGACGGGTTATGTCGGGGGGCAAGTGCGTCATAGTTGAAGGCTTTTCGGGGAAAAATCGCGGATTTCCATCGTGGCCGGTTGTGTCGGGGGCAAACGTCGGGTTTGGGAAAGTGTTACGGAGAACAATATTGATTTTGGCTACATGTGATACGTGCCGAAATCGGTGAAAGGTTCCGCGTTTCGGAAAATGTGTCACGCATTCCGTTTTGTTTCCGGGATTTCGGGGATCGAAAATTTGCACGGTCGCCTTTCGGTAATCCTGCGCTATAGGTGCGTATATTATCTATTAACAAATTTGTATTTTAACTTGAAAAAATTTTATTATAAATTTTAAAATTATTGAGATGTATTTCACTTGATTCCTGCATTATATAATACTAGTATATAGGCCCGATGTTAATAACATCGGCTGTGGATTTGTTAAGAAACGGAAAGCGATAAAATGTGAAAACTCGATTGTGTGAACTCGAAATGTGTACCCGATTTGAATATTTAATATTTAATTAATAAAACCAGTTCGTTTGTTCAAAATCAACAACAAAAAAGTAAAAAAAGTCGCGAGCGTCATCGACACACACAGACAGACGGACACAAAGAAATCCGCTATTATATATAGGGGATATCCTAAACATATAAAATATATTTTGTAACCATTACAACACGTAACATGTCATATTAACCAATTCCTTTAAATAATTTTTTTTTAAATAAAGCAAAATTCAAAAATTTCTAAACTTAGAATAATTAGTAAAAATATATTTCTACGTTATTTAATTAGAGAAAAATTCTCCAAAAATACTTTCATGTACTGTCGATGCGCTTATTTGACGATTCGACAGTATTAATTTCAAACAAAAGAACCAGAGAACACACAAAGCCTTAAATCCACATCGTACAAACGACACCGCCTAACAAACGAACGACTCAACACGCACACGACATAAACTAACGTTTTTCACAGAACTCATCGGCTAAATCAAAGCTATGGCCCGCTCAATTTGTACACGTACAAACGACACTGTTTCGAGAATTATTGTATATTTCCAAAACAAAGTTTCGGTCGTGAGGCTCGAATCCGGGCCACGACGATCGCACACGGTGTTTACCTTTACCATTTCGTCGATTCGGCAAGTCGAGAGCACTCTTCTTGTCGATCCAATCAAGACCCACCCGCCGTAAAATAATTTATGGCGACTACGAATAGACTCGATGAAAAAAAAAAGTCGTTCCATTATAATACGCCGAGGAGATTCGGCCGATTTCGTGATACGGTCGACGAAGAAGTCTGGTGAATTGATGGTGCGCATTTTGTATTTGGTTGTGATTGATTTGTTAATGTATCGGAATGTGTTTTTGTGATTGAATTGTGTATAAAACTAAATCGATAACTTACTAGTATTGAATCTATTAGTTTTCACCATTTAATTTAATTAAACAACATTTTAAATGATCAATATCTGTATGAACGGTTATGTATCATTAATATTAGATAATTAAAATAGATTGTTTGTGTTTTAGTTAGACAAATCATGAAAGTTTTATCTTAAAACAGGCACCCATTATTAACAAAAAAATTTGACGAAAAAAATATTGTCATAACAAATAAGAAGACAATTGTTTACTTTGTGTAACTAATCGAGTCTCCTCTATGAATGCGCTTCCATACTGTCTATATAGAAAATACTGTTTACTTTTGATGACCCGTCCGACGAAACGCACCATAATAAAATGAAATGAGTTATATCGATAACAATAAAATTTTAAGTCGATATAATTAATCAGATCGCACATAAATCAGATTAATGTGTTTGTTTTGAGATTAGAATGCGTATCCGATCGGCGATTAATAACGTACGTAATAAATACGTTCGTACTTAATAGCTTCCGCAGTTTTCAGTTGCCGACTGTACATAGGATTTCGTGTGTGTAAGTGAATTTTAATTAAAATTTGCTCATGTCGAATATTTTTAATTGAAATACGTTAGGTACGTCTATTTTGATTATGCGAATAATATTTAATTGAATGCGTTTAGTTTATTGTAACGGATACGCGCGGCCAGTGTAAAGCGTAGTAATTGAAGGTTTATGTTTTCATTTTTTTTCAAATATTCAATAAAACTTAATGTAGATTATTTTAAAAATTAATTACGAACGGAAAATATTTAAGTATCAAACACAAGAACCGTATAATAATTTGCTCTGCATATTATTAAAACTCATAACGATTTTTTTTACAGAAACAACACAATTTATCTCGGAATCATAAAAGTAAATAACTTTATAAAAATCGTTAAACAACCATAATTATATGTAATTTTAAATTTTTAAATCAAACGAGCGATCATAATGTTGTACGCGAGTTTATCGCTTCTCCGCTCGTTGAACTCGAATCGATTAAATTCAAGACACATCAACCACGAAATTAATTTGAAAAAAACATATTGGGAATCCGCTCCATATTCACTTGCAATATAACATCGTTCGACGTTCAAATTAGTCGGACATTGAACAAATTAACGTTTTTCCCGTAAATTCGCCCCCCGAGTTTGGGTCGTTTTAATGTACCGTGCAGCGTTCGGAAAGTTCACGAAGCGAAACGCATTCGTCTTTCGTGAAGCTTTTGTTTATTTCGTAATTTTAGAAATATTTCAGTCTAGACACCAGACATTATTAAAGGGGTTGTGGAACAGAACGGAGTGTAAATCTTTTCTAGCTTGTGCAGTTGATGGGACGATTTGGAAATTCCTCGCGTATTGGTTTCAGATTTTTCAATGATTTGTAAATATAATTAAATTTAGAGATAATATGATTTAACACGTATCGTTAACTTAACTACTTCATTCGAAATCATCGGATGAAAACATAGAATACGTTATTAAAAATTATAATCCGTGAAGGTATAATAACACTCATTACTTTTTCAAATCTATAAAGATGAATTAACCATGTAAAAAAAATTGAACTATCCTCCGGTATCCACATGCGCGTTATAAACTCGTGCACATTTTTTTGTCCGAATAATGAAAACATAACGTACTGTTATCGTCTGGCGAAATCGTTGAATAAATGTATCGGACGTTCGAAAGAATAAAAACGAACAAAAAGCGTATATGACTCTATTTACGATTTCCTGTATTCGAACACATGTTGCCTAAGTTAATACGATATTTTCCAACGTTTCGGCTCCGGAAAAAAGGCCACGCACGCATAATTCAAGCAACGTCTGGCAAAATCCTCGCGAAAAAAGTGCTTACATATTAATTTATTCTTGTCGAAATAAAATTAAACTATTGCCGAGAATTCCGGGAACGTCTTCATGCTCGCTTTTCGCGTATTATTGTGCCGTGTTGCAATTAACATCATAATTATGCGGCCGTTGATTTAGTGTGGGATCGCGCGCAGATTAGTATGTTCGAAGTTTGTACGAATTATAATTTATTTAATGTATAATTTCGAGCTTCGTTATTGTTTTGTATACGTAAATAAATGAATTGAGAAATAATTCAGCTACCTCGTATATAATTTTTTCAATTAAAACCGCAGAAAATTATCAAACGATAAAAAAACGAACTGGTTCGTTCTTAATGTAATGCGTGTAGTTTAATTTTCTTATTAATTCGATATTATTACATCAATTCGGTGAGAATTGAAAAAAAAATTTCATTAGAAAAAATCCATGAGAAAGTTTTATTATCGCAATTGAGTTATACGAATTTGATTCCGCAACTAAAGTCAAACTTTAATAATTCAACGAAACTTTGACCTGCACTTACAACAAACAGATAAAACTCACAACAGCGCAAACATCGAAAGCAATAAACAATTAATACCAGATAAATACCAAAGTCTAACAAAGACCAACCGCCAATTCACACACTCCTACGCCATAACACCGATAACAACAATCGAAAAAAAAAAAAGACAAAACAAAGCGCAACATCGGATGCAACAAAGACAACGGTTATTACGCATCCGAGGCGTGCATAAATTATCAACTTTAAATAAAACACCGACGTCGGGGCTCGCATTGCCGCCATTTATCACCACCCACCGCTCCTCCCAACCACCCACCACCCCCTAGGAGGACTTGGCGCAATCTGTACCCGCAGTTAGTCGGTATAACGGGTAGTCGCACCCTCGACTTCATTATCGCGTCGCGGCGTGACTAATTACCGTAGACCTTGTATGCGAGGCGTGCTGGACCAAAAGTAGCAATGCGCGAAAGCCGTTCGTTGAGGTCATGAATATTGGAATTGCTGGGGAGCGTGTGCTGTTATTTATACTGCTGTTTTAATGATGACGCGAGAAATTCTCGTAACAATACGTTTTCTTGGGTCAACGGTGTTGTATTGGATACATCGATTTTGAATCATCGTTTGCTGAACGAAACGATGACTCGATTATGCGTTATTGATTTAAAATCACAAAAGCGTTTATATAATTTTTTTATGATATTAAACAAGGAAAATTATCTAAAAACTTTCATTGAACTAAAAGAATTTTTTTTTTAATATCTTCTCAATAAAAATTATCTAAAAATGTCATCTCAAACAATAGATTATAAAAACCATAATAAAATTATAGATTATTCTCCCATGTATAACAATAATAGCAATATTTTTTACTAATATTCAAAGTTATTAATTTAAATGGTGATGAAATACAAAGATATTGCGAATTTTGGTCCGTTACTCTTCATATCTCTCTTATTGTTCGTTAACTCTTCGTTCGATGGATGTTTTAAAGGTTTGTAGAGTTGTTTGCGATGCAATGGTGTTTAAATTCGTTGTTGCGTTTCTAAATGGGGTTGTTTTGGATAGAAGATGGATTGGTGGGTGCGTTTCGCTCGATTTCGTTGTTATTCGTGGGCGAGCGTGAATTAGTGTCGAGTATATTTACTGTTGCCTGATTTATACATTTTCGGGGGTTTCAAATGAGTTTTTTTTTTCTAAATCGAACATACGAAAGTCATTCAAAATAATGATGCTGATTGATTTTTACGACTTTGCCGATTGATAAAAATAACTTAATTAGTGAATCGATAAAAGCTTCAGTCGATTCAACAAAAACGAAATAATCTGCTTATAAAATTAATTTTATGTACTTAAATATTTTTTTAGATAATTAATCTAATCTCGATTTAATTTATAATTTACGTCCATATTTACGTTTTAATTAAAGCTCTACTTAAATAGTAACTCATTTAAAAAAAAAATGTACTTGTTTGTAAATGAATATTCAATAGTCCGAATACACGATAGCGTATCACCAAAATCTATCCACATCCAAATATATTCAATTAAAACGGACCCAATAAAAACGAAGTGTTCCCCGAAAAACCCAAAATACACCGGCGATCAAATTTTATCGCGAAACGCATTAACGCGCCGCCAATAAGACTCGTCACCCGAACGATATCGCATATTGAACAGATAACGATTTTGTAACGACACACACTCCGAACGCTTCGACCCACCGAAATTAACATAAAGCACAGTTAAACCTCGATCTATTCCGAATTCCCGCGGCATTTTCACACCCGAAACGTCCGGCCGGGTGACGCAACCGATTCGTATCGATCTCCGGAAAAAATCCGTCGATCTGTCGATCGATAAAACGGAAAACGGCGTGTGTGTGTGTGTGTGTGTGTTTGCTGGAATGAACACATTAATTTATCAGACATCGGGACCTAATCAATTAATTTTTTTGGCCGTTTCGAACGTAAATCATTTCAACGTTGGACGTTGGAAAAAAATGCGGGCGCGCGCGCAACGTGTCAGGTGTTGGTAAACTTTTTTTGCGTTCGGGGTTTTATTGATATTGAAAAAAGTGATGGAATTGTGTCGAGTTTGTGTTGCGCGATCGAATAGTTCGGATGTGTTGATGTGTGTGTTTTAATTAGAACGTTTATAATGGGCGGAATGTTGTTGTTTTTTTACGATTGCTTTGACAAAACTTTGTAGTGTTTTTAAAAAACTTAAAAAAAACTATTCGATTGTTTTAGTATGTAATATTTAACATTTAATTATTTGCTGAAAAAAATCAAAATAATGATTTCAATAAAAATTTAAAGCGTATTGGATAAATATGGAAAATTTAATGAAATTTTTATAAATTATAAAAATTTTGATATTTTTCTGGGTAGATAAACCAATGGTTCCTCGCATCTGATGGACACCGTAAATTTTGCCTCACAATGTCTACGAATTCCTAATAAATTATTATTGTCGAACCCTCCTTCGTCCTGCTCCTCCTCCCGAAAAGCAAGAATTGTTTTCAAAATTGCTTCAAGTTTATTGGCTTATTTGTTACTTAGTAGACGAAGGGATAGTCTTTTTTTTTCCAACAACGATCTCGTGTTACTGTTAATTTTAGACCTTACCTTCTTTTGGCATATGTTTCTTTTTTTTTTTATTGTTATTCCATATCGGAGCCTAACATCCTACGACTCCACCCCCTTATGCATATTCGATGACTATCCTTTTTCCTGAACTCTATTAACCGTTCCCATAAATAGAATATAGGGTTGTAATACCGAAATTTCCAAGAAAATGATTCATCAGATCATTCTTTCATATTTTAATTTAAAAAAAATTATATAGTTAAATTTTCTTTTATATATTTCGATCTTACTCTAGTTCTAAAAAATTACAAATTGTTAATCTATAATATTACCTTTTCACACTATATTTCTCCAAAAAATTCCATCACTACCCGAAAAACAATCGACAACCCTGTCCAAGTTAACAGTGCCTCATCCCGCAAGAATTTATGAAATATTCATCGCCGAAATCCGCACATTTTTCTCACGACTTCCTTGCGGATCATTACGATTTAATTAGACGCTCACGTCGAACAAGACATAAAATTTGTAATTTAATTACTAGGCGCACTTCACGTGCGTTCGTTTACTTTTATAACGAGCTCGCTTGTACCGAGTTTCCATTAACCGAGGATTAAGTTCGAAATTAACGCGGCAAAATAGATTTTATCTCGCCATGGGCCCTCTCCTGCTTATCTTGTCGAGTGCGCTAAATGTGTATTTATATAATAACACAATGCGCCATCTCGGATTCGTGTATCTGGTTATATGGCGTATACGAAATTTTCAATATCCATCACGCGATATAATTAATTTTAATGCGCCCTCATTATTTCGAAATTGCCCCGAGGCGTAATTGCATAAATATTATTTGTTTTCGAAGCGCAATTTTACCCGACGTAACAATTACGGATTATTATTTAAAGTCGAATCAAACGGTTGGTTCCGTATATTAAAAATTCATTAACATTATCGCGATGCTGTAACGGAAAGCTTCTATTAACGATCGACTGAATTCCGTATATTTTTTTTAACTAATGAAAACTTTAATTATGCACTTTGATTATTTTCAAAAAATCATTACGTGTTTCAATAATAACATTTCATTATTTATAATCAAGCATTACTTAGGTATATCAGGAAAAATTCGTTAATAATACAATACGTATTTTGTTTTCCGAATTGAATATTTTTATGATTCTCAAGCGTTAAAGTTCGAAGTTTTCAATAAATATTCCGGAATAAGTATAGAAGAGCTTAATTAGTTTCAGCCGGGCACTGAAAGTCGAAACGGGGGCTGAAAAACTGCATAATGCTCCCGTTAATAAATAGATGCATTTTGTTCGATGCAAACTAATAACGAATTTTGCTTCTCTTTCCATCAACAGTGAAGTGCATAATTCTGTTTCGTTTTCTTTCCCATTAATTGAAAAAGTTCAATTTTCCCCCGAACGAAGACTCCGTTTTCTGCGAAACAAAGAAAATAATAATTAAAAATGTGAAAAAAGTCTACGAAACTACGGATTTATTAATCCGGCGAAACGAGGGAAATTTCAATAAAGTGTATTTATGTTGTGAAGTTTCCCATTTTAACACTTTAATAACTAAAATTTAAAATATGATGTGTATTAAATTTTGATTGTTTTGAGATATTTTGCGTTTGACTTTTTTTCAATATACATAATATAACTTTAAGATATTGAAAATTGGATTTGAAAAAAAATTATATAATTTCAATGAATTCCAATTAAACGTAAAGGATTTGATTCGATAATGTTAATCTTTTATCATAATTCAAATGAACAAGTAATGAAAACATAAAAATTTTGAATTAATTAAATGAAATATTATGTAACATTGATGATATTTAGTGTTAAGCCAAAAAACATCAAATTGAAAAAATGCAGAAAAGTTTACTTAGCTCTCAGGATGCTAAACTTCCGCCTTTATTTATACAAAATAAGCGATATTGCAAGCGAAATTTAACTTCCAGACGATACTCAAAATATTAATCGACTCTTAAGAAAACGCAAACTTTCCGTTCAACAAACACAATAATCGATCCCGGAATGCATAATAATTAATAAATAATAAAACTAACTTACACCAACCATCCTCAATTCATCTACCGATACTCGAAAAATCATTTTATCCAACGAAAATCGTATAAATCCACACACGCCACGAATAAATCACAATTTCTCGCATGCACCGAAAAAATCCGCATATTTATATAAGACAAATAATAAACTTATCAAGCGATGCTGCGGACGTATGATTGATGTGCCTCATATTTTTACAGGCGTCCAATTAATAAAAATGTCTTGAGCGTATTCATCACGCTTTTTACACGGCTCTGGCCTAAAAAAAAATACGAGTTCGAGTACGTATCGCACGTCGAACAAAGATGTTCGCTTCTATTTATTTTCCTTTTATTTGTTTGTTCCTGAGCGTAATCCGATGTGTAAAATTAATGTGTGTCCTCGTTCCGATCGCGTTCGAAAGTCGATTGTGTTCGCGATTATTAATCATAATCATTGGTGATCGCTGTTGTTTGATCGCTAGATCATTGAAATCGTATGGGTTGAGTTTTTTGATTGATTTTGTCGGAGTCCGTGTGTGAATTCGGTTCCCAAAGAAGCAGCGATGCGTTGTAACGTCAGATTAATGCGCGTTCGTTAAAGAAATGTACGGTATATACGATTTTTTATAATATAAATACTGTATCATCGTATGCAGTCTATATAATATCCATTGAAGAACGTGATTACTTTATATCAGGTATTGGAAAAGTGTGGCCCGCGAGTTCATGTTGCTTTTATATGTAAAAAAAATTGTAATCAATTTAGAAATTCTCATCCTCAAAATAAAAATCTCAGTGGTTATATTTTGACAAAAGCGTTTTTCAAGTCTCAACACAGATGCAAAAATAAAACATTTTTATATTTCAAAACCCATTTAACTGTACAATTGAGGAGTTTCTGTCAAACCCTCAATTGAAATGAAAAAACGAAAAAAGTCTGCAGCGTTTTTCATTGATACTTATTTTCTTGATATTACCTGCATATAATTTTTTTTTAACTAGTACTTGAATTTTAAAATAACTATTTTGAGATCGATTTGTTTGTTTAACGTTTTAAAATTTTGAGCCTGTTTTTTTTTCACTCTTTGAATTGAATTATCCATTTAAATATCTTCGAATTTGCTATCCAGCCCACCGATTCACAAATGTTCACAACCTGGCCCTTACTTAAAAAAAAAAGGCTGATCTATCTACCTTACATAATATAAACGGAATAAATATAATACCTCAGATTAACGACATATGGTAACATTTATTAATTTAACTATTACTTGTTGATTAACTTCAATGACCTTGATGATTATATTTAAATTTTAAAAGTAATAATTCAAAATTAATACAATTTATATAGAGCAATTCATTAAAACTGTTACAACATGAAACAAATAAAATTTATACCACGTCGCCATCATTGAAACAAAATTAAAGCAATCCAATTTCACAACATACTCATTCACACGATTAAAATATAACCCGATAATTTTACAACACCAATAAATCTAAGCGCTAAACAGAAAACCGTAAAATTACGCAAAAGCACATCCAATTAGAACAACCAAAATTTACAACCAGAATGCAACACAAAATCGGGGTCAATTAGAGGCGAACACGTAAAACGATCTACCACCATAAAAACGCACACACGTGAAGCCGAAAACTCGGAAAATCTCCAACGTGAATATTTAAACCTTCGGAAATATCGTGCCGATAAATAATTTAAGGAAGAACAAGACATCGAAGCACCGGCCACGCTAAATATTTGATCGGGATTAGACCCGGGGTCCGTTGTCGGACAGGAGGAAGCCATAAATCACCTTCGCGTTCTTTCTGTGGATCTGGATCTGGGGAAAAAGTCGGGAAAGTTCCCGAAAATCATTCCCGATAGCCGATCAAAAAGTCATGGAATGTGTGTTGGTGTCGCGCGAAGCCACTCTAATCATACTTCGGCGCGAAAGTCGTAAATCTTCGGCGTTCGGATGCATATTTGAAGATTTTTTTTCCTATACGAAAGTGAATCTAATAAAATTTATTATATTGATTTATTTATATACGCATACATATCTGTAGAATCAAATTTTTTACATAAACACAAAAAATTTCTACAATGATATATTTCAAATTTTAAAATAACATTTTTTATAAGTATATTATTATGACAGCGCTACCCTTTTGGCGTTCTTCGGATAAAAATTTCCGGGTCTTTTTCAATAATGCGATTACGGAAATTCCGCATCAAATCTCGGCCCGTCGATACATTGAAATTTTTAATAAAACTTTCGAACGATTTTACGCCGTCGAACCGAATTTTATCGTCGGAAATAAACGAACCGATCCCAATATAAAGGGCGCGCGAAGAAACGAAGCGAGGACGATCCTATGGATAAACGAGGATTTTTCGTGAACTCTTTGTACTGCTTATATGGGGCATAGGTTCAAAATTCGCAATTTATATGTATAATACATTTTTTAGCAATAATGAATTTTCACTGAATCAATCGAAAATATATTAAAAATATTTTAGATTTAGTATTGTTAATTTTGAGGCTAATGAATGCAGTAAAAGTTGATCGTATGTGTTTGATTATGACTGTGAAAATTAGCGAATATTTATTATATTTTTTTATTGATTACTTTAGTTAAAAGGCATGTGAAAGAATCGTTAAATATATGTGAACGTGTATCAATGATTCTGAATTATTTGGTAAGGTACAGTTTTGCTATTCACGTCAATAAAAGTTATTTTCCTTTTATATAAAAAATTACATCACTTTGAAAAAAATGAATATAATATACATCACATAGATTTTATACGATGTTAATGATTAAAATATCATAATATATATTCGATAAACATTAAATATCTCTCGTACCCAGTACGGTTAAGTACAATGAATAAAATCTCGCTCATTATGTTATATTGCGAATTTTGACTCTATACACTTGTTACACAAAAACGAAAAGCTACCACCATGGAAAATGGGGCTTGTAAGAAAATAACCCAATATTTTATTGGGACGGACTACATCACTCCGGAATAAAGTTTAGTATCCAATAAGGAGATGATACTAATGCCTTACTGCGCGGGATTTACGACCGGCACTAAAAACTACCGCCTTTTCACCTATTTCTCCCTTTGTTGCCCGAAACCTATGTTCGAATAGGGAAAGAGCAACATAATACGAATCCGAATTGTGAATCATTAATGCCCGAAGATCGGATATTGGACTATTGGGCTCGCGTTGCGAAAGTCCGACGGTTTTACTGCTCGCGCGAGATGTCCCGTGTCCTTATGTCGCGAACGAGAGTCCTTTCCCGTTAATAAAAGCGCTCGTTTCGGCTGTAAAAGTGTGGTGTGTAAAGCCTATTTATGTACTCTGTCTTCTTGTTGGGTTGTATGCTTGGTTTATTGCTGTTATAAAGTTATTATGAGATACGCAACGGCGATGATGATGCGCCGATTGCGACGCTTTTATGGAAACAGATTAGAGTTTTGTTGGGTAATGTTTAATTAATGTGAACGAGTAATTATTTCAAGAAGGGTTTGATTTATATATTTTCAGTTTTTGATTTGTTGTGAGAAACTATCTGGTCGCTTATAATATATTATATATTTTTAGCAAATCAACGCATATATAATTTTTTACATATTCTCACATAAAAAATCGCATTCATTATATTCGTGCAATTTTTGACATTTTAGAATCACAAGCGTAAATCAAAACGTAATTTCGCATTTTTATAAGTGAGTTACTGCATACACCCGCTGCGTTCGAATTTGAAAAACCTTCTAAAAAACCGAGCGTTTTTCGAGAACGTATAATAAAATAAATACAGGATAACATTAAAATATACGTCAGGACCTGTTTAACTACAAAAAACGACCCCATAGAATTTTCTGGTTATGAACAAAAAAGTAACCGATATCGAAAAAAAAACATAAATGGCTAATAATTCATGTCGCGAAATAGGCGAGCGGCTCACGCGGGTACAAAGCAAATATCGTTTCGGAAACAAACAACGACATATGTCTGACATGTTATACCTCGGACCCGTTTATCGCAAGATGACTGCGTTTTTATAATGGTAAAAAGTTAAAGAAAAAAACATATTGTTTAACATCTCATCCGAGACCTTTACCTGGTTTTCGAGTAATTGCCCGCCGTTGGCCCATGCTAACCTGCCCGTTTTCCAATTTGGCGGTTTACCTGTGCTCTCGAGGAAGGGCATGTGCGCTGAAGAATAATGGACATATGCCAAAATTAAATTGAACCCGAAAGTGTATGAAAAAATGCGCATTATTTTAACGATATTGCACGCGAAAGATTTTTTCCGTTGATTAATGCGAGAGGCTTTAAAGTGTGCCGATTCCGGACTCGGGATTAACTCGGGGATCAATCATGCGATTGAATTGTTTTTTTATAATCGATTGTGTTGTTGTATATGTATATGTATCGATATTATCGGATAACTAGTAAATAGGCCCGATGTTAATAAAATCGGCTGTGGATTTCCACAGCCGATTTTATTAACATCGGGC
>JAOXNN020000006.1:8324192-8356792 GCA_028571205.2 Hydropsyche betteni
GGGGGGGAGGGAGGTGGGCCCGAAGGGCCTACAAAACGAGGCCCGAAGGGCCGAGACCTTTGGGCCCGAAGGGCCCATCATACGAGGCTTGAAGGGCCGAGCAGAACGTGTTCGAAAAGGCGAAGCCTTTTCGAATACGCTCGTAAATTAATAAATTATCTAAAACGTCAGTAAAAATATATTTTAACTGACGATATACTTTGACTGTAACATATATAATAACTAGGGCAGCCTGACTTCATTAATGAAAGCCTCCCTCAAAAGTATGCTTATATTCAGAGTCGATTTTATAAGGGGCGATGTCGAGTACTTACTTGTTGATTTTTCAACTGTACTATGTATACTGATACCGCGCTACTATATTTGCTATGACAGAAAATTGTAGAATGATGGACGCATATGAATTTTTGGTTGGATGCAGATCCCACATTAGTTGTAACACGACAACATTGTTACGATCACTGGTCCTTCCTTTGTTATATACGGAAAAATACAAGTAAAACCACAGATTAATGTATACGCCAGGCATCGGCAACCTATGATCCGCGGATAATCAAGAAACCCATTTGATTATTTTAAGTAAACCATTTCAATTTCGCAAATGAACGTCGTGCATGGATAAATTGAAGATATTATGAAAAGGTTAAGAAAAAAAGAAAATAGTCGTCTTTATAATATCACCATACGGAGCATCACTTCCTACAATTTTCGTTTTTTTTTTTTTTTTTTTAATTTGATTTTGCCATTTTTTTCGCGTTTGGTTCTACTTATAAATGTGAATTTTCACATACGAAAATTATAGAGCAGAACAGAAGAATAAGACATAACACAAGTAGATTAATTATTGATAATTCAGACGCTTTTTTTCGTTCTGAGGCGACTAACTGTACACCAGATTTGACTAAATTGACGTCACAAATTTAGCACTAAATCGAACTTGAAAATTAACTATTCAGAACTTGATAATTACATTTGATTTTATAATAATTAGAATTTAATTTGTTTTTTTTTTTATGTTTAAAATTAAAAGCATATTGTTATTATTTTTTGATGAAATTTATCCTATTACTCACTAAAAAATAACCACTGACCCGAAATTTTTTCTTACTTAAAATTTAGGATGATTTTGATCCATAGCCAAGAAAGGTTTCCGACGCCTGAATACTCATATTATGAGTATTCATCGAAGAATTCCAACAAGGATAATTATAATAAATACTAAAGGTGTATTCTGGTCTAGAGATTCGGAAAAAAAAAATATCGATTTTTCTTCATGTTTTTAAAGTCTAGACCAGCGATGGCGAATCTTTTTCCCAAGTGAGTCCAATTTAATATTTTTTTTTAATTAAATCCATGTGGCGGGTCACTAGGGTCGCCAACATTTTTTCGGTAATTCAATTCAATTCAATTCGCATATGACATATGTGCGCATTTCAAACCAAAACAATGTGTTTCATTCAATCGCCAGTGGGTGCCTGGCCTAACAAGGTCGGAGTTAGTAATTGCAGGACTCGAGTTAAGGATGAAGTGCAAGGCCCTCTCCCCCAATATTTTTTTGTGAATTTATATTTTTTTCTATTATTCCACTTTAAAAAAAAAGTGCGAAAAATATGAAGTAATATAAAATGGTTGACGCGTGACCCAATTTTATTATTCTCTCCTCAGTTTCCTCGCTCGCTTTGTCCTGGAAATGGCCCTGGCTCACTGAGGAAGTCAAAAATACTCGACACATCTGATTACAACTCATATCGTGTTTAAGCCTCCGTTACTCACGTGGCATTCCTCGTCAGAAAACTCGTTATAATTTTATGCTCCGCACAGAAAGTTTTAAAATAAATTAGTTTATTAAAAAGAATGGTTGCAAATTGTGTTCTAAAATTATAATTATGACACATTAAAATGATAAGGAAACTATTACCACATTAAAAGACAATGAAGTTTGTAATTATAGAAAAATTTCATGTGCCATGCACATATCATTTTCACTGTTTTATATATAATATAACTAGTAAATAGGCCCGATGTTAATAACATCGGGTGTAGTTTTGTTAAGAAACGGAAAACGATAAAATGTGAAAACCCGATTTGAAAATTTAATTAATAAAATTAAAATAGTTCATTTGTTATTTGTTTGTGACATAAATGTAAAGCCAGAGGCAGTAGGTAATAAGCATCATATTATAGACGTTAACTATATACGCATAAAGACCATATTACTATAAAAGTCGCGAGTCATTCGAACGAACGAACGAACAACACAGAAATCCGTGATTATATATAGGGGATGTTTCTTTCAATAGATAATATTTATTATTTATTTTTAGTGATAAATATTGGAAAAATACCTTTAGGATTATATTCATATATTTGGATTTTTTGTATATCAAGCTTTAGAACCCAATATGTCCCTTGGTCCTCAAAATTTTGAACTCGGCTTGTAATTTTTCAGTGATAAAGATTACTTTAAGTTATTTTCGGAAATTTTGCAGTACTGTATTGAATTAATTCTAGTTGTTAATGTATCGATTTCTAGATATTATATGTATTATAATATAATATATTAATTTGATGAAAAATTGTTGTTTTTATTTTTAATGTAAAAAATGACAAAAATATTTGAATCATGATTAGAAACATTTTCAAAACAAAAAGAAAAATGGCGACATCTAGCGATTTTTAATTCAGTTTTTTTAAAATAAGTGATTGAAATAAATACTCTAATCATCAAAAATTTTGATATTTATATTATTATAAAATCGTTAAATCGATATGAGGATATATAATATAATTACAGTGGCGATTGCCATATATTATTAGTAAAAATATTCAGTCGTCGAATTCTTGGAACATCATTTCTACGAGTTCTGGTTTTGCACATTTCTCAGCTTCTAGTTTTTGCGGACCTTTCCATTTCACCAAAGTTGGTATAACCATTAGTTTAGTTCGGGGATCTTTTCTGAATGGACAGTTGCTATCTTTCCATCTAAAAATACAATCGTTTTTAAGATTTAGTGTTTACGATTCAGGATCGACAAGATTCATTTGAGATTGAACGTACATTTCACGAGGTCCAACAGTGACTTTGATAAATCTTGCATTTTCGGGTGCATTTTTCAATGCAGCTTCAATCACTGGGTCGGCTAAACACAAATATAAATTATCATGGGACAATGACGAAGCAATTATGTTAATTTAATTATGAAATGGAGTTTTATTTGATTATTTTTAAGTATTTTATACAATATATATGATTATAAAAAGGGATTATATGCACATTATATATATTAATGTTTTTTGGAAATAAAGTTTTGTGTGTGAAAAATTGTGATTTTCAGATTCAAATTGGTTATGAATTTGTAATCTATAAGTGTGTAATCAATCATGTAAACTTATTTTTTTTTTAGAACTGTTATAAAAAAAATAAAATTTTGTACAATTGATATGAAACTTGTTAAAAATTATTAGAAATAAATGTTGTAGAAATTAAAATAACAATAATTATTGCACTTTTGCAATCTTTCTCAACTTTTTTTAATGATATATTAACATGAACATATTATATTAATGATGTTATAACAATACAGGGGCGAATTTAGGAAATTAAAAAGGTGGGGCCAATCATATACATATTTTCATAATAATAAAACGTTTAATCAGTTACAAAAATAATCTAATTGTAAGATGAGAACCTCCCTATTGGATCTACAAGTGATAACAAAATTATACCAGAAACGTACCTACAACACAATCGGGACACCAGCTCTGGCCATTGTCCAATTTGGAACCGGTGAATAGGAAATAATGAGGATCTTTGGGTTCGCCGGCGGGCAAATCTTTCACGAAACGACAAAAATCATCATAACCATCGACTGAATGATGAACAACCATGGCTTTTCGTTAGATTTTCAACTAACTGATGAGCTGGCTTTGGAGCGTTTCTTGTCAACCAACCAGTCGTGTCAGACTGTCGTTGGTAAATAAACGTTGAGATATATTAACGCTCTTATGCTGGTAAGATATAAATTTAATATACAAATACGATGAGGTTTATGATTTTTTGCTGTATTCTATTTGTAAATAAATATGTGATTTCTGTGTATTAGAAAAGTCGAGTATGAAATGTCAATTATCAGTGTCACGAGGAGAGGGCGTGTTACTGATAGTGACAAAATAAATATAGGAAAGTTTTTTGTATCGAAATATTTTCGGGTTTAAAATCGATGTATACAGTTTATAATTGCATATTTTAAATTCAGAATGAAACAGTCATGGACATTTTGAAATGTATTGAGGCTATTGTCACTTTTTGCATCTGCATCCAGATAGTAAAGTTGGTCACTATGGTGAAAATTACATATGTGCATATGTGAAAATTACATATTTACCATAAAATTTATGTTAGGCTTTTGATTATTTTTTTTTGATAAATTTAGATTTCTAGACGCTTGTTCTAATGACACTAGCGCACATGACGTTAGCACACAATTTTTGAATTAATATCACTATTATCATTTTGATAAAATCATTTATGTATGCATCCAAGTCTCTTTTTATAGCTTACAATTAGATAATCGATGACGAACTTTTTTTAAAAAACTTAAAAACATTTCAAGGCTTTCATTTTATTATAAAAAATAAATTCATGTATACATATATACAGAAAAATATTCAAATCGTATATTTGATATAGGTATATTAATTTAGTCAAGTAAATGATAATTTTAGAGATATAATATAATTCATTTCATGAATATAAATTATAGAATATTAAGATATCTGAAAGATTCAATGTAAAATATTGTGCAATATGATTTATTACTCTATGTATAATATTTTAATATTTTGATAATCAATCTAATTTTTTTCAGTGAGAACATACAATCTATTCTAATGTTTATAATGCATGACACTTTTCAATATAAATTTTGATATTTAAAAACTGAAACTGGACAGCTAATTTCCAATTGTTTATTCAAAAAATTACACATAAAATAGTTTATACATGATATCACACGAAAAACAAAAATTTCAATATATTAGATGCACATATATTATTGTTAATATAAATTGAATTCGCTATTGTTTATTAAAGTGGCAGTATTGGGTAATTTATGATATATTAATAAAATTTTAAATAGCATTGTAAAACAAATTTTGGATACAAACATAAAAAAGGTATCTCTTTTCATGGCCATATATCACATTTAATTTAAAACCATAATAATATTAATTATTATCACTCTTTAATTCATTCTCACTTCAAGTTAACACTAAAACAAACGTTTCCATTTTATGAAATTTCATAATAAGATTAGTCAACATTGCTTTCAATACCACCTATATACCAATTGTTATTGTTTAGAAAAATAAATATTTAATTTGACTAAAATCAAATGATCATTAAAAAAAAAGATGTGAAACATAAAATTACATTATATCAAAGGCTCCTTTGGTGATATTTAATTGATGACAAATTTATAGTTCAGTAGACAAAGGATAATTTATTTTAGAACATCACAGATTTCTTATAATCTATGTATCAGTTTGTTATAATTTATCACTGTTATAGTACTAAAAATGACAAACCAATAATGAAATACATCAAATGATAACAACTCGTAAAAGCGCTTTATATTTTTTGTTTTGAATCAATGATGATTTCATCTCCAGACCGTATATTATATGAATATAATTGCTTGTGGGGAAATTTCATTTCTTCCGGCCCTTGTATATCACGGAGATCTTGATCTACATAAAACAATCTCATTTTATTTGTAGGTATGCACGCCATTCTTTCTAATTTTTGTTTGAGATCAATAACAGTTCTATAAAAAAATTAACTACATTGAAAGTTCTCATAAAATTGTAATTCAAAGAATTTCATAAGTATTTAAAAAACTCACCTGTAAACATCCACCGTTCTAACTTCGCTTACATCTCCATATGTGAATGTGACTTTTACTCTTTTTTCAGGTCGAAGATCAACATTCACTAAAGGATCCAATTTACCATGTATGGCTAATAATTCAGAATATCTAGAAACAACCATATTCCAATAAAATTGAGTTTTCACAATAAATTCTTTGTCAAAATATATTTTCTATAATATATACCTTTCAGGTCTATCACTTTCTGGCCTTTCCATATAATAACGAATAAAAGCTCTTTCAGCATCTTCACGTTCTACGGCTCCTAATCGTCCACCTCCATTCAATGTCTCAACTAAAGGTAATCGAGCTACCAAAAGCTGTCGTCGCTCATGTTCTGTTGATTCACATCTTTCCCATAACGGCCAACCCTGAAAATAATTTTTATCCATAAATACCATAAGAACTAATAAATAGTTTTAAAATTACTTGAAAATCGAACGAATATAAAGAGTTTTATGTTAGATTCAGGTTTTGAGTTTTTAGTTCAATAATTATTAAATAAGATAAATATGTTTACATATTGGAACGATTAATATGCTAATATTTATTATTTTTCAGTGCCATTATTAATGAATATAATCGATACTTCTATTGTGTATTCTAAATATTTACTGTTATTAAGAAGTCTGCAATAAAAACTAAGAATGTCAGAATGTGAAACATTTGAATTTGCACCCACGCTTATATTCAATTCAACACAATGGAAAATTACTGTCATAACACTTCAACATATAATAACACACTCAACACATAACTAAATCCAAATAAACAGACACCGTATTTAACATGAAATACAACCATCACATTTTTGTATTTTACTTACATACATTCACTGAATAAGTGGTAATGCACCATTCAACCATCCAAGGCTAAACTCGTTAACACGTGCGTTTCCATATTTCATAACATGCACATTCCATATAACCACGCGGGAAATTCGAATTTTCCGAAAACAGACACGAACGAACAGTTTTGAAAACCCAAAACATCATTATCCCGACATGATCGGAATTTGAATCAAATCAAATATGCCTGTAGGCAAATCCGCCACTGGACAGACAGACATTTATACGTAAAACTAGCTGATCCGGTGAACTTCATATCACCTACAATCACTGTTCGTTATTAGTCTCGCTAAAACTAAGCTGACCATACGTCCCGTTTTCGCCGGGACTGTCCCGTTTTTATCATGTCTTACGTTCGTCCCTTCGTTTTCGCATATATAAGAAGATTTTCGACTCTAAATACTGGATTGTTTTTCATCTTAAAATAGCACCCGTTGTCCCGTTATTCCCGTTGTCTTCATGCGTTCTGCACACATCGGTTCCCAATTCTCGTTGTGAATACGTGTTCTGCACACACACAGGTGTACCGATTGTAATTATCGTCACAATCATTACTTTTCCATACAAAATTAATTTCAAAAACACATTGAAAACAAAATGTCCCTGATTGTATACAATCTACACAACACAACTGTCGGCCGGATTGCGAAGTGTACCGTCATTTTTCACCATTTTTTAGCTTTCCTTTAGGAATTTCCTATTATTTTTCTTCGTAAACTACCCCTAAATTAAATCGAATAAAAGAAAAAAATAAATATACAAATCGGTCAAGCGGTTTTTGATTTATAGCCAGACATTCCAAACCACGATCATTTTTATATTATATATAGAAGAAGATAGATATAATACATAGATGTCGAATTGAAACACGAACATTTTTGCGATCTTTCAGAACGTCCACGTTCTAAACTCTAGACTAATCGACGAAGCCAGTCAGCTGGAGACGACGATGACCTATTTACCGTTCCCGAACCGGATCACCCTTGACCCATTGAGCCCAGACCTGGCTGAAACGGGAGCGGGCTCCCTTCGGATTTTCCACTGACGAAACGGTGTTCAGTCGTCAAGAGTCGAAGAAATTTATCACCATTGTATAATTTGTGTTATTTGAGCGTCTTACGTAATATTCGACTCCGTTTTCTATTACGGATACTTTCACTCGATTGTCGAAAAATCATGCCGTTTCCGAAATAATTCACCGTTTGATGGCAGTCGTCTTAACACTTTAATAGACTATCAAATTATTTCCCAATGTCGATCGATACAAAAGTGTATATTAACGTGAAACAATCTTACCTGAACCCTGAGACTGGTGAGAGCCGGAAATTTGGCTAATCTATCTATCTCGTCCCAAGTGGACAGCTCCGTATTATTTAAATTCAAAAATCTCAATTTCCTAAAACACAAATCGATTCTCAATAAACAGAAAATCACCCTCGACGACCTTTCAAATGACAA
This sequence comes from Hydropsyche betteni, assembly GCA_028571205.2. Classification (NCBI taxonomy): domain Eukaryota; kingdom Metazoa; phylum Arthropoda; class Insecta; order Trichoptera; family Hydropsychidae; genus Hydropsyche; species Hydropsyche betteni. The sequence continues at coordinate 8,332,426 of JAOXNN020000006.1, forward strand.
TCTGAATCGATACGTTATTATTACCTGAAATGTTCGTATGGGGACTTCGTCGATTCAGCAGAGTCCTGTCCGTTTTCAGGACGGTTTCGTTCTTCCTGGTTCGAGTCCAAACTGGCCAAAGGACACTCGTTCAAAACCAGCGATTCCAGATTGGGAAACGCGTAGCCTAGTTTGCATATTTCGCTCCAACTGTTCACCGGGTTTCCGGAAAAGTGCAACTTCTTCACTTGAGGGTATACAGTGTTGTAGTCGTTCATGTTTTCGTTGACGCGATAGTTGCACGTTCCGTTCATTCCGTTCAAGTTTTCTTTGTCGTCGTCGGTCCTGTTGCAATTGTTGTCTGCGGATTCGCATTTGGTCTCGTTGTTGGGTTGAGTCTTCAATTTGGAGCCTCCAGTGGCTAGGTTCACATGGTCGTAGTCGTTGAGGCTCAAGTGGAGCTCTTCTAGGGCAGGCAGCAGCTTCAGCAAGGTCTGCACGCTAGCCCAGTCCACCTTGGTCGAGTTTAACACCAAATTTTTCAAGTGCGACCAGCACGTGTTATGTGCGGCATGCTTGTTGAGCGCATCCAACTGCTCCGACAGACGATTGAAGCTCAAGTTCACGAATTTCACTTGCGGCATGTGTTGGAGTATTCCGAACACCTAAAAACCATTGCAACAATTAATATTTTACATAACAGACTGAATCTGAGGCATAGCTTACGAACCTCGGCCCATTTCGACAGCTTGTTCTTGGCCAGGTCGAGTTCCTCGACGTCCCCGCACTTGTCGTCCAATTGGTCACCATCCCCAGCAGTCTCTATGTCGCAATCGTTGAGCACCAAAAGTGTGGGTACACTCAGTCTGGGTGGTCTTTTAGGCACGAATATGGCGATAGATGAGTCGGTGCAGTGATGATGACGACCGGCTCCCGAGGCTGGGATGTGCCAGCCGTACTTCTTCTCCAAGGCTTCGACGAGAGACGGCATCCTGGCGAGCCCCTTTCACTAAACCCACGTCTTTTTCCGTGATGACGAATGAAAGGAATCGAAATTGAAATTTACAGCCTGCAAAACAAACAAAATTATCGTTTTCAATTATATTGTTTCTAGTTTTTTATTCAGAGAATAATCAATGATTTAGTCATTCTAATCATATACAGTAATCCCTCCTATAACGTCCCCCTATAACGTCTGCAGTGTTCCCCCTATAACGTCTGCAGTGTTCCCCCTATAACGTCACTTTTTCAAATGCATTTAAATTCTATTTTTTTTTTTGAATGTCTTCGATAAAAACAATTAACTCATAAAAATATCCAAAAAAAAGAAAAATTAAAATGTTTCGATTATTGATTTCCTAAATTCCCCCCTATAACGTCGAACCTATCTTGACGTTATAGGGGGGATTACTGTAGTACTTTACACGTAAATTTACAATAAGATAATCTTGAACAAACGATGGTTTTTTTAGTATTCGAACTTATAAAAAAATACTTTGTCATTATCTCTAATTATAAAATATACAAAAATTGTCTGAACTTTCATTGTAAGTATTAGGAATATCGAAAAGAAATGTAATTTTTTTGGTTGACCATTTATGGGGATGTATTATGCTTCGAATGTCGCTCTTTTATCGCATTGTATCGCATATGTCGCATGCGCGCATTTCAACCCAAAACAACGTGTTCCATTTCCGATCGCGCGCGACTCAATCGCCAGTGGGCACCTGGCCTTATACAATCACATTAAAATACACACATAAGAACGATGCTTAAAAATCCACAAATCCACGCTAAAAGTGTAAATAGACATTCGAACATGGTTAGTAATAATGTGGAGTCGAACCGCTGAACACACTTTCGAACATGGTTGCGAGCGCAACAAATCCACTAGTTACACGTGACCATGTTCGAACGTCTATTTACACATTTAACCGCCGAACATACGTTCGAACACGGTTGCGAGCGCAACAAATCCACTAGTTACACGTGACCATCTTCGAACGTCTATTTACACTTTAAAACTACACGACACGGCACAGGATCCGAACCAGCAACCTCCCAATCAAACATTGCACACTGCATCACGAACTAGCCGGGCAATATCACTGATGACATGTTACGAAACGGTCGTTGTAGATGCGTTTTTTTTTACATTCGTCGTGTCGTTTTTTGTACCAGTCACACTGCTGGGTACCGTCACGCTCGGCTTCGCAACGAGAGCCGAATTGAAAGGGAAACGTCCCAAACGCGCTCATCATAGCGCAATGGTATAAACAAGTAATAAACGTAAGCTAATATAATATAATGCATGCGAAGGCATAAAGTCGGTTGTTACTTTTCGTTGGGTTGCGCGAGAGTCGATACGATTGTTCGAAATGGAGAGTTGGATCAGAATGTGGTTGTAGTTCATTATTGAGAAAATCACATGAAGGGAATAAATCGGTATATTTTAATAATAAAATAAGATGAATTGTTAAATTCAAACAAAGATAGCGAGATGCTTCGATTTGAATTTGAAATGTTCCGCAATAAATCGCGTGAAAGGAAAATGTTTAAAAAAGACTGTGAACCAATACAGAAACATAAGATAGATTCCAAAATAAAAATCGCGCAAATAGATACAGTAAACCCTCCTATAAAGTTTGCGCCTCCCCTTATAACGTAATTTTTTTCAAATGTATTAAAATTCAAGTTTTTTTTATATTTATTTCAAATGTATTTGAAACAAGCAATTGACACGTAAAAATGTAAAAAAGAAAAGAAAAATGAAAATGTTTCATTTATTGATTTCCCTGCGTTCCCCCTATAACGTCGAACCTATCTCGACGTTATAGGGGGCTTACTGTACTTTAAATCAATACTAAATACGGAGATTGATTTAGGAAAATCCGCATGAAAAAGATCGAAAATAAATTTGAAAAACAAAAAAGTGTTTATTCAATTATAACAAAAATGATATTGATTCATCTTCTTTTCCCTTCTGTTTTTTAAAACAACATTTCTTTTCATATTCGCTAATTCGAAATCACTTTCATCATCACTTGAAATAATCAATTTAAGAACATTTTGATTAGTCACGGATAGTTTTTCATTCCGGAATTCCGCGATCAATTATTATTTTTCAATAAAAATTTCAAAATACACCTTTTAAATATTAAAAATAAACTACTCAAAATCAGGGTTTTCCATAAAAAAAAAACCGGTAACCCCATTCTTAATCCATCAACTATAAATCTCAATTAAAATTGCACATCTTCATCAAAAAAAAAAAAAAATGTAGCAACGAATCACACACTTTCGCACAAACCCCGAAATTTTCCCATAAGCGAAAAGCCGCGTGACCGATTTTTCACAGATTCGCAAAATCCCATTGTTGCCACCCACCGAAACGCCACAGCCAATTCGCAATTGCACAAATCGATACCGACCTTGTCTGATGTCGTTCGTTGCACATCACTCCGCGTTGCATTCACATTTTTTTTTCCGAGCACAATTAACCGATCTCGTTTGTGCAACGCCCTGTTCAAAACGTTCGATTTTCGCAAACGAAAACCCAAAAAACGGTCACGGTTCGAATCCGTTCTAAACAGCGATCGATTATAGTATTTGTTGTGTGTTTATTTTGTTGCTGATTGAATCGGATTTGACGTAACGTGTCCTTGTGCACGCGAGATGCAGCTGCCGATCGAATTGTGTGACTTTCAATTATTCAAATTGTTATTGTTACGAAAGCTTCCTTGTATTGATAAATATTATTTAAATAGAATAGCAGAAAGCTATAAAAATTCGGTAGGATCAATACGCAAACGCAGAGAAGGGGTTAAAAAGGCGAGGGTGTAAAATGTGCGCACGTGTTTTTCCTATACATTGCACACAGATGGATAAATTCGAAATCTGATTTCGTTGAAAAACCATCGATTTTTCTGTTTTTGACATCCTAAAATATTATATATGTACATTCTACGTATCATTGGCTAAAAATATACAATAGGGTGGGGTGTTATAGAAAAGGGGGTCAACACAATACATAAAATGCAGCTACTCTGAAACGAGCACTATGCGAATTGCAAAACTTCTCATAATATAATTTCTATTAAGATCTCGAAAATTCATTTCATCCAAGGAAAAGTCCACACAATGAATCCATCATCCGAACGCACTTGAACCATTTAAACAAGAAACCGATCGATTAACAAACGGAAAACTCCGATACGCCATTGAGAAACGACAGCAATACGCCGAAGCAAATCTTCTAACAAATTTGACCCAATAAACGCGCCGTGCGACGAAACCATAATATAATCAGTATTAAACAATATGAAGAAACACTCCGTGCGAGCATTTCTAGCACTGCGCAATCGCACAGAACAATTTCAATAATCATCGATACGATTCGTCTCGGAAAACGAGGGGAAAAATAGAAAACTTTTCGCTTCGACGGGGACGACAGTGCGAGCCGACACGGAAGAAGAGTCGTGGCCACTCGTAGATCACTCATCATCATCGTCGTGATCATGATCGAGTATGAATGATGTTTGATGTCTGTGGTGTGAGTGTGAGTAGGAAAAACTGTGGAAAATCGACTCGGCGCAGCATTGACGGGAAGGTCTTTTTCGCTGTCGAGAAAATGCCCGATGAATATTCAGCGACGTGTCGGCGCATTGTTGTGGAAAATTTTGAAAAGATGTATTATTGTATTATGTGTTTTTTTATGTCATTGAAATTATTATTAATGAAAAATGTGGAAGTATTTAATCGTGAACTGTCTAAATATGGAATATTATTAAAAAAATAGTTGAATACGAACATCCGTGTTATTTAATCTTCAAATCATTCGTGATATAAATACAGATATTCCTCAAATTATGACGGAGATACGTTGCTGAATCTCACAATTAGTCATAAGTCGAATCCATACAAAAAAATTCAATCGATTTCATTTATATCAAAATTTCCATTCGACTTCATATTTTATCCGAAATTTATTAGCTGTGTGACAGCAGTTTATGACTTAGTAACTTTTGAAAAATAATTAATCAAAAAATTATCATAAGTCAAGGACTACTTGTATAAAAATGAAACGTACAACATATAAAAAAAAACTATACATATAAGTAAACAGCAAAATATTCAAAAGTACCTCCTTACAATCCACCTGATACCTCCAAGCACTAAAAAACCTTCCATAAACTCAACGGACTACAACACAAAACCATCTATTAGAAAGAACCAGCAGAACTGGACATTGGCAAACTTCGATGCAAATCTCCACGTCAAGGCTTACATCGGGAAGACAAAAGTGGGCAGAGAGGTCTCGGAGACCATCAGCTTTCGTCCAGAGCTCCAACGTCCACTCGTTGCAGTAAGATTTCCGCCAATTTTTAGCAGGCCAATTCAGAGGCTACGTCAGTACAAAATCATCCATTAGAAAGAACCAGCAGAACTGGACATTGGCAAACTTCGATGCAAATCTCCCCGTCAAGACTTATAGGGAAGCAAAAAGTGGGCAGAGAGGTCTTGGAGACTATCAGCTCTCATTCAGAACTCCAACGTCCACTTGTTGCTGTAATAATTCCGCCAATTTTCGGCAGGCCAATTCAGAGACTACGTCAACACTAAATCATTCATCAAAAAGAACATGCAGAACATGACATTGGCAAACTTCGATGCAAATCTCCCCCATCGAAGCTTACATAGGGAAGCCGAAAGTGGGCAGAGAGATCTCGGAGACCATCAGCTCCCATCCAGAGCTCCATCGTCCACTTGTTGCAGCAACAATTCCGCCAATTTTTGGCAGGCCAATTCAGAAGCAGACCCAAGCCACTTGTTACATGAACGCGGCGAATCGGCTTCAGTTTTCGCTTTCACTTTCAAAACGGCTCGTTCGCATGGCAACATTGTCTATGGCGTACCGCACAATAACTGGGCTATTTATCGAACTGCCACGTTATTACGTGTTATATTTGCTTATGCCTCCGACAAAGACTCGTTAGATTTCTCACGTTTTCGAGATTATCGCGCGCGTCCGACACATTATGAAACTGGTCGTCATAGTCGCGATAACATTGGCCCAGATGTTTCGATGCCAAATTTATAAAAAGACCACGAGGAAGATGCGCAGAGTGTGTCGACACAAGGAGAGCCACAATATTTATGAAATTCGAAAATAAAACAGAGCCAGAGATGCAATTGGGAATGTTTACGCTAATGCGATAGACTCGGGAGTTGATGGTTGTAATGTAAACATTTCAGTTTTGAGATTAGTTAGGGATGTACCGATTCCGATTCAGGTGAAATCTGGGTCATAAAAAACCAATTGTTATGTTATGGTTTAAAGCGATTGTTTCCTCTGTTTTTTACATACTGCTAAAAAAAGGTCCGTTATGTTTTATTGATATATTCATACTTCTACATATGGCTTTTTAAAGACATATTAAAGTATATTTTTATTATATACCATCAATTTTATATTCTAGTTCGAAAAATTGATATTATTAAAATCGCTCAAGTAGCAATCGGTAAATTTCGAAGCGTATGTACAACCCTGAATTTAACTCTGTTTCCTATGTATTTTTGTTGGTATTAATATGCGAGGTTCAATTTGACCTAATAGGCGAGGCTGGGCTAGAAAAACCCATTTGGACTTGTTATGCAACTCGACACAAATGTATGGGACAGGTCGATACTGTTTTTATGAAGGATATTATATTATAATATCTACTTGGTATTTAATATTCGCGAACTTTTACTTTTACATAATGACCACTCAATATTTTGGCACGAAATTACAATAATTTCGAATCCGTGCTAATTGTATTTAATTCAAAACCGTGCCGTATAATTAGCATTTGTTACGTGAAAAATAAGTTAACATGTATAATATTTATTCAAACGGATAATCAGTTTCCGCAAATATCTGGAACGCTGTTCTCGCGATTTATTTTTTAAATTACAATTTTTTACGCAATCTCACATCTACTAGAATACAATAATGATGTTAGCGTTTAACACTTTCACCGTTTACCTTATTGATAGTTGTTAATTGTCGTTGTTTTAAAAGGCGGACGGTAATCGATCGAGCGATAATAATGGAGCAATTTGCTTTACGACACGGAAAAATCGTAATTTTCTTACGATTTTGCACCATTCAAAACTGATTTTGAACCGATTATAAATCACCGACATTGCAAATTTTTCAATATTGAAAAAATCATAATTTTCTCGATCCCAACCGAGATTATACCCTAACTAGTAAATAGGCCCGATGTTAATAACATCGGCTGCCCGATGCCCGTACTTGATTTGAATATTTAATTAATAAAATCAAAATAGTTCATTTGTCATTGTCACCAGACTTCATATGGGCAAAGCTAGTAGTTAGTAGGTAATCAGCATCATATTATAGACGTTAATTATATACGCATATAAAGACAATATTACTATAAAAAGTCGCGAACGTCATTCGAACGAACAGACGGACACACACATAGAAATCCGTGATTATATATAGAGGATATTCAGAAATTTTGAAGTAGGTATTTATTTATACTCACTTTCAATCGTTCACTGTTTCACTTTGTACTCGAAATGTCTAATTAAAAAACAATTACTACTATTTTGAGCTACCTGTTTTATCTTGAAACAAAACAACATAACGGCCGTTTATAATTGCTTCATTCTCGTTATGCGAGTCGAATAACATAAAACACACACAAAAAAATTCGCCCAAATCAAAACAATTTTTTTCAAACATCAAAAACGAGACAGACAACGCCCTCCGTGGGCCGCGCGAAAATCGACACAACTCAAACCCACAGAACAAAACCAACGCAAAATCCTCACCTAACGACCCCCACACCCTCGGAGCCTCGACAACAATAAACTCCGCGTTTCCCCAGACAAGTCCTAGATCCTTGACGTCTCGCGAGCCTCGGCTCGGAGGTCCTCGAGAGCCTCCGTCGAGTGTTCGCGTTAATCGTCGATTGTCGACGGCCGATGTTATTGTCTTCGGCTTTCGACAAAGGGGCCATTGTGCGAGGGCCGCCGTAAAGTCGGACGCGAGGGTCGCCACTTCGGTTGTGTGTATTAATTTTTGATTTTGTGTATTATTTTCGTGCGTGTGTGTGCTGTCTTGGGCGAGTTTGTTTTGAAGATGCGGCGTCGCTCTTGACCCAAACGGGCCGCCTGCGGCGGTTCGGATGCGTAATTCCGTCGTGTGGATGAATGTTTTGTCGGTTGTCGGTTCGAATTAAAAAATGTGTGTTGAATGTTTTAAACGGATCGCGTTAAATTTGGAATATATGTTTTTGTGATTCGAGATTCGAGCGAAAACAAGGTTTTGATGTTGGGCCAATTTTTTAAGTGTTTTTGAAATAAGTTTTTTTTATAAAATAATATTTATGGATTATAAAATCTATTATCTATTAGATTTATTATCTATTAAATTTCTGTAAATGCTCAGTTTTATAAAATAAGTAAATGGATCATGTGATTTTTGTGCATTGTTAAATTTAAAAATAGTGTGAAAAATCTCTTAAAAGTAAAAGAAAAAAAATATATAAATACAATAGATTAAATAATGTCAGAGAAAATTAATATTATTTCATAACATCATTGCAAATTACTGAACATAATTTTTTTTATTTTTCTTTCCTAATTAATATGTTTTTCAAAAACCAAATATTTAAATGAAAATCATTTTCACCTTCAATAACTAATACTTTTTGTCTTGTAGAGTAAGTTAGATTTACACATTTTAATTATTATACAACTAAACTGTCAATGACTAAACATCGCCAAACACAACCATTCCCATTGATCACCAAAGATAAGCAACTTGTTGCACAATCCATACTATAATATAAACTCTATCGAATAAATGATTATATCATTTAAGCACTTATATAGTAAAAGTGATAAAATTATTCATGAAAAGTAAACTGTAGTATTCAAATTTAAAAAGTCAGGCCAGGCTCCCATTGCAATTTGTAGTCGCGGCGATTGTTTAGTTGCGAAAATGGAACGCATTGTTTGAGGTTGAAGTACGTCCATAAACCAAATGGGCGCACTTCAACCTAAAACAATGCGTTCCATTTTCGCGACTAATCGATCGCCGCGATTACAAATCGCAGTGGGCGCCTGACCTAATACTCACATATATATAAAAAAAGTTCATTTAACTTTCAATAATATCGAAAAATTTATATTTTGAAATGAATATTCAAAAAAATACAATAACATCTTTAAAAAATTTTATCAACAAAATAACGACACATGACACCTCATAAAAAATAAACAAACACAACCTTCACATAGACAACGGAATTATCTACCTGCGCTCTTGCGGTCACGAGAGAGAGAAAGAGCCTTCGCCCACCGCATTCCACGAAACCTCCTCCTACATATTAGTCGCGTTCACATTTAGCAAAACTATTACAATACCAACATGATGAATCGTCCAAAGGCGGGATATGGGACACCGTACCTACCACAATACCCAAACGGCCGCCGAAATCGGAAAATTCGCGAAAACCTGTACCTCGAATTTCCCGATCCGGGCCGTGAATGTAGTATGCGAATCTGGGTCTTTTCGGTTCGTCGGTGACCTGTTTTTCATTCTCGATCCAATTTCACGTATGGAAAGGTCATATTAATTACCAATTATAAGTGTCGATTCGTTAGTCGGCGCACGTGAACGTTTCTGGAACAAACGAAACGTGCAAAGCTTTCAGTATTTTTCGGAATTCGTTAAAATTTCGACAGATATACTTTTTAAATGAAAAATGTCGGATTTATTAAAAAATATATATATTTTTTTACATGTTTTTGAAATAATCACAACTATGGCAGTAATCGGCATGTATTGTTACATTAATCTAATACACAAACATGGTTGTATATAATCCCATCGCTATCCAATATCGAAGGCAAACATTGAACCAATTACAACCGATACGACCCTGGCAAAGACGACATCATACATAATTGTAATACAAATAATGCGACGTCACATCGTGACCCGAACCGGCGGGAAAAACTATAGAAAATCGAGCTCAATAAATAAAGGCTCGTCGTTCTTTCCGATACGTACCCGTTTATTTATACAATAACGTACACGTAATGTAAAATATACAATGTCTAGAGAGACGAGTCATTTTCGTGATCGGATTTATAGGCATTATGAAATTACCGTCGTGACCGCGACTCGTATACCATCCAAGACCATATTGTGGTACTTTGCCATATGAGGGGTGCGCAACCAAAAACCGCCATCATCTCCGTTAGATATTCATATGTCATTCAATATGAATGTGTTTTTGGATGATTATATTCAAATTGATCTTATTATCATTTCATAATATATTTAATACGAATAAGTTTTAATGAATTTTTTAAAAGTTTGTTCTCCAGTGTTATATGATATAAATTCTTTATAATCCAACAAGATAAAAAATGACCTCATATTCAGTTTAGATTCTCAGAAAGCTACAAAACAAAACATTTTCTTAGACATATCTCACGAGCGTAAATAACTAGTTTTGATCCTAAATTCCTCACACAAAAGTCCACTATTGGTCGTATGGAGCGAAATATAATAAATCTCATCGGCCAGGCTCCGATTTCGCAACCCGCTCATTAAATATCAATTTCATTGTTTGATCGATAAATTTTTACGGACCCCCCCGAGATTCGTGATCGATCGCGACGCCTAAATCATCGCGGGCTCGTTTCCATACGATTTATAGGATTTCGTTGTTTAGTTTATATGGTGAGTTAATCTGATGCAATCTATGCGTGTTTTATTCATAAAAGATCCGAATTATACGCTGGCTTCTGCGATACACGATATCTGTGCGTTTCGATTTTTTTTTTAATATAAATATTTTATTTTTGTGAAAATATGTGTGTTTGATGTTAGAAGTGAGCAATATATGGAATTTCTATGAAAGGTTGTTTCAGTGCAAGATAGTTGGTTGTGTAAGATTTCATATGTTAATTTTTTTTTTTAGAAAAATCAACATCCAAATTATAGAGTTGCCGTTGAATGTTACCATCAACGAATTCCACATTTGCAAACTATACGAAACCCTTGTTTGTATTTTGAAATATTTTAGGGTGGTCTTCGAAGGCTTCAAGAACACCTATAATTAAAATTGAACAATAGCAAAAGCAAACATAAATTTAAAACCGAAATGCACCCAACAAATGAAGTAGACGAACTCGAAACGATGGATCACAATGCGCGCGCATCGATTCGGAATTTTTTATTCGCTTATTTAATTAATGCCGTTTTTAATTTACGACGAACGAAAAAAGAATGGTGCGGTAGGTAAGTCGATGTGGAGGAGCCAAATTATAATATTCGTTTCTAATTAAAAACGATATTTCAAATTTGAACGTCCGTAGGAACGGTGCGTTGAAAGGCTCTAATTACGCGGAAGATGAGTGATACTTTATACGTTGCTTGTTTGCTTATAATTATTTATTATTATTTTTTTGGATTTTCTAATGAAACGTTTTGCATTCGGGATGTTTTAGTGTGCTTTTGTAATTGGTGGCTTTTTTTCGGTATGCAGATGCTTAGTTTTTCATATGTGCACCTTTGCTGTCGGTGATCGTAGTTGTGAGAGTCGATTAACTATGCGAAATGGAAAAAAATGTGACAAATTTGTTTTATTTAAATTTCTAATAATGTGATATTAAGCTATCTGATTTTGTGATTAATGGTGCAGGAACCGGTTAACTCTCAAAAGACGATTTTTCAACAAGAAAAAGTTGGTAATCGGAATCTTTTGATATTTTTAATGAATTTTGTTGAAATGGTGACTAGTACTTAAATATTTCATTTAAATATACAATATTTTGATAATATTTTCGTTTAATTATTCAGCTATTATTTATGTTTCTAAATGACGTGTGCGCAATTGAATTAACTTGTTTTTCGATACTTGAAAATATCAAATGAGTTCCTAGTATTACAACATAATCAGCATAAAAAATAAAGAAAATTTATTAACATCACGCTAATTCTCACCATTTACTTTCATCAATACTTGAATTGATAATCAGAGAGTTACTACCAAAATTAAGTGAATCGCAATCAAATGCTAATTTCTACATAAATCTTGCAAAAATAATCAATTATTCAATACTAAACAATACACATACATAAAATTTATTCATGATAAAATTTGAAAAAAACACATTTACATTCTAACTAAACACACAATCTGTATCCGAGCTTCGAAAATTGACTTTTAAAGGCGTAGAATTCGGCTACCTATAATCCCACAAAACAATCATATTCAAGCAGAACAAACAAGGCGCATTTTTATACATAATTTCCGAACTCATAACGAGGTCGGACGTGTCCGTTATTATTTACGGATATAATTAAAGTGGTCCGCCGTGTGTTTAGGGCGTCATCGCTGCTCCGAACTGATTGATTTACGGTGCGGTCGTCGCCAGGGCGGAAATCTTGATTTTTTTCTATAAAAGTTCAAGCCCGAGGCTTTTAAATTGGTGTAATCGCGATTTGAGGGTTTTTCGATAAGACGGTTCGGCGATTCGGGAGTTTTCCGTGTCCGTATTGTGATTTATTCGGTATGCGAATGTGGAAAAGATTGAGTTGTGGTTCATGGAAAAATTGAGTACGCGTCAGGTGGACAGGTACCAAGTGGACAGTTATCAACTGGACAGGTGCCAAGTGGACAACTGTCAACTGACTAGCGAACGCATTTAAAATAGCCTTCAATTCAATGTGTACATAGTTGACCACTGTCCACATAGTATCTGACCACTTGGCATCTATCCACTTGGCACGTGTCCAGTTGGTACCTGTCTACTTGGAAGCTTTTCACTTGGCATCTGTCCAGTTGGTGCCTGTCCACCTGACGCATACCCGGAAAAATTATATAAGGATGTTTTGGAAAATGTTTGGATTCAAATTGAATTGTAATTCTATTAGAGATGTGATAAAAATTTGATTGAGCCATTCTATTGTAACAATATCGATTTTTTTCCATTACATGCAAAAAAATTTGATGGTTTTCAGCTAATAAGAAATTTAGTTATAAATAGGTATAAAATTATAATAGAATCGTATTAGAAAATTGAGCATTTTTATCAGTGCGTTTGGTAATGCAAAGATTTTTCTAAGAAATTATATACTAGTAAATATTTTAATAAGAAAATATTCAAGAAAAACAAAATAATTGTCAAAAATTAATGAAAAATTATATAATATATAATTTAAGATTGAAATTACGTATATTCAAAAGGAAAATTTCCTATTAAGCTGCACGATTTGAAATTTTCCGACACCTTCACACACACACGCACAAAGTCACGAACGTCGCCCCGAAAATCGCCAAAAGCATAAAAATTAACAACATCAAAAGACTATTAACCTCCGGAGCGTTTCGCGATCGTTTTCGCGTCGTTAACGCGACGATTACGACCAATTGCCGAAAAATTAACATAATCCTCGGAGAGCTTTCGCTTTCGCCGAAAAGGACACACACGCACATAACACACACGAGGCCCACCGAAAGGGTCTAATTATTGCCGTATGCTAATAAAGGTCCGGCTTAATTAACCTGTTCGCTGCCGCTGACGAATCTCCTTCGGCCGAATTTGGCCTTTTTGATCTTTTCGGCCGAGGCCTGGTAATTACATCGACGCGTAATTAATGCGCGTCGTCAAACGTTGTAATAAATGTAATTAATATGTGCCCGCGATTATTATTGTAAATTGTTCGGATGATGCTTGGGAGTTGGGCCATGGGTGCTCAAATGTGTGAACGTAAGTGTATTAAGGTAGTCGATTTGACCTTATTTTTGGTTATGTGATTGCGAAAATGTGTATTCGAGTTGAATTCGTTTTTGTGATTCAATCATAAAAAGATTCGTGTTACAAAAAGATTAATTTTCAATATAATCAGAATACGAAGAAAAATAATTTTGAATACTGACAATAAAACAGGAATCTTTTCATATTATTTTTGAATTCGGAAATAAATTTATCTACTGATTAAAATATACGATGCTAAACTTTTATAAACAGTAATAACCGGTGCATTAGATAAATCTAAAACATTGACATAGAAAGAATATATTACTTTTTTAAATATAGAATCTTTAAATGAAAATTTTCAACCAAGTATCGAAAACATTTTGGACATCTCTGGTCTAAGTAATATGTAATATTATATTATAGTACGACGATTATCAACTTCTAATTGACGATTCATCAACCAGTTTCGAATTTTGATAAAGCGGTTGATAATTTGAAGGGAGCGCGTTCCGAAATTGATAAAATGACAGATGTATATAATTTGAAGGTGATTTCAGAAAATTGCTCATGTCCAAATTCGATTATTTAAAATTCATAACAGTCTTCGAATCCATCAGAAAAAAAAAGTTTATAAAACACATAAATTTAAGACAATTCTTCTTTATCTTAGAATTAAACGTTCGATATATTATCAAAGATTCATTTCATTCATAGCCTTTATGAGAAAGAATACGCACAACATTTTTTTTTGGGCGCCTCTGATTTACGATCCGGCACAATACCGGTATTTATTTTTCGGTATCCATTTTTGGGTCGTCGCACTGATAATTTCGATGTCTAATTATGCATTATCATTTGTTACTTTGATTTATGCGTCAATATATCAAACGCTGGCAGCGAAAATACCGGTATAACAGGAAAAAAATAAATACATATAATACAAACGTTTAATTGAACGCGTTTATTTATATTAATCCGACCGTTGGTGTGTCTTTTTCAAATTGGCGAATGTATGCAGATATTAAAGATTTTATCGTTATGGTAATGTCTATTTTTTTTTAATTATTTTAATCGAAAAAGGTATGATATATAGAAATGTAAAAAAGGATTACGCACCCCTAATCTTTTGATATATAATAATTTGAAATTGATGATATGAATCGTAATTAAAAATATTGCTTATTCTTGATCATGTCAAATGTATTGATTTGAAATCAATTGATAGTTAAGTTATTATAATAATTTGATCTATAAACATTTAGTAAGATTTTGCATCTAAAAGAAAAATATCTATGATATCAAAAAAGCTTTAAATTGTACTGAATGCTATTAAATATAACCTGCAGATGATAATAACGATAATTTTATTCATATACATGCTTTTATTTAAAAGAAAATCTCGCAATTTTACAAAGCTACCATACTGCTCATATGAACGCAAACTTCAACATACAACAAAACCCATCAAAATCGAAATCCCAAAAACTTCAATCACATTGATTGATACCTAATTAAACCACCGACCCAAACAAAATCATCACATAAAATTTTCTGACACATTCCAACTGCGAGCATATCGCCGTTTTTCGGGCCGTTTTTCCGCAACATTCGCATGATTTATGGAACGCGGCGAATTACCATAATTCGCCGATAAATTTTCCCCATCGACACCATCGCATAAGTCATCGTCATCGACTCGTCAATTTTTCTGATTTACGAAATGTCGGAGAAAGACGCCCGCGCGTTCTCTCAATTAACGAACAATCACCCATAAAGCCCCCCGTCCGGCGATCCTTATCGGCTTTTATTGATTGAAATTATAGTGATTTGTGCATTAACGATGCATGGTGTTCGTTGTTCGTCATGTTATGGTGTTCCGGAAAAGGCTATCGCGCCGATTGATTTCGCTCTTCGAGTGTAGGATGTTTGTTTTTAGGTGCGTTTTGTGTGTGAGCGATGGTGGTCGTTTGTGTTGTGTTGAAGGTTCGATTGATTTTTTATTATGGGTTTTAAATCGTTGATCGTTTTCGAGATGTGTTAACAGTTTTTAGATCAAGAGTTTGGTTATAACGTA
This sequence comes from Hydropsyche betteni, assembly GCA_028571205.2. Taxonomy (NCBI): domain Eukaryota; kingdom Metazoa; phylum Arthropoda; class Insecta; order Trichoptera; family Hydropsychidae; genus Hydropsyche; species Hydropsyche betteni. The sequence goes on from JAOXNN020000006.1 coordinate 8,348,276, forward strand.
TCTGTACGATTAAATTCAAAACGGTTTTTTATTACGATAATATGAGAATATTATTCAATGTTTGAGCTTTTTTGAAAGAGTTCCCATAGATTATCGAAGTAAAGATATATGATTGAATCGCACAACATTAATCTGACAATGAGATTATTTTTGTAAGAATTGATTTATATACACTGCCGATTTTATATATTTGCCAATCCTAGGAATTGAATATTGAAATGTATATTATTAGAATATATTAAATGGGATTCGATCAACTGAAACGAAAAATATCGCTTGAAAATATAAGATGGATTTTTTCTATAGTTCTATTCTTAGAAAAATTCTTAAAAATATTTTCTGCCACATCTGATCTTGTTTATTTATCTAAATATATTTAAAGTAATATTATCCATTATTTAAAATGATAAATTATTTGATAGTTAAAATATTAGAAACTATCGGTAGGCAAATATGTTTCATCGGTAATGTATGTGTACAGATAGTGTATCTTCTTAAAATTAAAACTTTTAACGGTACCAAAAAAGTTCCATCATATTTACAGCAATATCAAATAATTAAAAATTCTAAATATATTACTTACTACCGCGAAATACTATATAAATTATACACCTAGCAGCGAAATTATTATTTCTTCAAATATTCAATAACCTCGTCATAAAATATGACCAAACGTGAAAAAATTCGCATCGACACCGTCCGGCCACGTACACGGCAAATTTTCACATTAAAAAAGGCTTCAATCAATTTTCTTGCACGATCGATCGTAAAGTATGCCACACAATTTTATACGTCGTCGTAAATTCTATAGGCGATTAAAAATTATGAATATTTGCATTGTTCGACCGGGTGCGCGAGCCATAACGACGCGCGAATTTATTTACTCGATTTTTTCCCTACGACATCGCCCATTATACAACAGTGAATATATTGCATGGAGAATTCCCGAGATGTATAGTTTCAAAATGGGATAGGTCTGTTTGAATCTATGGTTGAAATTTGGAAAAAAAAATTTGAAAGGTTGATGCGATTTGAAAAAGTTCAAATATTATCAGGTCCACATGTAAAACATATGAGAATTCAATAGATTCTATCAGTATTATTAGAATACTAGTATATAGGCTCGATGTTAATAACATCGGCTGTGGATTTGTTAAGAAACGGAAAATGATAAAATTTGAAACCCCGATTGTGTGAACCCGAAATGTGTATCCGATTTGAATATTTAATTAATATAATCAAAATAGTTCATTTTTTATGTCATCGGTGGTTATATACATGTATAGGGGATTCAAATATTTTTTCCACTGCGTAATAATCGACGTATTGCGTAAGTCAATAGAGACGCTGTCATAAGCATGATGCTATAGACGTTGAGTGTATACGCATAAAGACCATACGCATGAAGAATAATTTTAAAGACGCAAAAAATAATCGTATCGACGCGTCGTTTTAAAGTCGCGAGCGTCATAGACACACACGAACACACAGACGGATACACAGACGGACACACAGAAATCCCCTATTATATATAGGGGATAGGGGATTTAATTCTTTTTTATTATATTGAAAATATAATTTTTTTATAAAATAATCAGATTTAACTTAAATTTTGAAAAATGGATGAGAAAAATTATTATTTTTTGATTACAAATGAAAACTTTTCAGTCAGTAGGCGAAAGTTATATCTTGATTTTATGAGAAAGCTAATAAAATTCATATTGAAAGCTTTACATATGTTTATTTATTAAGTTTTAAATATTTTGAATATGAAATATAAAAAAAATATCATAAAACTAAGCTTCCAAAACTATTCGATTCATATGAAAATTATGTGTATGAAAATCCAGATGTATCGCGCTTTGGAAACGGTCGATTCGCGCAATATTTTGCATTCGCGTAATACAAAAAGCATAAATCCATAATATATTTCATAGAAGCTCGTATTTTTCCAGACTTCCAATAAATTAAGCACGCCTACTAGCCAAGCGCACATACCGATGTGTATCGGCTTTGGATAATCGCCTCCGAATCGTTAACAGATTATTTCGAGTGGTTTACAACGCTTTTTCCATGTTAATGCGGGTAGGATTAGTGATTTTTTTTTGTATATTTCCATATATACATATACGAACATACCGAATTTCAGATTTATACGATTAATTTCGATGCAGAAGAGTTGAATGATTTTTTGTATTAAAAAAAAAACGAATCCGTCTATATAGATTTGATTTTATTGATTTGAATTGATTTAAAGATTTGTTTTTATTAATAACAAAAGATCAAAACATAAACGTTTTCATAATGATTTTTCTTATATTTTCAATAATTAAATTTTATTATACTAAGAATAAGTTGATCTTTTGAATGCATTAAGGTATTAGTGTACTTGAATTTTTCGATTTCTGTCATGCGATTGAATCAATACACCGTAACAGCTTTATATACTTTTTATCTTACTTTTTCCATCAGGTAAAAAGCATACGTATTTTTCGAAGATGATTTGAGTTTTATATTTTATAACGTCTATGTAATGGGGTTAATTTTGAAAAACGATAAAATATTGAATATCTGGAAAAATTGACTAGAAAACTCATCATACAATATTAGAAATTTTTGTCTCTTTTTTGTTTAAAGACTTGTTTTTTTGATCAGATAAGAAATAAATAAGAAATTTTGATACACTAACATTTACTTGATACTATCGTGTAATTGCATTTTTTTTAATTTCAATAAAAAATAATATAAACGTTTAGGAAACACTTAAATTTTTATTTTGAAATAGCAACATGTATCCATTATTATTAATTACAAGAGTTTTATTGTATTGAAATATTAAAATAAATGAATTAATAAATCATCGAGTGTATTCGAAAATGACAAAATAAAATTCTGTTATTATTAAAAAAACGATTTGATAAATTTTCAAACAATTCCGCCTCAAGGTACATCATGGCATATTCGAAAAAATCGAAAACCCCTTCGCACGCGCATACCAATAATCAAAACCCCATATGAAAAAAATAAACAATTAACCTACAGCTTAATTAAAAATAAAAGAACCAACTAGAAACACACACACCCATCCACATCGGGACCGACACCCGCAATTAACCGTTCGTGCGCGAATTTTTTTCCCATTCAATGCCCCGGCATTATATTTACTTTTATTTTATTTATTATTAATTCCGCCGGCCCGGGGCCCCATAAAAACCGCGGACCCGCATATAATTTATGTTTTCATTGCGAAATATTCAATTCGTCGAACGATTCCAAAGATAATCTGCCGCTAATTAATATCGGCGTCGGATGTCCGAGCTAATTCGATATGTTCTCGGCGCGTAAATAAAAAACGGTAACCAGTCCGCATGCGGGTCCTCAGAAAAAACGCGGTACCGTATGAATATTTTTCGAAAAATTCGCATCGTATTTATCGTTTTGTTCGTGAACGATGATCGGCGTGCGAATCGCCCCGGGGCCGATACGGTTTCAATTATTTATCGGAAATGTGTACGTTTGTCGGGAAGATGTGTGTAATTGTAGATCTAATCGGGACAAATGAAAAATGATACTTTGAAACGTGTGCGATACGTTTATTATTGTGTTAATTAAGGAATTGTGAGGATTCGGGGCAAACGTATTCGCAAGGATTTCGTAATGAATTTTGCGTGTTTTGTTTTTGAATTGTGATTGTTAATTGGATGATGAATATTTGTTGTATTTTTAGATATCACAATCATATGTGCTAACTTCCATTGTCGTCAAGTATGAAATATGAAATTTCATCTCATCATTATATTATATCAATCACTTAATCGACATTAACAATTTATAAGATAAAAATTAAAAAAATTGCAATGATTATTTATCGATATCGATTCTACGAAACTCGTTTTTGAAAAACGCTTAATTTTTCCCCCAGCTCATGTAAATACAGATTGAAAATTAATGGATCTAATCGAAACAGCCGTCGTCCACATTTTAATTATGTGCACAAATTGATATTGATATTCTCTTATCGAAATATAGGTGAAGGCATAGTAAAATATATATTTTATGCACAAATATATCGCAGTATTCATTGTATATATACATAAATATAATTCTCGTTTGCAAATATTAGATACCTATATAACATAATGAAGGTTATTTGGCAGCGGAAAATATTTACATCTTGTTGTAATTAATTGAAATTCCGGCGATCAAACAGTTCAAGGAATTGGAGTATACAGCCAAAGGCATATCTTATCTGATTGGAATACGTATATTTTATATTATTCGATTAGATTTTGAATTATTAACCAAGTGCATTAAGAATTATCAATAATTTTTCATCAAAATAATGTCAGTAAATCATGTTTGTATTGCGAATATACAATTTTGCGAAAAATTATCGTTATTTTAACGAGACGTTGTAACAAAACCGACAGTCACGGTCTATTCAAAGTATAACGAATCGTCGAAAAATTCAAATTAATAAGTCTACAATATTCGAGAATACATTCGTAAAAAAAACGGAACAAATTGATTCAAATTATGCCAATTACGAATCGATTGCTTCGAATTAAAGCGATGAAAAAATCCCACTGTGTGTACAGATACCGAAAATTATTTCGCTTCCGTAAAACAAATAATTAAGGACTTCGTTTTTCGATAAAAAAAACGTGGAATAGCGAATAGTAACAAATAGAACATGTCAGAATAATTTATTTCTTAATGATCGAGTTTATATAGAAATTTTTTGCTTTGATATTTCAATCGGATCGCAAACGCCGACAATTTTAGATACTAATTTTTTTCTGTATCATGCGAATGTCCTTAGCATTCAATTAATAAGCGGTTCTTGTATGTTGACTTTTTATTAATTAATTCTCATTGTGTTATAAATCAAACTGCGGATTTGAACAATAATACGTAATTATGGGCTCCGGTGCTCATACTTGAATTAATTGCGTATTTCGAAATCTATTATTTGTTATATTTATTTCGTCCAATTTGCGACCAACGTATTCATTACTAATTGCACGTTTTATATTGTTTTATTCGTTAGTAATTTATTATTATCTATTAATTATTCATATTCATAATCTAATACCAACTACAGTATATTATAGAGTATACGAATTAATTAATCTGACTTATAATCAACAATAATTATGTATTTTTCTAATTTTCAATATTATTATACCATATACTATTAATATAATTATTACAAATATAATAATCCGTATTTACCAAATAAAATAAAAAAACTAATTAAGAATTTGTCAAAGTATTGGTCTTGACAATTATAGAAGTTTAAATATAACAATGGACAACCGTTTTTTGAATTTATTTACTAAAAATTTCTAACTCTCAGAAAATATTATAATTCACGCGAAATCTACACGAAAAACGATATCGGCGTTTCCTTTCGATATTTAACCGTTCGGTTAAATTTAACCGAACGCGACCAATCGGGAAACGCAATCGGAGTCCGAAACGATTTCACATCGACACAGTGCAAAGCACAATTGTACAAATTCGCAAATATCATAGTTAATATACACACACGATCCAGTAACACTGATTAATGTACCTCGTTTCCAGATTAGGCCAATTAAACTCGTTCATAAATCGCCATTAACGTAATACGGTCGAGCCGCGTGAAATTAGCCGCAAATTATGATCGAATGCAAACTGCATGAAATGCGCTCAACGGTATTCAAACGTTATAGAAAGTGAAAATGCTAAAATTTTCAATATTTCAATATTATTCAAGTACTTACGGATATAGAATAATTTTAAGTTTTGTTCAATTTTTCATAGAATAGGTTGAATTTAAAATTTTATTACGATTTTATTTGAATTTAAAATAATTTTTGAATGATTTTTTATCCCAAAAAATAAAATGAATGTTATAGTTTTTTTGTAAATATTCACAAAACTGTTATTCACATAAAAAATTGTAAAAACTCACATTGTGAATGTGAATAATTGTTCGTAGCGAACCTTCACGATCAACAGGTCTATTGCGGTGTAACGGTTTCGTTGAAGCGAACGAAAATTTGCAAAAAATCCGACCGAAGATTAAGACATGGTTTTGATTATTTTAGAAAGCTTTTTACATATCAATTTTACGGTATGTACAACAAAACGAGAACGGCACAAGTTCATAAGGTCGTTCGAATCACGAAAGCATCGCGTTTACACGATAGGCGTAAAATCGCAATGACGATTCAAATTAGGGCCAAACCTCTAACTGTAACGAAAACGCCAAAAAAACACGAATAAAAAACTGATAAAGCATTAATATTAAAAACAGAACATATTTTTTTCAGTAGTACTTTCAATGATTTTTGCACACTCACATGAAACCTGAAAAAATGTCCTCGATATATAAAAGTTAAAAACATCATTTTTTATAACAGATGAATTTATTTTTTGATGATTTTAGTTTGATATAATCATATGAAATATAAATATTGGGTAATAAATACTTTTTATAAAACATTATAATTGATGCTTCTTCTTCTTGCAGTTTTCATACAATACTTCAAATTCAATCTATTGAACTTCAAATTTGACATATCAAATTTATTTTCTTCATCTTTCAATTTTTTATGATTTCATGTAAAAAATATATATAAAGGGTGTTTTAGAGTAGTTTTAGATTTAAAGCGTTTTTAGGAATAGAGATGCATTTGAAGATGGTATTATGAATGAAAATAAATTCAGAGATAGTTATGAATCGTTTGGGGGTTTTTTTTTAGTACGAGGATGAATTCTGAACATTAAAACGATATATTTGAAATTTTTAAAAATCGAATTCAAAATATAAAAAATGTATAACATTCCTTCAGAACAACAAAAAAATCATCTGAATCTACGTGCACAACACTTCAAAAACCATCAATTTTACAAAGCTCAAGTCTGTCCACATCGCTCCTAGTATCCCCATACATAATTTATTTAATATTGTTGATATTAAACGTGTGATGGGTTTGTAGGATACGCAAATATATCACGTTTAGCGCATGCACACGCGATAATGTGCATAGTGAAATGGGCTTAGCCGGTGTTTGCGCTCGTTTGCAACGTGTGCGCATACGTCACATTATGCGATGTCGTGTGTGTATGTGCATCTGTTGCATATATGCACTTTTGCGCAAGTGAGAGAATGTGCAAATTAACTGGTGCTCTGTTATCTCGGATAGTGTTAAAATTAACTGGGGTCGATGTTGTGCGAAACGGATATTTGGAGTCCGCGCGTGAAGTTTTCAGAATTTGATAATTGGCAGTTTGTAGATGTTGCGGTGTTGATTGGATTTGGATTTTGTTGGAGTTAGATTGTTATGTGAATGAAATGTTATGACGAGGTTGTCGATGTGTAATATCCGTATAGTTCGTGTATTTGAAATGCAATTGAAAAATTAATGGATAGATACTTTCTTATTTATTTTAAAATCATATTATAGAGGTTGGTTCAAAGGTCTAGTATAAGTTTTTAAGAAGTAAAAGGTCATGTTATTTAGCATATTTTAAGCCATGCAAACCTTAGTGACTAAGGTATGTATGGACTAAGGCTTATTGTTAGTCCAATATATCATAGTTTATCATTTATTATAATTTTTTGATTTTAAAGAAAAAATTAAAATCTTGCAATTGTGTAATTATAATTTTTAAATTAAAGGTAATATAGTAGAAAAACCTTATTTTTTATTTGTTCATTATTTATTTAATTCTTAAATATGAATACAAAAATCTATATGTATTAGCAAAAGTACATGATTAGTCATCAAAAAATTCTAAAGTAAAGGGAAAATAGAGTTTATTGATATTTTTGTTTAAAAAAATGAAGTACTTAATTTTCAAACATAAAAAAAAACATCTCTGTTTAAACCCCTTTCGATGTATCAAGCATGCATATCCCCTATATATAATCACGGATTTCTGTGTGTCTGTTCGTCTGTTTGTTCGAATGACGCTCGCGACTTTTTATAGTTTGGATTCTAATATGGTAATAAAATTAACGTCTATAATATGATACTTATTACCTACTAACTAATGGCTTTGCCTATATGTACGTATTCGTAATGGTGATAATAACAAATGAACTATTTTGATTTTATTAATTAAACATTAAATATTCAAATCGGGTACGGGCATCTACTTTGAAATAAACACATAAACATCTCGATGTTATTAACATCGGGTCTATATATGTACTAGTAGCTAACAGATTCTCAAAAATACAAAAATGAAACCGAAAAACGATACTTTCAGGTTCTCAAGTACTGAAAATTCTCACAAACCAAAAAACCATCACTGAAAATTCTCACAAACCATCACTGCCCATTTTTGGAAATCGATCAACTTCCACAACCAACGCTTCAACCAAATCCAAACAATGCAACACCCACAATATCCACAGCTCCAAACATCCTGAAAAATCGAACTACCCCTCCTACCATCAATTCCCATAGCTAAGCCTTCAGCAGCCACCAACAACCGAACACCATACCGATGGCGAATCTC
>JAOXNN020000006.1:8370694-8394630 GCA_028571205.2 Hydropsyche betteni
ATCGCGCGAAGAAGAAAACACGCACAGAACCAGCGCCGCGCTCGGGAAATAGGAGACTCCAGTTCGAAGGTCAGTCCCTCTCCCTGCTTCCGAGCACCCACATTACACCCGATGTTAATAACATCGGCTGTGAATTGATAACCATACTATTGCGTAATAAAATAAAAATTAAATATATCTATCCAAAATTATTTTATAACCGTGCTGTTGCGAAATGTAATATAACAAAATGAGTGTCGACATCATCATCATCATCATCATAATCATCACCAAAAGTCGCGGTTTGGGTCGTTCATTTGAAAAAAAAAAATCGTGAGCGTCATCGTGACGAACGAACAGATAGACAGACAGATATCCGCTATTATATATAGGGGATGTGCTGAATTAGTGATTAAAATACTTCAAATAATGAAGAAAATATTTCTATTTTCATCAAAATTATTCTTTTTAATACAATTTCCGATAATTTATATGAACTTAGTTATAAAAACGAATCAATATAAAATTCGCTTTATTGACAAAATGTTAATTTAAGATCATTTTTTGTGTAACAAGATTTCCCCATTCACTGATTTTCCTAGGAAAACCGAAATGATTATTTCAACGGATTCACACAAATGATCTTGAATATCGCCGGGATTGTAAATAAATACACAAATTTATATATTTTCTTATTTATATGTTCAAAAAAATATCGAATTGCATATTATATGTAGCTGTGTACAACATATCCAGTGAAAGAACATTTAATACGTAAATATCTAGAAATTTTGTTTTGAAAGAATATAAACTCACTAATTTAGTAAAATCTTTAATACACGTACGCTAGCTGAATTGGCGAGAGTATATTTTCACTATACAAAATATTATATATTTTTACTATCCCCTATATATAATAGCGGATTTATGTGTGTCTGTGTCGATGACGCTTGCGGCTTTAATTTTATTTTTCTGCGATGATGATGATGACGATGATGTCAATAACAAATGAACTTGTTTTATTAATTAAATATAAATATTCAAATCGAGTACGGGCATCGGGTAGCCTATATGTTACAAACAAATAACAAATGAACTATTTTGATTTTATTGATTAAATATTAAATATTCAAATCGGGTACACATTTCGAGTTCAAACAATCGGGTTTTCTCATTTTATCGTTTTCCGTTTCTTAACAAAACCACATCCGATGTTATTAACATCGGACCTATGTACTAGTTTATGTTTTAGTTTAATATTCTCCAATATAATAATTCTTTGACTAATAGGATAACGATATCAGTGGTCGACAATATACTTATAGTTGATTTCTCAGAAAAACGTGAAAATTAATGTTTTTAAGTAAAAATTTTTTTCGGAAAGGGTGCAATATGTAGATAAGAAATTTATCGATTCTCGAAAAATTATCGTCTTTAAAAACCTTAATTTTTACATTTTTCTGAAAGAAGATCAACTACAGGTACATATTCCAACACTCGTCTCGTTCATTACCCTAACTAGATATAGAAGTTATTTTTAAACGCTCACTATAAACAAATCAAAACAATTCCCCAACAAAAACATTTCTGACCCGCAACCCAAACTTTTCCCTATTCCACAACCCATAAATGTATTTATACATTAAATCGATTAAAATACTCCACATAAAACTCACCACTATCCGCACACACCCACAAAACACAATCAAACCATAAAATTTCACTGAATCGAACCTCCAACACAACAATACACGAAAACTCAAAGCGTACAGCGTGAGAGCGCCCATACACCGACGGTCGCGCATCCAATTTACAGAATAGAAACAATTGATTAAATAATGGAAACTTCCAACTTAAATCCTTATCTATCCCTTTATTTATAGGACGATAATTTTCGCCAAAGGGCAGTACCCCGCATCCGCCTCTTTCAACGGACCACAGAAATGAATGCGCACACAAGGATCGGTTCGTTGTCAAAGATGATTATCGCAGGACGAGACCAGCATCCCTTATGCGTCCGATTCAATTAGAGCCGAGATTAATAATGCAATTGCAGTGTTTTATTTGACATGGCCGGCGAGTGCACTTTTCGTGCTCGTCCGAAGCAATTATCGCCGTCGGTCCTTAATTGCCCGGTCTTGTCGATGGGCCCGTTTCGTTTTAATAAGTTTTCTAGCAATTATCGGCGAGATAATGCGGTTTTGCGATATGGACGAGGCCGCGGCGATAAAGCGGATTTATATGAGCGGTTGAAAAATTGAAAGTCGCTAAGCGGGATCGGGATCAATTTTACAATAGATACGCGCGTTCGATAATGTCGGTTTGTAGAACAAATGTTCCGATCGATCTAATAATGTTTTCGAATTGGATCGATGCGAATTGCAGATGAAATGTTTTGCTTTTATCGAGTAAACAACTCAAATGATTTTTCCTTATATGAATATTTGGAATTGTGTCAATAGTATTTGTTTATTTTTGTGATTGAAAAACTGAAAAATGTTTATATATTTTTTTCAAAGTAAATATTTTTAATTCAATTAATGATTTACTTTCGATATTTATTTTTTTTACATAAATATTAGAAATACCTAATATGTCCACTCAAATGATTTAAAACATCAAATTATAATATAATACAAACAAATCGTCTTAACATCGAAGCACCCGCAATAAAACGCACCTTCAATTAAACCCACGGAAAAAATTCAAAATTTCATCAGCCACAAACGTCACCAAACACGAAATTCGACAATTACACTCGAAATTATAATCACCGGCATAATTGTAAATTTAATTGTCGGTACGTGAGCTCACACAAAATTCCCTTGGCCATTTCGCAGGCTGTTGGTAAGGCGCCGTCAATAAATTCGCGGAGCAGAGACAAGGGACAATCGGCTTCCGTATTTGCACACAATGAAGCCGGCAAGGGCAAAAGGTTAACTAATAAAAGTCCTCCGAAGAAGATAGGTATTTAACGTATTTAATGTCTGTTTGTATTATCGGAGGTATGGCGGATCGGTGTGGTTCGTTCGATTGTGCGATTTCCGATTTGAATAGAGTTTTTTGAAAGAGATTCAATGGACTTTTCAAAAATACAAAAATTATATGATAATCTTTATATTGTACTGTCAAGTTTATACATACTTAAATAAATGAATATTATGATAATACACACAATTTTATAGACGTTGGAAACTATATTATTACTCAGTTTGGAGCTTTTATTTCAATTCTAAACAAGTAAAGGCTACGTTGGAATCGCACAACAACATCTAAGAACAACAAAAACAACACCTCCATATTGCATTTAATTGATAATGATCGTTGGCAATAAACACGACCTCAGCAAATTGAACTGTCGTGACGGTTGAACAAATCATGTACTCGAAAGCGAAAATCCGAAACGTGGATCATCATCTTAGATTTAGATGAAGATGACAACTTCGTTTCGTTGAGATTTTATTTAAGGAATATTTTTTAAACAAAGAAATAGAATTTTGATTTATGTACAGAATAAAAACGAAAGTTTTTTATGAGTCGAAAATATAAACTATTCTTTCAAAAATTGTATCAGAAAATAGAATCACAATATTAATTACAGGAAATATTTTAAATGGGATATCTCTCGTGCGTGTCCGACAAAAATAATTTTTCCTTTTGGTTTTGATGTTTAAATTTACGGATACTTTCGCGGGAATGCGATAAATTGTATCTCGTTGACGATGAAGATGTCTTTCGGTGTCTATTCTCGATGATCCTCCAGTATTATGACATGTCATAAATTAAATTCGTATATGAAATTTTACGTTTGTAAATAAGCGTTTAAACGAAGATGAACTGTTGCTCACGTCTGTCATATTCGAAGACATCGTATCGCATGTTAATTGTCTTGTTTACAAATAATCATAACTACTTTTGATATATGGAAACAATTCAAAAAATAACTTCAATCCAATTTTATAAATATTCATAAAACGGTCTACATTAACTTATTAGATTCGGATCCGTTATTAGATATCACACTTTAACTGAACTCAATGTCGATAAAACTCTCCCACGAACCTCGACGACTGGTAAAGATCATTTTTTAACACGTTTAATACCCTACCGAAATTTACCGTCGAATATTTCATATGTTACGTAGGAGTCCGGTGCATAATTTAAACCCAAGACTCGGTATGAAATTCACGGTATAAATTTTGATATTTAATATTTATATACGGGGTTGGCGGCCAAAGGGGCAAAAAAATCGTATTTTATTCGGTCGTTATATGTATCGCGTAGGTCTCTCTCTTTTTGGGTTTTGAAGTGTGTAAAAATATCGGAGTAGAGATTTTTAATGTCAGAAAGTAATAACGTGTCAGATGTGAAATGATGGGTCGTAAAAGATTCGGTGCACTAAATAAAAGGGCTGAACTTTTGAATATGGCTACCGGTTTGAATTAAATAAATAATGATGGAAGACATGATAAAAAATGTGTATCGAGTGGTCCTTTCGGTGTGCCGTTATGTTTTTATTGCTTTGGACAATATTTATTGAACATTTCGACATTTTTATATACGTGGATTAGTCTTATCATCGATTTGCAATGTGCTCGCACTGATTTGATTGTATCAAATAAATTTGTGCTTTTTATAACATGAACTACAAGTTTATTCATAGCTTTTTCATGTTCCAATTTTAACCTCTCTGTTTGCTAATAAAGATGTCTGAAAACTCGTCTTAATGACCACTGTTGAAGCTTTCTAAAAATATTCATTTGATCATTTTGTATTTATGTTACTACTAATATCTTTAACATTGTATGCCCAGTATAATTTTGAATTTGCATTATTTAAACATACATACTATTAATTTTTAATAAAATTACTAAACTTCTATTCACTATATAAAAAAAAAATATAACAATAACATTACAACTATTCTTTATACAAAAAAATCTCGATTGATACAATATTATCGTAAATCATCCTTCAAAAACCTAACCATTCACTTCAATCTATGATAGATGAACTGACAATCTTTCGGAATATTAACAGCAAAATCCATAGTATATTTTTACATCTAATTCAAGAAAGTATTCGTCCCTTTTTGTGAAGGGAGTTGCAGCACGCGGTTCCCATATATTTGTTCCCTTACCGAAAAATGTCATCGTATAGCAGATGACATGTTGACACTACGCCATCAGCAATACTGAAAGCTTTTTAACCGTGAAAACTTTTCTAGTAAACTGATACTTTCAGATCGACTATCTGACTACATATGTGAAAACCATCGAAGGAGCTTTTATGAATACTAATAAAAATATTTTATTTACACTGTCCTTGTTTATACGAGTTTCGTTCCTTCTGAAATTTGAATGCAAAAGTAATAAAATTATTGCACGTTTAGCTTCTGAACTTTTTACATCGTAAATTAATTTTATTATTTTATGAAAGTCTGAGAAAAGGTAGATTTAATCTTTCTTTATAAAATTTTATTATTTTCGATATGAATATTTTGCATATGAAAAAAATATATATATTCCAGAGTACACATCATAATCGTAGCATAAATGGATTATTACATCGGTCAAATCACTTCAGACACCACAAAACACATAAAGACAAACGACTCTACGATAAAAAAAAAAGAATATCATGTACAAATAACGAAAATACTATAAAAATTCGGATCATGTCTCGAAAATCGGAAGAAAATAATCGGAAAACGCGCCTTTGAGACCGCAAAGATTTCGGTGTCCCGGCATAAATATTGTAACGAATAAATTGACCGAACGAAAAAAACGTAACAGAACACATCGACGAATCGATGCTGAAACATTACGGTAATATTTCTGTTGATACAAATAAAAAAATCCTTTAATATTTATACTCGTCCATACTCGAGGTTTGTAGATATAACCTCACACACGTGGATATCCTTTAATCTTATTGAAGATATGGGAGGAAAACGAGCGCAGAATGTCCGATGCCTGATCGCATTTTCTTACCGAACGTTTCAGAAAAACATAGAAGCAACACGCGCCGGGAATATGTAATGACTGTTTCGGGATATTTTTTTCCTCTGGTACGTATTTCCCGCGAAAACATCCTAGGGAACCCACACTTTGGGTGTAAAACGTGCGATGTACGGACGTTTGGTTTCGTATGCGAAAGATCGGAATCGATGCTCCTAATTGGGGTTTTTTTTATTCGTTTCGATCTATTTTATAAAATTGTTGTAAATTAATTTGAATTTTTAGATTGGGGGTTGATAATTTTTGAAATTCTTGACAGTTGAAAGAATTGCGTAATTAGATATGCGATGTAGTTTTATATTTAAATTGTTATGTAAATTTGTTTTAGATTATATTTTTTTATTGTAATTATATTCAATTCATTTGAATCTAAAATCAAGCGCTATTGTAAATGTGTCAACAATGAATTCATAGAAATATTGCGTTACATATAGAAACAATATCATATTAAATATTTGAACTATGTCATAGTTTAATAAAAAATTTTGCTTGATTATTTGTATTTGTTCATATGCACAGAGTGCATTGACAATGTGCGTCTCTTGACTCTTGAACGTGCATGGAATGCATTTCGTCTACGAATTTCAGACTTGAATTTGCATATGAATTTTCCGAGAGTCATACATATGTATATGAATTTTTAAAATGATAGCGCAGAAAATTTAAAAAAATGAAAACATGATATGAGCTGATACTTCATCAATTTCTATGAGTCTTTGTGATATGGCACGGATTCCGACTCGTGAAATATTCATAAACGTTTCGGGTGTATTTTTGTTCGGATGCGAAAACTTGCGAAATTTCAATTGTTCCAGAGAAACAACGTCTACTTTATACGAGAGAAAAATTACATTTTTATTAAAGCATACGTGTATGTCTTGCACAGAGCAAGAGAAATGCATAACACATGTCAATTTTCCACATACAAAAGGTAGCCGCTTTCGTTTCGACAATCTTTCCAATTCGCAACGATGAATCGCAAAATATGAAGTACACCCGTCCCTTATTTTATGTGTTACATATTTTTCTGCAAATAAACATGACATAAACTTTACTACATTCAACATAAAAAATATATTTCTTTATAAATTCTATATTTGAATCGACGGAATAATTTTAAATAACATGATTAATTTTCTTGATTACAAACATGAATAGACTCAACTAAGAACTAATGAATCATTATTATATTAATATTATAAAAAAAGATAATATGAATCATGTAATAAGTGCACTTTATATTCGCTATATTGTTTCGCTACAAGAGAACAACAAACGCCGACATTCCTATACACATGCGAGATACATTGTCGATTCTCACAATGCGCCGAAAAGGATGATAAATGCCACAAACAAACATCTCCCGAACATAATCTCTTATATATGGGAATCGACGGGTACTCCTTCCAGGAAATTCTGCGATATCAGAATGACGAGCCGAAATGTGTATCGCATATCAAAAGGAGGCCTTTCGCCTTAGACAAGACATCCGAACCGACTTGAGGAAAACGTGGTTCAGATCGCAATCTCGGTTCAAAAATTGAAACGTACCGTAATTGATTGACAATGGTGATGTATTGTTAAGGTGACCATGAAGCCTTCGCCCGAAAGGACAGCGCATTCTTTAGATTATTTTGTACCGATAATTTTATTGAGTTTTATTATTTTTACTTTGATCAAGGTATAGAAATCAATTACAATAAAATAAATAGATTATACTAATCTATCACTAAAGATTATAATCAGTAGATGGATATATGCAAAAAACATATGATTAAAAACGTTTCAATTTTCGAAAGAATGGTCACCGTATGATGATGATTTTCGTTCGGTGTTCTTTTGCGGTTTTACTTTGTAGGATTAGATAAAACGTGCGATTTATTAGAAATTCAAAGCGTCAAGCTGTCGAATAAAATATTTGCGGTCTGTTTTGTATAGATTTGAATGATATTTGAAAATAGACTGTAAATGCGTTCTAGGAATTGAAAAATCAAAAGGTGTTTCGTGAATGTTAATTCGCGTGAATAGAAAATTCGATTTTCAGTGTGGCAGGTGATTTTTTTTGCATTCGCAAAAATTTTAATGAGATTTCATTCAATGGTATTAATTTACGCATGGCATTCAACTTCGGCTACTATTTAGATTTTGCAATTTAAATTGAAAACTTATTAATAAACATCGCACGGCCGTATGATAATTTTTAATTTAAAAACGGTGGATATGTGAAACGTTTGATAATTTATACGTGATAAAAAAATGAAAATATCGTCCTTAATATTTTTCAGAATATATCACGCAATACCGCGAAGTGAGTAAGAATGTATGATGAGTAAGAATATAAAATATTTTATATCACACTTTGCGAATTTTAATGACTCATAAAACTTTATAAAATATGACAACAATGTCATTATTTTTAATAAAAGTTTCGCAATGAGAAAAAAGACTACATTTCTCAAAAACTTTTACGTGATCCCTTATGAAATTTATCGATCTTTCATATTTATGGCAATCTTACATGTATGATTAATGAAACAAGTCTTTAACATATTATACATTCAATTAAATACTTTACATATTCGTTACGTAATTAAATTCATAAATATTTTATACCCAAATATGTAGTTTCAATTCATAATCTAGTCATTTTTCTATTTATTAATTCAAAAAGCAATATGGCTCTCATACATCGTATCGAACTATGTAATATCGTTTCCAAAAGGATGATATTCGACACATGGACGGGAAAGTCGGTCGCGCAAAATTAATAAAATAACTTCTTTCGAACGGCAATATTTCACCACTGCGACTATATATGAAAACTGCGCGGGAAAATCGGAAAATCACAGTTGTCTTTGACTTGCGGTTTTCGAAACACGCAAATTAAATGAGAAAAGTGTCAAAGTGCCCGCTCGCCGCCGACTAATTTCGATTTGTCAAACGGATCTCTATAAAACGGACATATTCACATTGTAATAGTAGATCATTTAACTCGTTTTACAATCATTTTTTTAACGATATCGTTCTTAACGGATGCTCTTAAGTGCGCGCTAATAAAACTTATCTCGTATGAGAGATTGTCAATTTGTCGCAGATTTTAAAAATCGAATCGTATCTTTTATGACGTCTGTAAACTGGTCGATTTTTATTGTTGGATTTAAAAGCGGTTTTCGAAACGTTTCATTGCATTATCTGCGTGTTTAACGGCGGCGTTTATGTCGCGGATTTCCACTCAACAGATTGTATAATCGTCAAAATTTTCGATAGGAGATATGAATCATAGTCTCGTATTTATCTGAGACTGCATTTCAAGCCGCTATAAACCGATAAAGATGTAGTTTCGCTCAGAAGAAACATTTATGTGCAATGCGAATAGTAACCATATATTCAAGGATGCTTCTAGATTTACGTGGCATCTTCCAACTCAGATGGCCGGTCGTATAAAGAGTTTGTGAAGCCTTAAATCCGCACATTATTTATTTATGCTACCACTCTTTCATATCGTAAACAATATTCATCTATTCGCATATTTATGTAAAACGGTGACGTCCTTTACTAGAAAAATTATCGTTTTTTTTTTTAGCTAAAGTGTAATTCAATTTTCTCGATTCTTATATTGTTTTTGTCGGAAGGCTTTCGAAGAATTGAACCGTTTTCTGATATATGGAGGGATCTTTTTAATTCGGTTTTCTTTCTATTTGATATTCGACACTTTAGCAAAAGTATCGATTTCATACGGTTCGATATTGAGCAGAATCTGATTGTGTGTACGTAACGATTTCGAATGAAATAATCTTTTTTGTTACGTAATCTTTATAATGTAACATAATTACCTATGTATTCAATGAATTATCGAAAAAGCATTAATTTAATACACCTTCATTGTACTGCAATGTATCGAAAAGAAAGCTTATTATTTTCGATTCGTATACGTTTTTTTTACTAAAAAAATATAAAATGAATAAAATATTTCTTGTGATGAACAGAAAAAAATGTTTTTTAGAAAAACATTTTTTTATTTATTTTTCCTGAAAATAATATTATTTGTTTTATTCGTGAAAATAATATTTTTCTCATTATAAAACGTACCTTACATGTATGAAAAAATAATGAGCAAACATTTTCGCGGAGTTTTCTAATTAAAAAATTCACGTTAGAGTTAAGATAGTATATTACATATAGAGATCTTTATACTATAAACAATATATGACGTAATTTTTTTCAATTTATTAAACGTAACACAAAATTTCTATCACGAAACGAAAATTCCTACAAACATTTCCCGACAAAACCCCAAACTCGCGCAACTTTTCCCACAAAACCGAAACTCAATACGACAAATCACACACAATTCATTCAAAACGCAAACGAAAAACCATAATTTCATCAGCCCTCTAATTTAACAAATCAGCAAATAATCCGATACGACCCATCAATCCGTCACCACCGCAAATAAACAATCCAACCGAAACGCGATCCAAAATCGAACAATAGTTTCAAATTTTCGAATCCTCGATTCCGTTTTATACTATTGAAATATTCTTGTCATTTTTATACGGCTGGCAATAAATACGCGACGTTTATTTATCGCGTCGGATTTTCGCTAGAAAAATATTCAAATTTTGGCACGGCGACGTCGGGTCGTAACTTGTCGCCTTCCATTACAGATATATTATATTATCTTATTGTATTTTCGGTGTTGTATTGTATTTTTAGTGTGTCGGGCTGGTGTATTGCTGTTTTATTGCCTGCACAGCGTCTCTATTTGTTCGCGTCCGAAATAATAAGGAGACGTGGGTGAGATAGAGTCAATTCGGGGATATTCGTCTTGTTTTATATTGAAATATATTGGGCGATAATTGAAATTGGGTTTCCAGATTATAATTTTAGTCTTTTATATACTATTTGGGTAGTTAATCGACGAATTTATATCCCAATTGATTGTACAAGCTTGAATTAATGATTAATTCGATCTTTTTATGTGAACATACTATAATAGTTTTATTTATTATATTTTCAGAAACTATAGGTATTTATAAAGTTCTTTCTCGAGAATTTTTTCTGGAGAAATCCTCAAGAAATCAACAAATTTCTCGAGAAAAATATTATATTCGAGAATTCTCATTTCTCAAGAGCTTTAATCCAAATAATTTGTTAGAAATAATATAGAATGATTATTTTTCACGTATCAAAATTTTCCGAGAAATTCGAGAATTATCATCTCTCAAAAATTGAAAATCATCGAAAAATTAGAATGCCTAGTTATATAGATTACACATGTTAATAATGAATCATACTATGGGTACAAATATATTTCGACCAGTTTTTTTATCATTTCGACAGTATAGAATTGAAAATGAATTATGTTCGCACGACCGTTCGAAAAACTATATTATACCATGTCACAACATCAACACGACAAAATACATCGAGAATCTATATATTTTCGATGTTGACTCTACAGTTATAAATACCCGAACACTCGACTATCAACAAAAATTAAAAAACCATCAAATTTCGCGAACTGGTGTCGTAAAGTTGGAACATGCGACAGATAAACAAGGCTCAGGCGGACGTTCAGTCCGCCATCGGAACTCGCATAAAAAAAACGCATCACGAGCAATAAACGCCACCGAAAAAATCCAAAATGAAATCCCGAATCTCATTTGGATCTCGCTTCCTGGAATACATTCTTCGCCGTGGTATCGTTTGGCAAAGTGTTCCCGAAAAGTTGACAGGACGCCTCCTGGCCGAAGAACGGCCCGTAATTAATGTGACGCGAACTGTTTCCATTACAGTTGAAACTCGATTTGTTTAATTTTATTATTTGTTGGGTGTCGTTTTTGTTTTTTTTATATACCCTCGACATTGATTTAAAAGATAGATTGATTAAAAAAAATCATTGTATAATTCTATAATATAAAAAAAATAATTGAGATCAACAAAAATGAAAAAAAATGAGTATATAAAAGAAAATATATGGGTGTTGATTTAAATTTATATAAATTGATTGAATTTGAAATGTGAAAGTTGGATCCTTTATTACACATTCGTAATCATTTATGCACTTTCACCCACTCGATCTGGAAATTCGGGTTTTCACTGTAGAACACACTTTTAATGGGAAATACGAAGGAATTTTAATTTATTGTCGAATGTCGGAAATTTATACGGATTTGTATCGTTAGTTTTCACGATGAACGCAATTTGTCAACTGAATGTGTTCCGTTTTATGGCGGCTTGTGTTTTTCACGTTTATTGCGTGTCGCTTTCTGTCTAGGCGGTCTTTGATGATTTCTAGCTTATTAAAATGTTTTCGTATGAGCGGAAATGTGAATTAGTTTCTTTATATATAAAACTAGTTTAATACTGCAATAAAGTTTTATTAATTGCTTCATATTTGTTCGTGAATGAATCGGTCCTATAAAATTTTTGTGATATGTCAAAATTTATGAATATTTGAATGGTTTTTCGGAATGTATATTCGATATTATGATGTCTTCATTTTTGTGTGTATAAAAAGTTGTCGATATTCACACGCCCCTAAAATATGCGAAGATAAAATTTCGTTATAACAATCGAAAGAGATCTTTAAATTTAACGTGATACTTAGTTTATAACTATATTTAAATTTCCGACTGTTGTATTTTATTTAGAAACACAAGGATTGTATGTTTCGACTTGTTAAAATCGCAAATTTGAATATGTACCTTCGATTTATTATTTGGGAAAATCCGATTTGACGTTTCAATAAATTTTACATAGACTTTTAAACTCGGGATCGAATAGCGCCGAATTTATTTTATACAATTTTTTGAATATAATAAAATTTTATGTATAGAAAAGAAAATTTAAATTTTTACATAAGAAAATGTTGTTTTTTTTATACAAAATTTTCTAAAAAATTCACAAATATTTTTAAAATTCATTTTATTAGATTTTCAAATATTTCAAAGCTTGAAAAAATCTAATTTGCCAAATTTTTTTTTTGAAGTCATTCGAATTAGCACACTTGGAATTCCGAAGATGGCGCGCCGGCCACAATTAGGCGTCCATAAATAACACACGGTTAACATCAATCTCATTTGTGGCCATCAATTGTTAGCAGACGTTGGTTGACAACGAGTAAAATATATTCGAGTCATTTGGGATTCGCAAATAAATATAAATAAATGAATGAATTAGAGGATCGCTTGAATGGACGCCGAGGTACTAGTGAAAGTTTCGCTTGTTTGTTTTGGAGCTTTAATGATGTGGGGATTGTTTGTTTTTTTTTATTAATAAAGGTTCGAATAAATCGGTTGTTGTATTATAAGTTTCGTTATAATATAATAATAATTGAATTGATTTCTTATTGGATACGAACTACTGAAATAACTTATTTCGGAATTATTCGTTTGCGTTATAAATGTTGTGACCCTACTTTGCGTCACATACAATACGATAAATTATTCAATATCATTTATCAAACAGAAATCTTAATCTGTGTATAAATTCGTCCTTTATAATTTCAATGGCCATACAAAACCATTATGTACATCTTCGACAAACATAATTAATTACCTCCTCCCATGTAAAAAAGGAGCGATAAAACCAAAGTACGACAATAAATGCATGATTTATCGCTAAAACAGTTTTATTGATATATCAATGACTATTTTTATGATTGGGAATGAGCATTTTTATTGACTATGTTGATATGTATTTTTAAATGTTCCGACTACCGCACCGGACCGCCAATAAAAACGTTAAGTCTCGAAGAAAAATATTTACGGGGGGCTTTTCTCTCTTTTTTGTTAACTGTCAAAAATTAATGTTTTTACCCGATTTTATTATATGATCGTTCGATTGATTTACGCGAATATCTCGTGGAATTCTTCGTAACGTCGACAATTTCGAATAAATTACAAAATCGGCTTTCACCACTCGATGATCTGATTCTACGTGAAAATAATATATTGACTTTCAAGTACTCGATGATTCAAATATGAATCACATATTTATATGCAGGATCTGAAATCAATTTAACCCTAAAATACTAAATCCTATAGTTTTTGATTAAATAAAATCTAGTTGTAATATGGAAATAATTGATAAGATACAGATTGAAAATGTATTAACTTCAATGTATCGAAAACGTTTTATTTATTGAATTAACATTTGAATGATTACTACTTAATAATATTTGAAAGTAATACATAACCAATATCAACTATTAGTGTTAAAAGCATGCGGTTTTCCTCACAAACGAAACATCAATAACATTTTCCCGTATGTGTGAATCAAATGTGACTAAGCGTATGCAAATAAAGAAACGATGTTTGTTGATTCAACAGACCTGTGTGTAATATCAGGAAATGAAACGGCGTTAATCCGATTTTTTCCGTTTCATGCATTCGAAAAATTCAGGTTAAGCGGACGCCATAAAAAACAATGGCCAGTGCTGAATAATCTTAATTAATTGGTCGGGGTTCAAATTGGCGGTTGCGTTATTGTTAGTGTGACGCTATTCGAGTTAAACGATAGTTTGGATCTTTATGAAACGTGTCATTTGATGTTGTTAAGAGTTTTGTTGGAATTTTTCGTGGTGGATTTAGATATTCGTTGCGGTTTTATGGGAATTTAGCGATTGAGTCGTTTCGTCAAAGTCGTAAATTAATCGATGTTGTATCGATGACTTTCCGATACATCACTTCTTGATGAATATTCATTGTATTTAGCATATCCAATGTCCAAAATATATCAACATAAGAAAAAATATTCGAATGTAATATCATTTTACTAATATAACATGTCTGAAATGTTACTGTTTATCCATATGCAAATTATTATTGCCTAAAATTTAATATATCATTGGGGCCCAAAGAATTTATTGCGCCATTATTAATTGATAATTAAATGCATATTCGGCTACTGAGGATTTGTCATACGTCTTGTGATTCTAAAAACACTAATTTGGCCATCGATCACATTTTTTTAACGATGCCAAATTTTCCATACATTTATTATTACTTCGACGGCATTCTTCGGGCGCACAAAAAACATCAAACGATCGCACATTAAAAAATACATATTTTAGCTTATGCAATAGCCATAATTATAGCCGTTCGTCATTTTTCAATCGTTTTTCCTCGCGGGGGAGAAAAAAGGCAATAATATAAATATCGTATTGCATAGATTATGAGTCGTCGTCGCCTATGCGCATAAATAGAACAATGACATGAAAGAATAGCGCAATTTGAACGAAAATATTTGGCATTAGCATACTAAACAATCAAAAAATTTTCCACAGATATCATAAAAATTGAATGGTGAAAAAATTACAAATTAAAATTAATTGTCGGCGTCCAGCTGAGAAGCACAGAAGACAAACGTCAAACTATGAAATATTGTTCGATTCTCTTTTACCGTTTACAGAATCGAAACCGCAAATAAGCAAACAAGCAAAAAATTGATTGTTCGTTCTTCGATATGGAAAAAAATATCAAGCAGAAAGACAGACGAATGATTTGACGTTGAATAAAAAAATCAGAATTGAGAAATGATAATGATCGGCTCTAGGGACAGCGATTTTCGCGTTGCGCCTATTATATGAAAATTTTTATTGGATTGATTCGATATGTTCTTGTGAATTTTCGTATCGATAATATCCGGTTCGGTTTTATTAATATTTTTTTTGTAGCTTAATATTGTGTATTGAATGAAAACAACGCGGAGGCGTATTGAAGAGAGCATCCTCTAACAATGGCCGAACAATGGCCATAAATCACCAACGGTGTTGATTATATATTCAATAATTTAATATTTATATATTCTAACATGTAATATAATACGGACGTTCATTTAAGGTCATTTCTATTTAAGTCTTTTTACGTATAGACTTTCAAAATTGATTCTAATTCATAACGATGCATCAAAGACGACTTTGATCTTTACGTTGAATCGATCGATCTAAATCATTTATCATTAAATTAATGAATCGATTCAAATATTCAAAATAATCATCGACATCCATTTACGCACATTTGAAAAAAAACAACCGAATGCAACGAGCGTCCAAAACGGTCCAAACCGACGACACGCTCCGACCACCGAATCGTTCATAATCGTCATCCAAATTGGAGATCTAATGAGCCAAAATCGAAAAACGATTCGATCACCACCAACAATACAATGAAAAAAAATCGAAAACCATACGAGCAAAAAGAGTGGAACCTTTGCGGTCCAGAACCGCAAGTCCATCCGGCTCGGCACCTCGAGGGCCCCATTTCAATGCTTTTAAACGACAAGAACGGCTCTTTTTTCGACTTTTTGGATGCGTGGTGTCTTGGTCGTGTTCCTCCGGAACCCGCCTTCGTGTGGCCGTGGTGCATAAAACCATAAAATTACCATAAAACCGAAACAATATCGTCCGGTCGGTGCCGGCCGTAACGACCGATTCCACCAGATAGCCGCCACAATAGAGCCTCCATTTTATTGGACTCACGAATAAAGGTGATGTGACATTGCGTGTATCGCATAATGTTGGCTGTGACGTGATATGGTGTTTGATTATGTCGTGATCGTGGTCATGGATCAAGGTTGAATGCCTTGCGAATACTTCGATGACAATATAGTATATTTTAAGACGTGTGGAATAGAATTGAATACAATGAAATCGAGAAAGTTTATCAATGGGTCAATTTTAATAGATCGAATTATCTGAAGGTTGTTTTTTCATTGTTATTAATGAAAATTATTTATTTTCATATTTTATTATATAATTTCTGTAGCAGTATGATGATTTAAAGTTTATATTTATTTTTATTTAAATAGATTGGAAATATCGATACGATAAAATAAACTACATTTCATGCATTATTGATACTATTCAGATTTTGCACGATCGCATTTGATTCATGCATTTTTCACGCGATTATATTTTCACACACGCATATTCGCCAATGAATAATGAAAGAGACAGTTACTCCCACACAGAAAATAATATGAAAATAACCTTAACATACCAAAAAAAAAAAAAAAACATTAGTACATTTCGCACTTGTGAACATTTCCCTAGATCCGGCGTTGTCAGTCAAACGAGACGGGAAACGTCCGCGAAAAACTCACTTTCACTATCTGGAAAATCCGCGAAAACTCCCGAGATTTTCCCCGGTTTTGTTTTGTAACATGTCCGAGAGCAAAAGTGGTTATCCGCCAAACATTCGGTCACATACTTTTGCGGTTTGTGGAGAAACGTGCCGCCAACGAGAGACCCGTGCCCGGTTCGCTCTACCGAAACGATTTACATCCTCTCGTTTCGATCGTAAAAAATAATCGAAAAAATATTTAAAATAATGAAAAAAAATAATAACGATGTAATTGCGTAAGTGCGGGCAGCGATTTTTTAAATATGGACGAGTTTTAATGCTTGAAAGTTCGATTAAATATGAAATACGATGTTTTGTTAATGATCAATATATTGGTGGTTTTTAAGTTAAATTTTAAATTTATTTTCATTTGAAAAATTAATTAAGATTATTTAACGAATCTTTGTAAATAAAAAAAATATTATATTAGCATAAACTCTGAAACAGAATATTTTGGATTGAATGAATAAATCAACTCAATATGCATTATATATCAAATTAAACACATCCCAATCAAGCGCATTTAAATTTTAATCGAATCCACTAATTGCAATCATCGATCTGATGTCAAACCATGCGAGATGTTGAGAAAACGCACTCAAACAATGCTCCGACTCTATTTTTCCGCGTCGAATATTCGTATAATATATATTTTAAAAACACAAGTTTATGCAAATGATCATAATTTAAATTCACACGTGCAGCCATATATAAGTGTGCGAGTTTCCTCCGAATTTTTCAACGTCAATTATAGTCGCCGAACGGGCAAAAAAGGCGCCCAGTGAAAAATGAGAGGACGTCAAACCGTCCAATGCTCCTTTGAAAAGATAAACATCGAATCGAAACGGATATATCGGACGAGGTGAGGGAGTATGTACACGGAACGAAATAAATATAAAATGTAAAAAAATTTACGTGTAAAATGAGCGTATGAAGCGGGCTGAATCAAAACTATCGTTTGGTGAACTGTATCATGATCGTTTTATATTTGCGATTGCTTATTTGAGGGGTTAATCACTTTTTAATTGGGAGTAATAAAATAATGAAAGTAAAAAAGAAGAATTTTTTCGCATTATAAAAATAATTCGATTTCCAACCTAATCATTTAAATTAAATATTATTTTTTCTATAATTGGATATAGCTATTATTTTTTTTCAATTTTTTTAGATATAGACGAAATCCACAAAACTGAACAGATAATGTTTTAAAAAATAATATACATAGTTAAAATATATATCTTATTCGAACATAAATTTATTTGATATTGAATAAAAATAAATAAAAAAAAAAACTTTTTTAGCGACTTGAATTATCATCACAATTTAACAATCCTCAAGAAGCTAAATCTTAAAACTGTACATTGCCAAATAATTTCAAATCAAATATATGTTCATAAAATTATTATTTATCTAATGATCATTTCACATATAACTTTAATTTGATAATCACTCAAAATCAAAACTTTCAATATCCCCCATTTAATAATCACGGATTTCTGTGCGTCTGTGTATCTGTTTGAATGACGCTCGCGTCTTCGGTCGCGCTCACGACTGTGGCCTTTATGCGTATACAGTTAACGTCTATAATATGATACTAACAACTGGCTTTGCCTATATGTCACAAACAAATAACAAATGAACTATTATATTTTGATTTCATTAATTAAATATTAAATATTCAAAGCGGGTACACATTTCGGGTTCACATAATCGGGTTTTCACATTTTATCGTTTTTCGTTTCTTAACAAATCCACAGCCGATGTTATTAACATCGGGCCTTTTTACTATATTATAATATTTTTGGACGAAATGATAAAAGTTGCTTAAGATAGACAAAATTAAAGATGATTGCTTAATTTTCCATCTAGTTGTGTATAGTGAATGATTATGTATTAAAATGATACATAAGCGAAATAATGAATGGTTTTTTTTTATATTATTTAAAAAAAAAGTTTAACAAAACGATTTCGTAGTTGGTATATCCGAATTAATTTGTGTCATCACATGTAGAAAACGTAAAAGCTTTCAAAGACGTTGTCGCCGCTTAGTGCGAGAAACTCAATCAAGCGATGTTTTCGAGCACACAAACAAAACGGCGATAATGGCCAACAAGCTGTGAACAAACAGAACTCAGATTACGAAAACTTTCAATGTTAAACGTTACGCTTTGACAGCCGAACGAAACCGATATAATACTCAAATATAATATTATCCTTCAATTCCAGCGACAACTTTTACCAGAATCCTCATAAATCGACAACTCACAAGCTTCAATCACATCCCTTATTTATAAAAGCGGATTTCTGTGTGTGTGTCCGTGTGTTCATTCGTCATTTCGTATATCATTCGATGACACTTGCGACTTTAAAAAGACGCGTCGATACAATTATTTTTTTGCATCTGTATAATTATTAAAAATTATTCTAATATGGTCTTTATACGAATACACATAACGTCTGTAATATCATGCGTATGAAATAAAACGATAAAATTGTAGAAAACGTGAACGGAAATACGTATCTATTGAATTATGTCATAGGAAATAGTGTGTCTACCTAACGTGTATTCATATATTAGTTCAAATTTGTAAAAAGATCTCGATTTGCTGCATGTTCGTTGGGAAAGCGTCTCTATTGACTTATGCAATACGTCGATTACTACGCAGTGGAAAAAATAAGTGAATTCCCTATTTATAATCACGGATGACAGATGTCTGTGTTTGTTTGTATGCTGAGACTCTCGACTTACCGTTCCAATTTAGCCTGTATGTTGTTAAAATATAACGGCTATAATCGCTACGCGAAAACGGTTATAACGTGAGCTCGAAATTTAGTCTTTATGGTCATTATAATAACGGCTATAATCTTATATTCTGGAGACATTTCGCAAGGGCACGGTTATTAAATATATTTGCATATATTCAATTTTTGTTTTATTATAATATATCACGCAACGGCACGGTTATAAAATAATTTTGCATAAATATATTCAATTTTTATTTTATTACGTAAAACTATGGTTATCAATTCAAAATCGATGTCATCAACATCGGGCCTATATACTGATTCGAAATAATCGTCAAAAAAACCCATACACGAAACTCTCCAACACGAAATTCTTCAAAGCGACAAATCCACAGATAAACCAACAGAAACCGCCTCGAACTAAAGTGCGGAGCAGGCTTCAAATTTAAAATTATCCACAGAAATAACGAACATGCAAATCGGGCAACTTTCGCGAATTTTAGAAGCGAAACGGTGTACTCGGGCTTATCCGCCATCCGGCCGTTCTACGGTTAAGTCTCGCACAATAAGCCGTGTAGCCGTTTCGGAAACTAACTTGAGCATGGCCTGGCCAAAGCTTTGTTTAATCCATTCGCCTGTGTCCCGTCTCCCGGTGCCATGCCAGACGTCCCTAAACCGTCCCTAGTTTATTGGGGAACTGATGCCCTTAGTGCGGTCCGGTTAAGACGGTCGATACGTTTGTCATTCGTCCGCTGTGAATGGGTTTGTCGCTAATGCAGTGTTTGGGAGTTTCGTTTCGAACGTGTGGGTTGTTGTTTCTAGTTTTGAAATGTGTATATAGTATCAAACTCGTTCTCCGATCTATGCAGTAGATGCGGAATGGAAATCGTGTCGAAATAACTATGAACAGTGCTGTAGGAGAGCCGGAACGATATTTCGGCACTTTTTTCTGAGCCGGAACAACGTTCCGGCACTTTTTTCTAAGCCGGAACAACGTTACGGCACTTGTTTCTGTGCCGGAACAACGTTCCGGCACTTTTTTTAAATATGAGAATTTTTTTATTACACCATGATTGTTTCTTGTGCACATGCATTCGAAAGAATAATTGAAACAACAAGTTGGTCTTTTTCCATAGGTCTTTCATGACGTCGTAACGAAATATTTATGTTTTTTGACACAACTGAGGATTTAAAAGGACCATCATGAACATGATTTTACTTACGGGATTAACTTATATAAAAAATACTGGTAAATAGGCCCGATGTTAATAACATCGGCTGCCCGATACCCGGAAAGTCGATTCCCGTATCCGATTTGAATATTAAATATTTAATTAATAAAATCAAAATAGTTCGTTTGTTATTTGTTTGTGACATATAGGCAAAGCCAGTAGTTATAATGTAATAAGTATCATATTATAGATGTTAACTGTCTACGCATAAAGACCACAGTCACGAGCGTCATTCGAGATTATAAGGAGGATTATAAAAATTACTTTTATTTGATTTGATGTTGAAAAAAATCTTGAAAACAGTTGGGGGGGGGAGGCTGGTGGAAAAATTGAGCGTTCCGGCACTGTTTTTTTTAGCACAACATCACTGACTATGAACCCATACAAAAATATGAAGAAGGTTCCAAAATAAAAACCACATAAATAGAGGCTTTAGATACATACTAAATAGGAAAGATAGGTTCTAAAGTAAAAACCATATAAATAGAGTCATTGAGTTGGAATAATGATTCTGACTCGTCACGCGTAATCCAGGATAAAAAAGGAATAATTAATCAGATTCATTATAATTTTTATTTAACTTTATTCACATATTGCAGTAGTACGGTATATTAACGAAGTATAAAAAATTATAGTAAAATAATAAGTGACAAAACAATTATTTCAAAAGTTAAAAGAAAAATGTTGCACTTTGGTCACGATTTCCTCAACAAAATACCTATACAATCCATGCTAAATAAGGAGATTGATTCAATCTGCATAAAAATAGGTCTAAAAAATATTCACATAAGAATTGATTTAGTAATTATATTATAATTGGCATGTGATATTTATATAGGTAGATACATATGAATTGTTGATTAAAACGAAAATGATATTCATTCGTATTTTTATTTCTGTCTTCAAAAATAACAATTTTTTTTCTTTGGTTCGAAATCACTTGAAATACTAATTTTTTTTACATTTTGAAAAATACACTCTGGCCATCGATAGTTTTTTTTTAAATTTAGGAATCCCGTCACCAATCATTGTCTATTTATTTGACAGCGTTAAAATGAAGCTGCGTAAAAAAGAACCATGTAAATAAATGATGGGATGGATGTATTTTATTCAATCTCCAAAGGATTTTTGACTGAATGTCATTGTATCAATGATGAATGGTAATTTTTGAAACATAATGAAATAAAACACCAATTTTTTATACATATATCAGTATCTTATCACTTCTTAGAAAAATGCGAGAAACACGGCTATCTAACGTGACATTTTTTCAGAAATATAAAAATACTAAAAAACTTCTAAAAACGATGATTAATAAAATAAAATAAAATCAGACAAATAAATCGCACAAAAGACGAACACCAACTATGACTTATTGGGCATTCGCGTCGTGTCATCGACGTGATCGAACCGCGTCCCTTTGATCCCTTTTCGGGGATTTTTTAATTCGGGTCACGCCACGACTATAAAATCCCTCAAGGATAATACAGGTCACGGAATATTATCGGGTGGTTTTAGAGGCGTTTACAAAGTGCGATTCTTCGCGGGAAACGGAAGCGATTCCCGACTACGTACCGCCAATATAAATCCGTCGTAAAAGTCATCGTTGACCCGCCGAAATTCATCTCGAATAAATTTGAGATGTCTATCGTTTTGACGTGTTGAAAATTTGGAGTTTTTGTCGTAAATTTTCGTTTTGAAATTATACGAAAATTAAAAAAAAGGATCGCGCTGTACAGTTTTTACCTGTAATGTAATAAATTCACGGTTCATTGTTACGTTGTCGTCGAAGAGAAAACTTTGCGATTTTCCAATTATGACGCAGCGAAATGCATGCAAGATCAAAATCTAATTATGTTTCTTCATAAAGTTTAACACAAACTCGTTAAATTTTATTTCGCTTTGGGACGGCGTCGTGTGTGGAAGTAATTTTCTTTGTGTGCGCTCACCCAAGCGTTCCCTTTTTGCGGCTCGAACTTAATTTAACAATGACTTAATGTGACTATATTAATATGTGCGGAAATCCACTCTTCAGTTTCATGATATAATTTTGAACACTATTACCGAACTTACAAAAAATAAAATTCATAATCATCACTGTGAAATTTGGGATAATTTGTGTTATTGCTGGATGAAATTTTTTTCGAATTTTATTTTCTTGTTCTTTGATTTATATATTACTTAATTTGCGTATCTTTCTGATTTTATTAATCCATCCATTTGGTATTTCACATTTCTTTAATATCTTGGATACCACTCTAGTACTTAATGTACGTATCGTCTATTAATATATTTCGTACTTTAATTGTACTTTTTATTCGTTATTTTTTTACATTATATCTCTTTCGAATAATTTTAACATTTTTTTTTTATATCAAAAGCGTTTTTCTTCAAGCAGATATCAAATTTTGTTTAAATTTCACAAATAACTCAAGATTATTTGCGTTCTTCGTGGATAATATAATACAATTACACAAACGTTACTTAACACATGTCGAGTTATCATATTACAAAAATATGTATTTTAAATCAAATGAGGAACTCATAAATATTTTTTATCATTTTGATGTATCTCCTATATATAATAGCGGATTTATGTGTGTCCGTATATTCTATGACGCTCGCAACATTAAAATGACGCGTCCAAACTATTCTTTTTTTGCGTCTATAAAATTATTTTTCATGCGTATATGGTCTTTATGCGTATATGCTTAACGTCTATAATATCATGCTATGAAAGCATCTCTATTGACTTATGCAATACGTCGATTATTACGCAGCGGAAAAAATATTTGAATCCCCTATACATGTATATAATCACCGATGACAGA
>JAOXNN020000006.1:8399103-8419815 GCA_028571205.2 Hydropsyche betteni
CCCTAATTTTGTATGAACTTCAAACCTTGTATAACACGGATTTGTATTACACGACGTTTTTGTGGAACCATATGACCATATTATACGAGGCCCGGGTGTACGCACTATTTATTAAATAAAAATACTTCTCGAAAGAATTGATGAGTATTAAAAAAAATATAGATTCTTGCAATTACTATTCTGAATATTTGCGGAAATTTTTCTTTTTCATGTTTCATTTTCATTATTCCTACGACGATTCCTCTTGTATATTTTCTTTCTTGAGAATTTTAATTACTCTTGCTTCATTAAAATTCTTTCTAAAATTAAACTTTAACTTGAAGACAGAAAAATTCCTTATATACAAGAACTATTGTGTAAACTAAAACAAACATCATTAATACGCAAAAACCTTCAGACCATAAAAACCGAATATCTTCGACTTCATTCCAAACAAGAACATCTCAAAAAAATAAATCGGCCAAAACCCCTCAAAAAACGAACTCCCATCATAACCGACATTCACGAAAACCAAAACCAAAGCCAAAGAGTCCCAAAACTTCAACAGTTTGAGAACCGACGACCATCGCACGAGCCCGCTCGAACCTGTTCCGCACAAAAGGGCCATTGTCGAAGACAGAAGACACTCGTCATTTTTAACGCCTCTCAGTGGCATGTGCTATTATTAAACGACTGCAATCCATTATGTGCCACCCCTTTTCGTGACTCTGAAAAAATCAAAAAAAAATATATCGCATAATGGTGAAGTCGACAAAAAGCCGACGACGCGCCGCCACCGGATTAAAGATCTGTATTGTGGACGTTTCTCGCTATCGATGAAGATGTCGTTCTATATTTCGTGCATTGTGATCGGTTAACACTTGCTGCAACTGTTGGACGTATCGCCATCGTCGATCTGGTTCGAGATCTAGGATGATCGGTTGTCGGTATCTTGGATAATGAAAGAGGATCGAATTGGGCGCTTGACCGGATCGAAATGGATCGAAGAGTTCAAATGCGGCGGTTCGATCTGAGTTTGTGGTTATAGTAAATTATGTTGCTTTTGTACAACTTCTGTTTAAGGATATGAGTTCTTTAATACGTGGATAAAAGTTCTAGAATTTTTTTTAAATTGTATGTATTTATTATGTATCGATAAATATAAGGATACTAGTACATCGGATACATCGGCTGTGGTTTTGTTAAACGATAAAATGTAAAAACCCGAAATGTGTACCCAATTTGAATATTTAATTAAAAAATCAAAATATTTCATTTGTTATTGACACCAGACGTCATATAGACAAAGTCAGTAGTTAGTAGGTAATAAGCATCATATTATAGACGTTAACTGTATACACATAAAGACTATATTACTATAAAAAGTCGCGAGCGTCTTTCGAACGAACGAACACACGAACAAACACGCAGAAATCCGTGATTGTATATCTCACAATAGACCGATACGTCCAATAATCCGGCACCCTCCGCCCGCGCCTCCCTTGCCCCTCTCTGCGCGTATGCGCTCCGTCGTCGTCTAGCAGTCTAATCTCAAAAATTATCACGTGCACGTGCGTACGTATTTACCAGCTGTTTTCAAGTGAGAATAGTGTAGTTAAAAATGTCAAGTAAACGGAAACACAAGACTCTGGCTTTGAAAGATTAAATGGACATTTTGAAGAAGTTAGATAGTGGTGAAAACATGTGAAATCCAGTAATCCGAACATTCCAATAATCCGGCATCCTCTAGTTTTTAATATTGCCTGATTAGTGAGATTCTACTGTATTAATTATTTATCTGCTATGAAAAAATAGCCATACAAGTCCGTAGTTGTATTTAATCGAATTTCTGACTGTAAATATGCATCATAATATTTTTCTAATAACCAAATATATAAATTCAAACTTGAAATATTTTTTAAAACAATAAAATACATAATATTTTTTGTTTAAATGCCGGTCTCTCGAGTTGCAGACTTTTTGACAATGAAGCAGTTTGAATTCGAATTTTAAAAACTACCTTTTTCCAAAAGATTTCATCATAATTACCATTTAAATTTAGTAATCGATGAAAACTTACAGATTTAATTATCGAAATGAAATTATATATGAATCTAGTATGTTCTGAGACAGTGAGATAATTTACTCTTGGTGTGATTTTCCGGTTTTGTTATAATTGTGTTGTAAAATTTTCGGATTGCATAATCGAAGTGGAGTTCCAGACGATTTGTTTTTTACAGATGGTGTCATAAAAAAGCGTTGATTCTCGGAAACGAAAAAAGTCAAATGAACCGCATAGTTCACGAGACGACGAAACAAATCGATCCAAATCAATTCTATTACACGCTCAAATCGTTTCAACGCGCGAAAAAAATCTATTATCTAAAACGAATTCCTATCAACCCCCGCACGAATGGAAAAACGTTAAAAATTTTCGAAACCCTTCTCTTTTGACGGGGAAAAAAAATTGGATCGAATCGTGTGTGATTTGATTATGGTCAGTGCATGGCAGAGTCATGACGAAATTTTCTGAGAATATTGATATCTAAAAATATTTTCTTTTAGATTCAACAAAGCAAAAAATACGACTCAATTATTGATTGGAAAAAATATTCATAACACACATGTCTGTTATATAAGTGTCATATTCGATTTCACACATGCACCTATAATATGCAACAAAGTCTCGAATTACATTACGGTATCTTAACAGGAAATTAAAGTACAAACGATATTCGATACGACCGGAAAACGAACAGAATCCACATTATACAAAAAATTCAATTTTCAATCGATTATTCACGAAAAAACTTCAAAATTCAAATTTCAACTGTGCCTACATATTACAAATATATCATCGATATAATACACACACATCGCCAAACTTTGGTGGCCATTTGAGAACCGTTAAACGGTTCACCTGTCACGCGCGATTCGGACGGCTTTTAATTGCGATCGTAAATTACACAGCCGCCTAACACCTTCTAAACGGCTGCAATAAAAACACCATAAAAAACTGCTTGCGATCTACCAAAATTGTTATGTCGACGGGGTAATATGTGAAATTTTACGTTCGATCGAGTATCGATTCGATATCCGTTACAGTGGATGTCGGTTCAGTTGTTTAAATTGAAATTTTTCAATAATGAAATAACATCATCATCAATTTTTATTTGAATATTTAAAACCTCCTTTGTAAAAATGGTCTTACTGTCAGTTGAATGATCGGCGAGTACAACATTATTGATCAAAATGAAAATGTAATGTGTGTATTTTTTCAATATTATCCATTCATAGCAACATCATATTTTATAAACGGGTCAATATTTTTAATTAGCGCTTTACATATTTCGATAATATTCATATTTACATTCCGACGCCTTCGAAATTGAGTAATAAAAGTCTGAACGCTCCAAGTGCTAACGGACAATAAAAAAAATATTTTTTCCACACTCACACACATCAATATTTTTCCATATTATATAAAATCTAAGCATATTTGAGTCGTGGGGCACTAACGACGCACTTCGAGCCCAAATCTAATTATTGCTCCTATTGAATTCCAGTCGTACAATTGAGCGCAAACTAACTTCCGATAAGTTTCGACGTTCCCCGTCAATTCAAAAGTTCGATTTACAGTGCGACCGTTGCGGAAATCCTCTGATTTTTTATTATTATTTCATATAAACGGTTTTGTCATTGTTGGAATTTTCCGAACTGAGTATTCAATGATGGGTGGAAGTTGGCGTCGGTGTACGTTGATTAGTTTTTACTGTGGTTCATTGTGTTTTGATTTGTTTTGTTCGAAATTTTCCGATTTTTATTTTGTACGATTGTAATGATGTGATTTTTTTTGATACGATTCGATTTAAAGTATATGAAATTTTTTATTATTAAATTTTCGTTTGATAATTTTCACTAAATGTTCACATTTATGTGGAATTTTATTAGTTTCATAAACGATAGATATTTGATTGAAAAAATAAATAAATATTTTGTATATACGACAGGATTCCCTTTCAAAATGATTGTGCTTTTGTAGACAAAGTCGCAGGAAAACAAATCCGTTTTCGGTTCTCAGCACGTACGCGTTAACATCATTACACATCTAGAATTCGGTAAAAATGCATTCGCTTCCCCACATTTGGACCCTTGACTTTTACCGTGTTTTTCTCTGTTAGCAAATTTTGACTGATGACATTTGAACAAGCCCGATACGCAATAACACTCACCTAAATTATTCAAGCCTAATTTTTCTTTTGCGAAAACGACTATTCATCAATACGTTGTTATTTCACATTAAGGGCATTTGGGTGGTTTCGTGATTTTCGTAATATTCGTTTCCGTTATAAATAGAAAATATCAATGGGTTTATTTATGATTTATATTAATTCAGGTAAATATGAATGATAGTTAATATTTCAGAGAATTTTGTCGAACGTGATGTGAATATTTCAAATTTATGAATAATTATCATAGCTCGTTGGATATTTAAATTAAAGGATCTAATTTAATAGTCAAAATGTATATATTTGTTTGATTACCATTAATTAATTATTTCATGGAATTAAATTATATTTTATGCATAATTTGTTCAAAAGGTATCACAGCTTATATTTTCAAAATCTAGTGTAATTTCATCAATATCTAAAATCCTTTAGTAATTAGTTCAAATAATAAATTCAAATTATTTAATTATAATAAAATTAGTTTACATATAACTGATAAATTACAACCGCATTCACGATTCAGAATAATTGCAATTTTTATTGATTCTAATCACATATTTATTTTTTTCGACGTTTCATAAAATTTGTTTATTAGTTTGGTAAACAGTCGATCACGAAATCAAACTAGTTGGCCTTTGTTACATATAATTTAATCATTATATTTACAAAAAACTGCATGAATCAAATCAATTCAACCTCACTTATTTGTTTTGAAAGTTTCTTACCTGTTATTAATTTTAGTTCATTTTATTTATTATACAATCGCAACCATCATTTTCGTCATTATATGCAATTTTTTATTATAAAAAAAAATCTGATAACTATTCCTCAACAAAAATCACATCATTCTAAACTTATTCATCTATAAAAATAAGAATGAGTGTTTGTGCGTGTGTTTGTGTGTGAGTTAGTTATGTATGCTTTTATTGCTTGTCCAATCACAATAAAATATCATAAATATATAATATTTGCACATTCAAAAAGGTTTCTGTTTAATTAAAACTATTTTTAAACTCGATGAAAATAAAATTTCAGTACAAGTGCGGCGCTGGCGTCGCGATTGATTGTGACAATAATTACAATCGGTACACATGTATAGGAAAAACGCGTGTTTGAATCAGTGTACCTTCCTTTTATACATCCTGTCATTTAAGAAGATAATCAGCTATCATTTCACTGAAAAGTGATCACCTACGTCAGAGTCACAAATGCCTAAACGCAAAAAATAAAAATCGGACCAGTGCAACTAAAAACAGAGACAAAAACTACTGCAAGCAAACGATACAACTGGATAGACACAAACCAAACCTCGACAGAGACAACCAGTACATCACAGAATCCTAAAAAGAAAAACCCACATAAATCCACACCCAAACCAACCGAGTTTCCCCTAAAAACCCGGCCGCGCATTTCCAAAAGTACTAACGTCGAATCCATAGCTAATTACCTTCGTCCGACATGAATATATTCATTCGAAAAGCCACACCGACACAAAACGGATTATGCCCGCACAAATGTTCGCACCGGGTCATCGGAAAATGATAAATCACGCGACCGTAAATACACGCTATGTCTAGGCAAAGCGCGCCATTGTTGCGTTCGCGATATTTCATATGTGCGTTGTCGTCGTCGATTCGATATTTTCGCTATTGTGCGATAAAATCAACTGACGTGGGGTAGGCTGTGATGACCTCATTATGGGAGGCTTTGTTGATTTTTTTTTTTTTTGATGATATTGTGATTTGGAATGTCTTGATTTGTGTGGTTGTTTTTGTTCGGGTTGAGTTCGTGGATTTTTTTGTGATTGGTGTGTGTTTTGTGTGATCATTTTTTTTTTGTATAATATAATATAAGATTCAGTTTAAGTTGATTTTGAACTTATTGTTTTTGTGAAAATGAAGAAATTTGAGATTCAGAAGACATCTCTTATTAAATGTTTGGATAATAATGAACATTCATATATCATTTAATTTTAATTAATACAAGTTTTTTTCATATAAAATTCAACCTTTTAAATACAAATTCAACTTTTTAATTTCAACCATTTAATCTTCAAATTAAACCTTTTATACTTCGAATTCAATCATTGAAAAGTGTTTTTACGACCATTGTTATAGTAATCTTAAAAATTTTCATTGATTACTATAAAAACGATCAAATCTGAAGTTTTAAATGTAAAATTTGAATTTTAAAAG
Organism: Hydropsyche betteni; assembly: GCA_028571205.2. Classification (NCBI taxonomy): domain Eukaryota; kingdom Metazoa; phylum Arthropoda; class Insecta; order Trichoptera; family Hydropsychidae; genus Hydropsyche; species Hydropsyche betteni. The sequence continues at coordinate 8,405,507 of JAOXNN020000006.1, forward strand.
ATTTAATTTAAAATTTAAAACCGAAACATATTATACAATACAATATATAAATTTTTCAAAGCACATATTAAAAACCATTCATCATTAAAAAAAAAATCTCAACACCCAACATATGCATTTCGAATCGGTCAATTTCCGCGACTAAACGCACTTTTCAACGAAACAAATCCGATATCACACATTCGTCGCGGATCCTCGATTTCGATTTATTCATTAATAACTTCAATTTTTTCCCGATCTAGATACACTGAATCATTTTTCGGTCGGATGCAACCGAAGCAGGAAGAAGGGGGTCGATTGCAGTGGGCCCGAATTCGTCACGCCCCCGTGACCAATGGTTGGCTGCAACTGCATTATATTCGAAAGGGCGGGATTTCGAAGGGTTCAAATTTGTATGACCCCCTGCTTTGATGCGATTTTTCGGACTAAATTCATTTTTGTTATTGCATTTTTATCTGATAACTTGTCCACTGCAAAGCTCGGACATGGTGGTCCGAAAATTAATGTTTAATTCGGAAATTATGTCCCGAAAAATATTTAAAAACAAATTTATTGTTTTGTTGTAATACTTTTTTTACTATACTCGATTAAATGTTGATAAAAAAAATGTGAAATATTCGATTGCATCATCAAATTGAAAACAGTTATAAAACATCGATTTAAAAATTATTTCTGCTCCATTCATTACGAACAAATTCTGAATTTTATTTGCCGCAATAAAAGTTATTAAAAATCCATAAATATTGAAAGAATAAATTTTTAAAACGCGGACATAATCTATTCGAAAATGTCCCGTATAAATTCTAATTTAAAATGTCTCCTTTTTCCGCTTTCAACAGTCGCCGATGCGAGTTACGAGTTGCAATTTTTCAAAAAAAAATTTTTTTTATTGTAATAACACTCGATAGCTATACGAGAAATTTATGCTAAACATTTCGATTAATAGTACGATTTAAATTCATAAATTTTTGGCACACAGCGAGCACGCATTATAGTATATTATATCTAGAGGTTTTATTCGATCGTTTATTAAGTACGTACACACAATAAAATGCATTCGAACACTGTCATTAGTCGACATAAACGCGTTTTATATAATGCGATGTTTATCATAATAAATTTGAACGAATTACGATTTTATGTAAACGATTTGCTCTCTGCGCGGAGTTCGTGCGAAAAAAACCGCCATATAACGGCGACATTAATGCAAAACTCGATTTTAGAATGAGTCATTCGAAAAATCAATATGCGATTATTCCGAAATGGACGTCTTTCAATTTTTATGTGATAAATTTTAATTTGATCTTGTCGATTTATGGTGCCAGGACAAGTTCGGTCCATTACATAGTTTTTTTAACACTTAAAATTTAACCTTATTCAATTCAAGTTCAATTTTTTAATTTTCGAATTAAATCTTTTACAAATCATGTCAAAAAAAGTCGGAAAATATTATTAAGACCTTTGTTATAGTAATCAATAAAATATTAATACATATAATTCTTTTTTCACGCGGTGAATACGTTCCAGAGTAAAAAAAAGCGTGAAAAAATTATGTATGGTGACCATATAAAAAAATTAGAGATTGGTTCTATCAGTATATTTGGATAGAATTTCCATCTAAATTTAGTTTATAAAAAATGTGTCATTACACATTACAAAATGTGTCATTACACATTACAAAATGTATCATCAAAAAATTTCGCCATGTAAAAATTATCAAATTTTTTTATTTAGTAACTATAATTATATACATGTAATTATAACAATACACTGACCTGTACCGAATCTTATCATTGTGTCATAAAAATATTTTTTTCATACCGTCTTAAAAAAATAATCGGTTCTTCTTCCTTAAACCGTGTAAAAAAAAAATTGGGTATACATTTTATTCTTCAATTTTATTTTGATAATCTCAGTAGGTGATTTTACAATTTTTTATATCCATAATTAACTACATTTTGTAATAAATCAATCTGAAAATGAGTGCAATGGATAAATGCCTAAGTTTTTTTATATTTTTCATAAAATCATAAAAAAATAAGGAAATAAATTTGCGATAATTGAATTCGGTTTGTACGAGGTTTAATTTTAAGTTTGAAAAGTTAAATTTTGAGTGTACAAACTACATCGATTATTTCAAATTCGTAAAACACAACATTTCGCATGAATCAACGAAGTCAATCATTAAAAAATCTCCCAAAACAAATTCCGTCCAACATTTCCTAACCACCCTATCCTTATCCACCTCCAACAGATCATTATCGGAATTCCATCAAGAAAACGGCAACACACACATCGGGGGAGTTCGATTTAAATTAAATACTTTCGCAACGTTATTTTTCGACAGCCCCAACGGTAACACGATAAATTCCCCGTATTGTGCCCATTGAACGCCGCATTCCCCGCAAAATAATTCGCACACACCGAAGGATGGACACGGGTGTGAATGTGGCCTCAAATTGGGTCAATCAAAAGCGAAAACGCGGTCTCGTTCGCCTAATGACCGACTCATTTTGTCCGCTTTTACAGCGGATCGCTCGAATTTGTCACGCGCATAAATCACGGCCGCACTGTAACCCGTTATTGCGTTATACAAAGGAGAGTCGTTAGAGAATCGAAACTGTTTCGTGTGTGAATTCGTGCTTTGCGGTTTAAATATGATTTTTTTTTTGTTATCGGCTGATGTGAAATCTATTGTGTTAAAGCTTTTTGATGCGTTCTATATAAAAAAAAATTCTTTCGAGTCGAAGCTTTTTTGATACGTTCTATAAAAATCATGTTTTATGTAGGTATATTTATTTATTGGTCATATTAATTATGCGAAAATGTGTGTTATGATAAAGATATTTTATTATTATGAAATTTTAAAAAATGTAGTGGAAAATTTCTTAAAAAATATTATTGCTGAAGTTACGTAATTTGTTAATAGTTGAATGGTCTGAGGTCGTTTAGTAAGAGATAGTTTTAGTGGGTGCTTTTTGAAAGTTAACTTTCTCGTGTAATGAAGATAAGACTATTAGGATACTCCAATTGTAAAACTCTAATAAGTTATTTAGATATTCTTATTGGAAATATGAGAAATATTTAAAAAATTGTTCAAAAATATTTTGTTTTTTCTTAATACGATCTTAATTATTCATCACCATTGTGCTTTCTTATTTAAATATGAGCTTTATTCACCGACGCTATTTGGATAGAACAAACAAATCGTTAAACATATACATATCAATTCTTTTCAAAATTCGTACTCGGTATTTGCGTTCATTATTTAACTGTATGTTTTGTCTGGCTTTATTTTAACAATATCGTACCTTGTTATTATTTTATTCGTATACAATAAAACGGTAACAGACATTGGCAATCTGAGACGGTCATGGTCGACAGCTGCCCGCAGCGAAAACAAACCACATCATAATCGTAGGGCGACCATACTTCAACACGAAAACAACACAAAATCATTAGAACATCGAAATCAACACTTCGATTATATCAAACAAATAAATATTCGATATTATGCAACATTCGACATGAATTTTCTATTTCAAAATAATAGAATAGTTCAGAAACATACAAAACAATCATACACTGACGCAAACGTCCCGCATCCAAAAAGACAACAATGACTCACAATTGTGTCATTCGCGCACGTGTCTTCATACAAATCCGTTTCCGTACGGAACTATTGTCGGGCATATTACAGACAAACAGACAGATAGATAGCGTGTCCCGTTGTCGTTATATCCGGTTCGATGACGCGCAATAATGGACCGAATTCTTGCCCGGTCTCGGATTCGTATTCGTTTAATTAACGGGGCGAGAACAATGGCTGCGACGAAATTCAATTAAAATACATGAATGAGGCCCGCGTAATGAATATGCCGCTTAATGAATATTCGCTAATGCCAAAGCGGATCGGCGATCGATGTGTCCAGGGGTGTTTTAGGGTGTTTTGCGATTCGGGGATGTTTTTCGATGGGGGTCGAAGATGGGTTGATTTGTGATGTTTGTTGTTTTTTCAATGTCGAAACATTTTCTTTGTCGATAATTGTGTTCTCCCAAAAATAAGACCTTCTCCGAAAATGAGCGCTACCGTGTTTTTAAGATTTTTTTAATCTTATCTCATAAATAAGCCCTACCCCGAAAATAAGGCCTAGCGAGAAAATGTCCATTGTGACTGGTTATCACAGTGGTTCTGATTCGGTGCTCTGTACATAAAATTAAGATTTTGTATTTTTTAATTTGATTTCTTTGACTATATGTATTATAGTTTAATCTGTTAAATTTTTGATAAAACTTATATTTGCATATTTTTGTTCAATTTATGATCTTACGATTTTTTCATTAATTAAAACTTTGTATTTTACTAAAAAAAAGCGTTTGAACTATTTATCTATGAGCAAACCATTGTTGAATGAGATATCACATGTACCTACGAGGAGTAAAAATTGTCGTATGCGCGAAGTTTTTTCCCAAACATAAGCCCTAGTACGATTTTTGGGTCTTGTTTACGGGAAAACACGGTATTTACGACGATAATTGGTAAGATTTGTTGAATGCCCTGTTCCTGCACGTGATTTGTGTGTGGATAACAGATTGATATGATTTTACTATATATAATTTCTAAATGGATAATTTCTTGATTAAAATATTTAGAAAATAGCTTATTTCACATTACACACATCATGTAAGTTGCATAAGATATTAATGATATATCTTTGTCAAAGTTTATCTATTATTTTTTTTATTTTTACTAATATTTTCATTTGGTGTACAGATAATTTTCGAAAATATAAAAATCATCTTAAATGAACAGTAAATTCTTTAATGATTACCTTGTATTAAATATCCAATCTCATAAAAACCTCACTCTTTAGTTAGAATTATATAAATTTATATAGACCACAGTTCATTTACGCAATTTTCGATCGGCAATGAAAATTTATTAGCAAATGTATATTAATTCTATATTAAAATTCCATTTGTCAAGAAACATTTTATACACAATAAGTCGAATCGAACGAAATTCCGAGAAATTCAATTCGATTAAATTAATCGTAACAAACATCGAATTAATTCTTCGTCTGACAAATTCACTAAGCGCCCATCAAACTTTCGAATTTCCCCACACACAAAACGTCCCAAAATTTACAAGCAACATTGTCACCCTACACTCGGATCGTGAAAGGAGTCCGTCGATCGATAAATCATCGCATAAAGACGGGCCGAGACGTCGTCACAATGCGCCTTTTCTCGCAAACGACGCTATTAAACGTCGCCGAAATTTCGGATATTTTGAATTATTGCGTATTATACACCCTGTACATGCGACACCCTATATCTTTGTATTTATTTATAGGAATTTTACCGCAGCAGAACGCAAAAAACGGGAATATCCCGCGCCGTTGTTGTGAAATGATCGACAATGGGGAAGCTGCGATCTTTTCGATTCAGCCGACGTATTATGTCCCTAAATAGCCGTATACTTGAAAACATCGCTTTTTTCGGGTTCTGGAAGATTGATAGATCTTTCAGAGATGTAATAAATTTCAGTTCGACTTCTAGTTGCTGATCGCATCTGTTCTGCCGGCAGTTTAAGTATAGTGAAGTATGTGCGCTTCTTTCATCTAAAAGCGAATTCGGAAAGTACAATTACTGCAATGCCTTTGTAAATTCGTAACAAGTACTCGTTATGAGTTTTTTTTTTGTTACAGAAAGAATTGTCGCCTTTTGCGGCAACTTGAATAATTTAAAACTTTTTGTAAAAGTTCATTCAGCAGATTGTTAAAGCTGAATCATACAAGAGCTTTGAATAAATATAAACGTTTCGGTACATAATTCAAGGTGACCAAACGTTTTCTTTTGAATATAATTGTTCTCTTTTTGAAAACCCTTTATACCTTGAAAATGATTCCTCTTTTTTCCCCCTCGAAAGAAAATCATCTTCCTTTAATTAAATTTTAAAAACAACGTGCAAAATGCACCTTCAACATGAAGCTATTTTTTGTCAAATTTTTATTAAAAAATTTAATTTTTTTTTCAATCTAATGTTATCTTATTATAACATCTCCATAATCTAAACACCTTTCACAATTGAAAATCTATTTTCAATCATTTTTCACAGATGGCGCATAACTAAATCGAAAAACACAAACCCTCCAAAGAACAATCCCCATTCCACGAACCAAACTCCGATTTCCAGAGCACACACCCGAATAAGAATCATCTCTAATCTCAGCCCATGGAAAATATAATAATATTGCGATATTGCTAATAGAACAACCTAAAACTCTCGGCAACAACCGCAAGCAGATAAGGACGACCGAATTGCGTCGTTAGCGGCGTTTTCGCGAAACCGACACAACGCAATAACTGAGATGACGACGTTTAAAAGGATGCGAGATTAGCGACGATTAGCGTCGCGGGCCAATATGGGGTTAAAATGGTAAGGGATGATAACAGTTACAAGTGCGGTGGATGTGAGGAGTTCAAGAATTCGTGAGCTTCGGGGAAAGTTGGCGGGAGCTTTGCGAGGGGCGGATTGGATGATTGGACGTAAGCTTATGTTGTATTATATGTGGGTTTTTGAAATGTATATCATTATTAACAATTTGATATTAATTTAATGTTAATGATCGATAATTTTGTATAGAAACCTCAAATTAATCTTCTGTTACTTGCGTGGTGTTTATCAGATGCTAGTGAATGAAAAATCAAAAATATTTTTAAAAGTGCAAAATTTAGAAATTTATATTTCTGTATACCTTTTTTTACTAATCGATGATTCATCGGAAACATTTTTCGTCAATATTGAAAAATATTTTTTGAATTCGCAGTAATATGAAAATTTGATTAAATTGAAAATTTACGGGACTTTTTTTGTTAAGGTAAAATATTTTTTACGGTTTTCGAATAAATCAATTTGCGTAATTTAGTTTACGAAAAGTCTTTTGTGTAAAATGTATTAGTTTCAATTTTATAACCGATATTGTGAACGTATATTTTCAGCTTCTACGATTGCGAAAACGAAGATCAAATTTAGTTTTTAATTGAAAAAAAAGCATCTGAAACTTTTACGGTGCTTAGTTTCAAAGCCTTATCCATAAATCTAAATCTCATCACTTGGAATTACGCCCAATCCTCTTTTTACACGGTTCCGAAATAACACGGTTCAAATGATCCGATTATTTTTTACGCAGTTTTTTCACTTTAACATGGCGTAAAAATAGAAAAAACAAATATTATTATACCACAATTATAAGATTTGGTGCAGTATACTGTTATAATTTAATCTACGTAATTATAGTTACTAAATAAAAAATATATTTTTACATGGTGAAATTTTTTCACATGACGCATTTTTCATTAAGTATATTTGGTTGGAAGTTCTATCCTAATACTCGTATACTTATGAAACCTATTTCCAATTTTTATACAATCACCATACGTTATTTTACACGATAGTCTTCGAAATGTATCCCCCATCTAAAAATTAGATTGATTATTTAAAAAAAAATTACAAACTACCCACTAAACTCACTAGCGTCCAGCAGACGCCGCACGTATAACGTCGGGTTAATTAAACCCCAATTAAATCGAATTTCGCACACAAGACTAACAATCGGCACACAGACAAAATTTATAGAGCCGAGATTGAATGCAGAATCGTTCTCTTTTAACGCATCGGACGTTATCTGTATAATGTGAAACAAGTTTCAATTATGCGGGACAAAACGATTCGAGATTGCCATCTGCGAACGGGACGCGGTCATGCGGTCGAACGGTCGACTTTACATTATTATATATTATACCGAATGCTGGTCCTTGTTTTCGTTTTGGACTTATTGAATGTTGTGTACGCATTGTTGATAATGATCGCCGCGAGGGTGTCAGCACAATGGGTTTTCAGGAGAGGTCCTCTTTGTGTCGGACGTAAGGTATTCATTGGTAGGACTCACCCCGTTTGCTACTGTTGGGTTGAGATTTTTTCGAGTGATATGAGTTTAATTTTATGAATGTATTGATTTGTATAAGTGCGAGAGAATTGGAGAGGTTTTTATTGAAAGAATAACTGATGATTGACATAAATATGCAATCTATACAATATCTATTGCAGGAATGTATGAATACTGGACTTGAATGAGGGCGTCAGTGCTATTTTTAAAATTTTGAGATACAACGGTTTTTGAGAAGAAATTTTCATAGTGATGCATGCAACTAATTAATAAGTTAATTATTCATATACAATAATAAGACCCGATTTGTATATAGAACATATTTCTGATATAAGATTGATTTTGGATTTTTTTACACATAGGCCCTTATTGACGTCCGGTATCAATTTATTTTCTATAATCATCAGAGATCGTGTTTTGTTCGATTGTATACCCATTCATGTTTTTGATTACGTTACTTAACATTTAACTTTGGTAATCGACTGAATATTAAATATTTATATCATAAAAACAAATTTAATCGACAAAAAAAAAATCAATTGGATTGTTTTACAAATATAAAATTTTAACTAATTACTTACATAAAAGCTCAAATGTCGTTTTTATATAATATCTAATATCATTGGTATATTTTCATTATTAATTAGAACATCTGTCATGATTTCGCACCCCTAAATAGATCATCTCTTTCTGTGATGCTAGATAAAACAACTCCCCTATTATAACACAGGTAAATGATGAATAAATATTATGACAGGAGATATATTTTTTATATATAATTAATCGTAATAACTAATTGAAAATCTAGCACTTTCGACCTAAAAACGAATCTCATTAATCTTTTTATCATTTTTAAAAAGTGAAAATCCCTTCTACAAACAGCACACGGAAGAACACCCGCCGAATTAATACCGCCTGACATAATAAAAGGTTATAAAACTTTGCGAATCTCTCGATTTTTTCGCGAGTCCGCTCTAGAGATTGTCAAGAAGATTGTACGACGTCTGTTGGCGGTCGTCGACCATTGTGCCACGAATCCGATTACTTCGCATTATTCTTTTGTGTTCGGTTTAATTGAAGCGTACGTCTGAATGGAAACCGGCGGTCATATTATCGAAGTTCCGCATCTAGAACCGGGGCAAATATTTGCGAACTGCTGCACTGACTGGGTGTAAATAAATAAATATCGTATGTATTGGAATTGATTGGGATTCTTGGAAATTTTTGTGTGTTTTGAATAAATTTTTAAATTCTGTCAATTTACTGTAGTGTATTTATCACGAAATTGCTCAGTTTTGCGTCGTGTGCGAACAATGTAGAGGTGATGCTTTGTTAATGTTTTTCACCATAATTTGGACTTCTTCATTTCATTATGTTTATTTCTGTATCCTTTGTATTTCATAGTCTTAAGAATCCATAGTTAGGTTAGGATTGTATATTTTTTAATTTAATTCACTGATAACTAATTTTTCTTTAGGTGGAAAGGAAAACAGTAAAAAAGAAGTTCAAATTTCAAATAATGAAGACATTTAGTTTTAAAAAACATCAGCAAAGTGCCATTCCACTGTATTGTTTGCACATGATACAAAAATGATTTGAAAAAAATTTCACAAAAAACGTGTAACATATGCATTCAATTGTCATTCATATGATTGTAAATTAATAAAATGGTTCAATATGATTTTAGCATTTTTTGTACATAAAGATGTATTCAAAATTTTTCGTATACATAAAATACTATATATAATATAATATTTTAATTAGCTCCATGTATAAATATAATATCATCAAAAAAAAAGTTTCACAAAACATTTTGAAATATTGGGTAATCTAAAAAAAAATAAATTATATACATTTTAAAATTTATTAAAGGCAAATAGCCCAAAATATATGAACCCGTCATGTTTACAGCTTAATACGAAAATAATAAAATCCCTCAACCGAAAAATTTACAATAAAACTCATATTCAATTGCACCACATAAGCGAGTTAATCGCCATTTTTATACCGACTACACTGTCCTGAGCACTTAAGTGCGAAGAAGCGAAGCCGCTCAAAAGGGACAAGATCAAATTTAACAATGTGCATATTTCACAGTTTATACCCCGCAGGAGTGCACAAAAATTACACACATATCCAATCGTAAAAAAACACTTTTACGACCCATGGGAAAGGAAGGCCGCGTCTCCGGAATTAGCATGCGGTATGACCGTCGTAAATCAAAGAGCGACTCGTTAAACGACACCAGCATACAATTTGCCCGTTAAATTACACTTTTATATTGCACAGCCGAAATCTATATACGATTCACTCCTCTATAAGATATCCGCAATCGGAATAAATCCTCGAGATTAAGTCGTAAACGGTGGCCGAGTGAAAAGCGTGAGTCGCAGTCGTAAAAGCGTCCGTTGCGCAACTCCGGCGGATTTTTCCGAATGTTTTATTCAATAAACCTGTAGTCGAAGGTGCGTATAAAATTTTTGTGGTTTTAATTTATCGCTATGATAATTAAAAGCTTCTCGTACGCGGTCCTAATCCGAGGCTTTTAGCGTTTTATTGCAAAAGCGTCGTCGTTTTGTGCGACTGTGGCGTTTTTCCCGGTGTGAGGTTCTAACACCTGTTATTTGTGAAAGTTTTACGCTAAATCGATGTTTTCTGATAACAATTTTCAGTTGAATTTACATAAAATGGATTTATTATCGATAATTTATATGTATAAGACGTTTTTAGTATGCAATATAATTTTATATTTGAAATACAACTATACTAATGCGAAAATGAAATGAATCTATACATTATTTTTATTAATGTAACTAAACGATATTTTTTTTATATTTTAAATTGTTTTTCACCTCTTCTAAATCCTTGAATGTTCATTTAAATTCCAACGATCTAATCTAGTAAACGATAACAAACTCAATTATTTTAAACTGAATTTATATTCCGGAAATAAAAATTTATTTTAAATACGTCCGATAACTTTTTCCTGCATTTTTTTTCAATAAAAATTTATATAAAAAAACCAATCACTTAAATTTTTACAATTTTCTTTCAAAACCAGTTTCCAAACAAAATACAAAATTTATACCCACTCCATAATAAATTAATGCGATACGCCACTTTTAATCCCCTCACCTGTTTTTCCTCATACAATAATATAAAATACGAGTGAAAAGGTAGTATATTACCGATTTGCGACAATCGGTAATGATCGAATTTAGCCAGTAATTTACAGCGAAAATAAGTAACGAAACGTCGTGGGGTACCAAGAAATAAAAAAGCTAGGGTGACCAACCGCATGGAACGCGACTGTCCGCTCGATTGGCGACACTGCTTCTTTGTGCTTTTGAAATTGGGGACGGTCGTGTGTCGTTGGGGTTGTTGTCAATTCCTATGCAAGTTTCCTTTGTGCAAGTCGGTCGTGACTAATGTTTGAATTTTTCTGTCATAATTCCGTTTGCGGTCGTTTTTTATGACGGTTATTCTATTTAGTAATTGTAACGTTTTTTATATTATATTAAAATTTTTCGATTTTATTAATATTGAAGGAAGTTTTTTTTCTTATTGTGCTCTTATGTAAATTGTAAAAAAAGTTTTTTTTTTGTAAAACCATGGATTTTTTAAAAATATTCACAGCTCGAATAGTTTAAGTACTAAACCCATTCTTTCAGAACAACATATTGTACATAATCCAATCGTTTATTGCTTAATATCTATTCAATGATTTAAACACACTTATGTACCGACTCCAAAGAATCAATGGTTATTTTACACAATGAAAAATCTTTGACTTACCAACATTCCTTAACGGTTCTTCATCACGTGCGAAATTCAACATAAAAAATCCATTCTATTCACAATTTTCGAAGCATCTTCTCACTAATATCGATTCCATCAACCACCACTAAAATACAGCCTTCGAACTCGACCAGTACGACTCCAGGGGGATTTTAAATCTTCCGTCTCTCCGTATAATTCAAGTCGATTGCGAAAATATCGGAAATGGACTCGACGGACTCGCAGAATCGTTATGTAAATGATTCTTATCTATTCTCGGCGATTCAGCTTGTGCATTAGTGATATTGGATACGTATTCCTGTTCAGGTGATATCCGCTAAATTGTATAGCAAACGGCGCAATTTTGATCTAATTTGCGTAATTAGTTCGTATTGCAGTAGAATTTTCACAATTAAACGCGCCGGTATTAATCACCGTTTTCGCAAATAACTTCACGATCAAATCGCCAAAACGAAAAACGACTATTGAAAAATCACTATTCGTATTGGAAGTAAATATTTATTTACAATAGAATGAAGAACGTCAATTCGAAGACGGATCGAAACAAACGACCACCCGTACATTAGAAACGGCGCTAATTGCGCCACGATTCTCCCCCCGGGAACCCACATGGAGGCTTTTTCGACGGTTTTTTCCGTCTTTTTATTTGTTCCGGTGAATCTCCGCGGTTATAATTGCGGGTTGTCCACCCCTGTAGAACGGTAGATTCATCGTGTTCAATATAATCTGCTTCGCGTAATAGCCCTTCGGTGGTCGGTTCGGACGCAATAAATACGTACGCCCGTACATAAGCTGTCTCCGGGTCGCGTATATTTCAACAGGTATATTATAATGTGGAGGTGAAAAAAAAATTACGATTCTTTTTACGACCGATTTCTCGATATCTCGACTTCTGTTCGTGTGGGACCGCGCTGGAAGTTGTAGCGAGGGGCTCAGAAATTTTGAGCGTTTTTTTTTTGTTTATATTCGATGAAAATTTGTGGGAGATGTTAGAATTTGAAAATCAAGTGATTTGATTAAATAATAGTGTATTGACTTGTTTATTATAAGAATAAGACTGTTTTGGTCATTTGAATTTGAGTGATGATATAAGAAAAGATAATTCGTAAATCTTAATTCAATATTTTAAATAATCTAACGCTTAACTTCATCAATTACTGGTACAGGCGGACCTCGACTTTCGCACATGATTGGTTCCTGAAAACGTTTGCGAAAGTTAAATGTTTGAAAGTAGAGGGATGTAAAAAAAAAAAACACCAATAATTGGTATTTAAAATTTTTATTTTTCAAAAATTACAATAATATAGTATGTATTGTGCATTATCGTCAAAAAATCTAAAAGAACAATTTTTTCAAAATTTGCGAAATAGCGAATTGTGCGAAAGTCAAATGTGCGAAAGTTGAGGTCCGCCTGTATCATATTTAATCCTTGTACCTATTAGAGTAGAGATATGATATACATATATTTTCCGTTAATACTGATCAAATAATGGGGAATGAAAATCCTTGATGACTTGTTTACCGATTTATTACAAACCGTATCACTGATTTGACACGAGTCCCGATAAATATTGGAATAAATTTTGACCAAAAAACATTAATTAATTGATCGATTTTTATTAAAATAAAGAAAAGTTTCCACTATTTGTCAGCCTAGATAAGGAAATAGCTTTAATAGAATCAAACGGAAAACAATTAAAACCTTCATTTCATGATTCTGAAATCAAAATTATAATTGATGACATAAGAAGGTTACAAGTGCGAATCATCATAAAAATCCGTCTATTTAAAAAGAATAGCAAGTTTCAATTATTGGAGGTTACCGGGTTAGAACACAATGTTAAAAACACGTAAAGTGTGTACATCAAATTTGGAAAGTGAATTACATAAAATTTTGTGACTGTCGTCATTGCAACAACAGACCTTGAAAATTCCTGAAATAACCATTCGAAATTACTACTAATCACTAACTAAAAACATTTCGTATGAATGGCGTTAGGTCCATTTCGTTTGACTTAAAACTGAAATAAATATATTCTAACGTTACATAACCAATTGACTAAGTTTATTCAAGCATAACCAAATCACGAATCGAAAACGATTACTTAAGAATTATAGGAAAAAACCGCCGCAAGCGTTATAGGGGGGAACGTTATAAGAGTCAGTGTATCCTCCCTATAAGGTTTTTTCCTATAAAGTCGATCCTCCCCCCCCCCCTTATAACGTATTTTTTCAAATTCAATTTTTTTTAAATTTGTTGCAAATGAATTCAAATTTTATTTTTATCCCTTTTTTTATAAAATATACCTTTTTATTTTTTGAAAATAGTAAACATACCCGAATAATTGATTGCTTTTCGAATAAATATTGCTTTTAATTGATCGAGACGAGGAAAATTTGAACGAAACACGTGTTTCCTCGCAGGTACAGAATAAACGAAAGGCAGACGATACACGGTCAACATGATCAGACACCCACTGGCGATTTTGCCGTGCGTGATCGTTTAGTCGCGAAAATGGAACGCATAGTTTTAGGTTGAAGTGCGCCCATATGGTATAT
>JAOXNN020000006.1:8424602-8497713 GCA_028571205.2 Hydropsyche betteni
CGGGTTTTCATATTTTATCGTTTTCCGTTTCTTAAAAAATCCATACCCGATGTTATTAACATCGGGCCTATATACTAGTATGCACATAATATAATACAATTTATTCCATTTCAATATTAATAAAGGTATCGTTAGATCAAGAGCATGTTATACTTTTTTCGATTAGAAATTCATAGCACAACAAAAAAATTAATTAATTTTAATTAAAATACACAACTCACAGAAACATAAATATTCATCCACATTCAAACACAATACACAGAACAATTCGGAACACTCTCGTCCTGCGTCATACTGATTACGTCCATCTCGTCGCCATATTCATCAGAGTCCATTGCGGACTCCCTTCCAGTTTAGCTTCGGCACTCACAATTAGTCGGGAGACGGAAGCCATTTGGAAAATTTCTCCTTAGCTCAGTCGATTAATCGAAAGTGTTCGATTCGTCGGTCGGTGTTTTGGTGCTTTCTCCGCATTGAAATGTCCGCTTTCAATGGCCTGAATGGCGTTCGAATGTGTTCGTTGGTCATTCCGAATGGCTTTCATTTGTAAATTGGAGATGTTCTTGGTCGTTTGGATTATTTCGATGTTAGTTTGAATACTGCTATGTTATTATATGTATGTTAATGTTAGGTTAAGGGTGGTTTTTGTACGATTTATAAGGTGGAATATAGATTTTTGAGGTATGATATATAGGGATTTCGTTGTTGGTATCGTTACTGATAATAATTTTTGTTAATAAATAATCATCGATAAATTTTGAGATGGTTTATTTTGCGATTTTTAAATTATTAACATCGTATAATTTAAGTTTTTATTATCGTTAAAATCGGTATTGCATCATACTTTATTTTTTTTATTTCATCGATACCGGTGATAATATATATGATGGTGATTTTTGAAACAACATAATTCAATATTATATTATATCAATATATAAATACTATTTACTTTTTTAAGATTCGAAAACATGTACCAATAAACAATAGATTGAAAATGTATCCGAAACAGCTTTCCAATTTTCATAGTTTGAACGATAGTAATTTTTTTTGGAAAATTGTACGCTCAAAGAAAAGTATTTCACTTCAGAATTTCATTATTAATATTTCTACGAATATAATGTGTTTTTCGACGAATATTTATAAAATTGAATATTCAGACACATCAAGGACATCTTTATTACTTCAACGTTTAATAAAAACGTTTTATCGACATTTTTCCCTTCGAAAAAAATTCGAAAATTCTCCAACAATATTTAAATACAACAATAAAAACTACCATCTGAAAACCACAAACCCTATCCGAGGAGCACTCGAAAACCCACCATCAACCCAAACACAACACCCCCATCAGCAGCGGAGTACACAGTGGCCCCCTTTAACTGCATAACACCGACAATGCGGATTTCCATTACGTTCAGCTGGTGCGCTAAAGCCTTCCCAAAAAGGGAAGTGTACACCGCATAAATCTGTCCACTCTTTTTTCCCAAAGGAACTGCCATGCCAAAAACGGGAGAGCTGTGTAACGCGCAGCTGGTCTTTTCGCGAATATTTTTAAAACGATATATGGGGGGTTTTGGTAGTTTGAATTTTTTTAAAGCGAAATTTATGAGTTTGAGTTTTTGAGGGTTTTTATTGTAGTTGTGTGAAATTTCAGAGTTCTTCGAGCGTGAAAATTAATTCAGTTTTCTTTTCAAGATTCGATTATAAATATGGAAGTTTTCGCTCGATATGGTTAACGTTTAGGTACTTGGATCTGTCATTCGATATTCTACACTTTTTAAAATAATTGAACTGGAAATTTTTCTTTATGCTGAAATTAAATATGCAAATTGATATCATTTGAATCGATCGGATGGGAATAGCTCTGACAATATTCTGATGCAACATTATGTGAATAAGACGATCGATTTGTTATAGATAGATATTGACCAACTGCTCGACATGTGTGATAATGTACCAGAACAAGTTACACTAAAGTTATATTCGTCCCGATGGGACAATTCCATGACAATGTACAATAAGAATTCACGAAACTATGTTTCGTTTGTTATGTTTGCGTCAAACGTTTTTGTCGTTGTGATAATGTGAAATGTGTACATTTTTTTGACATGCCAATTATTTTGTTCGAGTTAGTATTTGAATATTTTTTACTGTATAGTTAGTTTTATAAATCGTTTTGATAAAACTTGCGAATTTTTCGTATTACATTTACATATTTCAGATTGAATCGAATATAAGTCAGTCACATTCGACTTGTCAACATCGACAAAATTACATTTATCATATACTTCATTCAACTGTCCAATTTTAGAAAAGATGTCACAAAATAAAGAAAGATAGAATTCACAATTTGAAGGTAAAATGTCTTTTATATTTTATAATATAAAATGATTATATATAACGGATAAAACTTAAACATAAATAGTTTAGGTCTTTGTTCAAAATGCATCGATCGCCTATCACATTTAAAAAATCAATAAATATTAGCATATTGATCGAAAAAGTTGTACGTGCTCATCACTGACTAAAAAACGACTCCCATACACAAAACATGATCGAATTTCGGTTTTATATGGATTTTTTTTCCCAGAAATAATTCAAAAAGATACCTAATGTGATGGATTATTCGTGGCGTTTATGGTCAACGTGGATACGATTCAAAATTATAATATCGCCATTACATCGATGTCATTTGGGATTACGACATTATTTCAGCTTTTTTCTGTACTTATATCGGAATGGGTATTTGAAGCAATAATGTGAGCGGAAACACTACATTCCTACAGAAACAAAGTGGCCATTGCCAGAAGCTTACAAACCGGAACACCAGCCATCTGGTAGAAGTTTTTCCGCATTTAAACTGACGAAACCGACACAATTTTCTGAGGAAATCGCACAGAAAAAACCCTTTATTTTCCAGATCCATTGAGTTACTTTTTATGTACGTTTTTATGATGGAGAATAAAAACGATGCCCATTTTCAATACATTGTAAAAGTGAATGCTGTAATTAATTGATTGAACGTTTATATACAATATATACGATAGTTGGAGTTTATGGTTTATATAATCGTTGATCACTGTCATTTACATAAATGCGTAAAGCTGTTAAAAACCAGCGAATTTTCTTCCTATCCGCTTGTAGGTCCCTGGGGTACACTTTTAGTCGCTAAGATAGAAGGCTCAAATTCAGGTCTCGGAAATGGAAACTTTTCAGCATAGACGAGGGTATTTTTCAAAGAAAATAACTCGAATTAAACAAGTGAACAAAATCTATTAGCGAAATTCAGCAACAATTCAAAAATGTTTTATTTCTTGAAATTTCCCCAAGATAACATCTTATTGAAACGAGTTGAAATTTTGTATAATTCAATTTATATTCCATTAAAGTTCTTTGATTGTGTTATAAAAATTACTATTTTCTCGTATTTTATAAAATTCAAATTAAATATAAACTACAATATTTAGAAAATTTTCGCGAAAAATTATATTATCTCTACAATGGAAGAATTTTTATTATATAATTGGTCTCAAAGGAAAATTTTTATTCAGATTTTTAAATAGTTTTACGTCACTACGGTTTTAAACGTTGCTTTGTCTCCGCTGCAAAATTCACATTTTCTTTAAAAATTATAACACAACCTGAATTTTAATACACAATTACCCTGTGAACATCCCCCACACAAAACACTCTTCTCAATTCGCTACCCAGCCCATTTTCAACCCATTTTCCGGGCACAGACAACACTCATCAATCCAATTCATCCGCGTGCACGGATTACAATACGACAATCAACAAAGCACACCTACCACTTTTTCCATCATCTTTTTCATGCAAAGAGACGGCTGCGCGTCGCCATTCTCCATTACCATATCGTTTGCATTCGTCGTCATAATCAAGGGGGTCCTCGGGCTCGAATTGCTCACCACCCACCACCCCCATGCCTAAACTGGTGAAGGGAAAGGCTCGAATCTCGCCACCCACTCGGGGAAGATACCTCCACCTCTCGCTGCGAACAAAACATAGCAACCCTGGACACTGACGTTTGTACATATCGCTCCGCAGGGATAACCCCGTTTCGTTGAAGGCTTTCGCCGACAAAAGTTCGCGGGGTTTATACGCAATATAATTTTGTACATAGCTGGGTGTAATATGATGCACAAGCTTGGTGTTTTGTTGGGATATAGTCGACGTCCAAGTTTTATGTGCGGGGTTGAATTTCGGCGCGGGCGTTGTGTGGGTTCGTTTTAATATGGACCAGTTTTGTGTTGTGTGGTGAGTTTTTAGAACTTTTTTTTTAATTTGAAAATAGGTTTGATTGATGTGACAAAAAACTTTTGAAACTCCATGGAATATTTTTTTAAATTAATTTTAATTTTGGACAAGTTGTATAAATTTTCTGATGAGTTTTTTTTTAGTGAGATCTTATCGGATTTTTTTGTTTTATGTTTTTAATTATAAAAATAAGAATTTGTAGTATTATTCATTAAATTTGTGACTTAATATATTAATTTCTTTCGATATATTATATAATACTATAATATCATCTAAATATGAGATCATCATCAGGGCTGGGTTTAGTTATAGACTATAACTACTTATATATTCGTAAAAGTAACTGTTCTGAAGATAATCCTTTCGTATGCAAAAATTCAAATTCAAATCATTAATTTCATTTCATTTCCATTAAAATTCATTGATAGATAATAAAATATTATGAAAATAATAAATATTTTCAAAACTGCTTTTTTATATATAGAATTTATTTAAACAAAACTAGCAAAATTATTTTTTTCCTAGGGTGCCATTTACCCTAACTCCACCACCGTCATCAACATCACTCATCGCACATCATTTACAAAATATAAATTTTCATCAAATATATTCTATTAAATAATGAATAGATTTAGCGTACATCCGATAAAACTTAAACTAGATTATATACTCTTAATTACAAGCAATTACTATATATCAACGTAGAATCAGTGATGGAGATCTCCGCTGCTTTGGACGTACACCTACGCACTCCCGTCTTAATGTCCTCGAGTTCCAGATAAGGGACAGGGATATACGCAGAATCCCGAATGCTAATTCTTGACCCTTCGAGGGTCCCTTTTTTATTATTAAACACGTACACCGACCCGTGGAAGAGATAAGACGACGTGAAAACGAGCTGCGGAATCCGACACGTTTTGATTACGGACATGAATATTATAATACTGGACGGGTCGTGTTTCGTCCTGTATTGTTCGTCGGAAGCCGCCAGGATTTTCATGGACGAAAATTGAATTGAAATGTTTGTTTCAGACTTGCGTTTCGCCCTGGAGCCTTCGGATCAAGTACATGACGTCGCCAGGCGTCGTAACGCGACTTTCGGTGAGTTTGATTAATTGTGTTAATGTAATGGTTAATTTGATGATTGCATGTGAAAGAAGTGATTGATTCGCTATATAAATTTTGCTGTTGAAAGTATGTGATCGTAGACGTAAATAGTAATTTGGAATAGAAATGTCAAGGGCTGTTCAGTTGATATTCAGAAACTATTTCAGGTACCACTTGCAAAAATGTGTAATTGAAAATTTCGTAATTGAAGTGTGATTTATGATTGAGAATACTTGCTGGTGTGATTAATGATGCGATTATTTTCATAATTGGCAAATATCGGGTATCGGATGTTTAATTATAAAAGAATGAGGTCAAGTATTCTCGAACGGGTAATTTTGTTATCATAGCAGCACACTTAAATAATAATTTATGAAAAATCTTGAACGATAAAAATTATATTGAATATTTTAACATTACTATGAAAATTGGATATTTCTACACAAAAAAAAGAAAGTCTAGCGTGAATCCTATCGAAAGGAAAATATTTAAAAATAGATATTTTAAATATAATGCAATAATTTCAGTCACAATTCCCGAAAAAATATACATACCTATTGTATGATATGTAATTTTTTATTTCAAATTTATGTATTTCCTTAAATGGAGGAAACCGAGTATTTTCGTGTTCGAAGTCCTGAAGACGTGAACTTATCATCTAAACAGGGTGACCATATATAAAAAACCTTATTTTTTTTTTTACGTTTTTCTGACAGATGGTTTTGTACATGGCAAACCACTGGTGAATTTCCTTAATTAAAATATTTCCCAATCAAAAAACTTAATTACAATTTTCTACAACTAAATTTGATTTGAAAAATAATGAGAGTAGTAGCAATAATATATTATACTAGCGGTAGTACCCGGCGTCGCTCAAAACTTGACGTTCTAAATCAAATTATTTTTTATATGGTGATCGGCCGAACGATATATGGAGGAAACATTTTTTGCAGACCGTCCCGTTTTGGGTTTTGGGAAATATGGTCACCCTATTTTGATAATACAAAAACCTTCTCGACAAAAAAATATTTGTTTTATATAGATGAGGGAATATTTTTTTGCGGACCATCCCGTTTTGGGTACCGGGAAATATGGTCGCCCTATTTTAAAGATGCTACAAACCTTCTCCATAAAAAAACTTATACATGCCAATTTTTGTGGCGATTGGTCGAACGGTTTTGGAGTGATACGAGAGTTTTTTTGCGGAGTCTTCTGTTTTGAGTCCTGGAAATATGGTTACTCTATCTAGAACGTGTGTCGAGATTTTTAGTACGTTCCGAACACATTTTTCGCATTTTCTTCTCCAGGTTCAAACATCGCATAAATCTCAATTTGATACTGAATTGTGAACCCAAAAAGAAAACACGAACAATTCTAGTTATTTTCAAATTTATACGTTGACTAGCAGTGGCCAGCTGCCGCGAAAATGAAAACGAAAAAGTCGTGCTGTGTAAAATACGTATGAATTAATTTGATTTTATTACGTGAATTTACTCAAAATTGCGTTTCTTGATTGAAAAATCGATTACTTGTGTAAGCAAAATTTATGTGATAAGTAAAAGTCGCGTGCAAACATCAAGCGATTGATTAAAAATTTCAATGCCGTTTGATGTGGATTGTGTGATTTTACTCAAATTCATGTTTTTAATAATAAACACATAAAATAACAAATTATGAAATGATTTATTATATACATTAATCATATTCAATGTAATAACAATTAGAAGATTAAAAAAATATTAATTAATATTATGGTATGGAGGTATAACGCAATTACGAGGATGCAATAAACGTGTTGCAACCGCGTAATTAGTGCCGTTATTTATTGAGACAAGCAAGCCAAATTAGTTGCATGCTCAGTATTTATGTGATTGTATATTATACATTATTCATATGTGAAACTAATAAGGATATTCAATATAGTTACAAGAAACAATACAATCTGAAAATAATAAATATTTTCGAAGAAATTTGTACTATACCATTTATATAAATATAAATAATACGTCTCAAAAATAGTTTCGCTAAAACGCTATGCTTTTTAAAATTATATAAATACAAAAAAGAAAACCAGATTACCCTAAACCACTTAAGTTTAATATCTCGAACAAAAACCAAAATATCATATGAAACTCCACCACCGTTTACGAACGAACGGTTCCGTTTATGCGTCAATAAAAAGCAGCGTTTTCCTAACCACACATTTTTAGATAAGGCCATTGTTCATTCGGGTTGAAAGCCTCGAACAATTCACCGCTTTAAATATTTTATAAAACGTCGGAAAAAAAATACAGAAAAGACAAATAAGCGGACGTAAAAGCCGAACGATAAAGCCCCTAATTTGATTGTCGACGCGATAGCAGCTTCTGCGGATAATGGCGTCGGCCATTTTGTCGAAAAATCGCGAAAGATGTCTTATTTAATATTTTTGGATCAATTGAGGTTGCGCCTCTTATTTCGTTCTCTCTCAAATAAAAACAGGCGTTTGTTTATAATTTTTGCTAACCGTTAACGTCATATTCAGCAAAGCTCGTTGCGCGGTCGTTTATGTGGCGCAATAATCTGGCGGAGTTCTTGAAGCTTTTATATGAAAATCCATCTGGGAGTTGAGGTGTGCTGTTCGTGTAGTTAGGTTTTCTCACGAGGCTGTGAAATTTTGTTACCGATATAAAAAAAAAATCTCATGTGGTTTCATGATAAATTTCGGGTTTTATAAAAACGGGAAACTGTTCGGTACAATAGATAACTTTTATTCTTTTTCCTTTTTGCATAATGGACACGGCTTTCGTACGGAAAATTTTGAATGAAACGAATGAAATATGTGTTTTGTTTTTTTAAATTTTTTATATATTTTAACCAAATTGAAATTATGTGAACGCAGATATAATACTAACTTTAATGCATAAATGTTCAAATAGATAAAACGTTAAAATTTATATGAAAACTTGAACAAACTTCGTTTTGTTTCTGTACGATTTCATCTTGTAAACTATAAAAGTCACTGATTTAAAGTCAATGTGAGTTATTTTTCGAGAAAATTTCATACAAATTGTAAAAATAGTTGTTTCATATATTTGGATAACACATTCAGCATGTAAGTATTAAAGTTTATAATGTCTATTGCATACTTAAATGAAAATATAAATTTGATAAACCCACACAATTTATACAAACAATACCCCAACGACTTTGTTTTTGAAATACGCTATACTTTGACAAACTTTGAAATTACAGAAGCTCGTCGAAACGTAAGCGCAAACCATTAAAATTTTTCGAAATTACTTACGAACCACAATAGTTTATAAGTTCCCGATTGTTTTAGATTATAGTTACTATTATGTGATACATCATCAATTTAATTTATATACAAGTTTTTATTCAACAGTGGACGTTGTATGATGATCACGAATTTTAATCAGTTCTCTATAATCATTCATATTTAAATCACCCAATCCTCTTTTTGCACGGTTCAAAGAACAAAATCGATTTTTTTTTTCATTTTGACACAAAGAGTATTATTATACTACAATTTTGAGATTCGGTGCAGGCCAGCACACAATTATGGTTATTAAATTTAAAAAAAATCGATGTTTTTTGATGATTTCACATGGTGAAACTTTTCTACATTACACATTTTTTTATAAAGTATGTTTAGATAGAAGTTCTATCCATATATACCAATGGAACCTATCTCTTATTTGTATGTGATTATGATAAATTTTTTTACATGATGATCTCTGAAACGTATTCCGCGTATAAAAAGTGGATTGGTTGTATATATAATAATTACCACATGCAAACAGACGAAAATCGTTTATTAGTTGAAATTAGTTATTGGTTAGAGACTAGATTATAAATTTATTTCATCAAAATAACGGAACAAATTCAAATTTCTGACCGCAGCGTCATCTACGCACTAAAACTCACCCACAAAAACCGACCATAACCCAGAATCGTCCAACATCCAATAGTACAATTAGCATTATCCACGACCGAGGCATTGACCGTATTACCACGAAATTTGTACATAAACATAATGACGATTTTATGGATCGTTTCGTCTGCGCGGAACATTATCGAACGCGCCGACTTCGACAATATCAAAACAGCTATCACAACGCACCCCCATAAAAGTGTACGATGTTATGTTATGTTTTCAATGTAGTGCGGATGTTGAGGGCCGAGAGTGGAAGGCCTTTGTGTGTGATGTTTGAATATGAAATTACCGCTGAAAAGTGGTTTTCAGACGCTCCAATAACGGGCGCCGGCAACTTTTGCGAAAATTCGCGCGGCCAATCTAATTTTTGGGCGCCGAGGAAAATTAATAGAGTGTGTGTTTGTGCATGAGGAAAAGTGTTTTCTTAGTGTTCGGGATGTATATTTTGATTTAGGTAGTGTAAATTTTGGGCTATAATTGAATGTGATTTAAACACGGTGGTTTGAACGAATTATGAAAATGGTGGATGGAGGATTTTTTTTATTCGAAATTAATTTAAATGTATATTCGTTTTAAAATAATTATTACATTGAAAATATTGTTATGATATGCATACAATACAATGTGTAATTTGGAAACTATCAATAACGAATAAACACATTATACAAAAAAGAATCAGATAGAAAAAAAATTCCTTTCAAATTATATTCATAAGACGTAATACTAAATTTTTTAAACAATTATTCTATTATAATAAATTACCTTGAAAAATCGTAGAATAATTGTTTTTATCGGAAAAACCGTATGTGATGTGGGTTCGACGGGTTATTACGTGAAAACTCATCGATGGAAGACGAGTCCCGCTTCGGTCAGTTAACGTTTGAATAAATTATATAGAATATCGACTGGAAATGTTACATTTTTATCCAAGGGTGGACGTAAATAATTGTCCATTTCTAAAATTGAGTTTAGTCTGAAAAAAATGGGATTGATGAAATTAAATCGACCGTTGGATTGGAAAAACAATTCATGTGACGGCTCGTTTCGTGTTGATTATGAATTCAATTGGTTCTATTAGACAATACTTTTTTTATAAATACTTACTCTATTTACTTATTGAACTGTTTTGAAAAAAAAATGGAAAATTCCCCACCTCTCACTTAACTAAAACAAAACCGATGCATTCCCAACAAAACAATCACCATTAAAGCACATCATCTTTGAAACTTCAACAACTTTCATCGCACGTTCGACCGCATGGTACAATACTTCCACTTCAACACCACACCACAGAATAACCGTTCGCACCAAGTTTTCCCGTTTCGGAAATAAGTGATGAGGGGAGGTTCGATCCACCCCATCGCCATCGTCATCTTCGAGGTTTTCCCCACTTGTCTTCCGAGTCCCACTTCGCCATTGTCCACGAAGCAAGTTTTGATCATGGATACTCGAGTTTCGCCACTAACTCCTTAGTTGCATGCTCCTTCGCAATTTTCTAGATTTTCCGTGAAATATTTTATAAATGGGTTAATGTCGTAGTTGGATTTTTGTTTAATAACCGTTTCTATGTTTATTTAAAAAAAAATTACACATTATATAAATAATTATAAGGATATAGAAAGTGAAATTCGTCAAATCTGAATATTTTAATTAAATTTAACGAATCATTAAAAAAATTAGCGTAATTTGATAAAATAATCTGTAAAATATTTAAATTAAATCGGCAAATTTTTAGTTTTAGATTCAAAACTAAATGAGGTAGGAGAAGGGGGGGTCAGACGGGGTAGCGAGGCAAGATGGGGTCACACTATATCTCAGAAACTAAAACAGTTCTAATAAAACTACTAACGCCATTTTGTAGTTTTATTTCGAAACTTTCCAGTTTGGCGACACCCAGAACCTGAGCGGAGCAAATGACGTTGCTGTGAGCAAAAAACTATTTTTGAATTATTTTATGTTATTTTCATGTGTTTCGACCGTGACGGTCAGAAATACATAGGTTGTGATGTAAACGACTTAGTTTTATCGGAGTCCCTGTACATTAAACTTTATTTTAGACTAAATATTTACACGACTACTTGTCAATTTATAACCTCAAAATGTTTTTTTACTTAAAACATTCCGTAAGGGCAAGATGCGGTGCGAGTACCCCATCTTACCCTGCTATTTAGTGTATCTGAAACCAGGTAGGTATGTTTTATCTATATATGTGTTACAGTCTGAGTGTCCACTTCGTTTGTGCCCGAAAAAACTAGTCTGTTTATTCACCTTCTAAACGCTCTAGTCCAATTGTTAGTGTGGTACGAAAATTTAAGTTGTTTGCACTCAATATCAATATATTTAAGTTAATTTCATTTGAAAAGTGTAGGTATTGGACCAAAAATCAAACTAAAAACTTATTAAGACTGATATGCTGTGCCATAGTTTTAAGCTTAGTAAAAAATGTGATTAATTGTATATATCTGTTATTTTATCTTAATAAATGTAACGAGCCATTGATTTTTCGTAATAAATAAAAAAAACTGTTAATAAAACTAAATTACATTTTATTTTGCTTTTATCAACTAAAATCTGGTTTTTGTTCATATTGGTTTTCACTGGTTCTTTTTGCCCCTATAGCGGGGCATAAAGAGCCATTCGAATTTACCCTCTAAATCTTCAATAAGTGGCGAATAAACATTAACTTGTCATATTCTTTAGTAATTATATGTAAATGAAGATTTACGCTATTCATTGGTATTTGGGTCTTTTCCGAGTCTCTTATAGTTAAATAGTTATGAAACAATATTGCTAAATTGGCCCTTTTAGCCCCGCCTTACTCTACCCCATGTTGCCCAATGTGGGATCCCATCTTACCCCAAGGGTGACGCAAGATGGGGTAAATGTATTTTTTTCTCTTTTGATTATTTCGAAAAAAAAAGTTTTGTTACTTTTTAATTACAGTCTAATAGAGGGAAAACTGATTAAGTTAATAACTAAAGTTCCAAATTCTGTGATGTATATTTAGTTTTTTATTCGACTTCAAACGTTAAGTACCCCGTCTTACCCCCCTTCTCCTAAAAAGGATTTTCATCTGGTTTTCTTGTCGAATATTCATAAAATGTATAAATTTATGCACAATTATTTGAATAATTCAAGAATATATAATATAAGAAAAAAATTGATGTAGCGACGTTGGAAAAATTGAAGGCTTACGTCTGTTAATTGAATATTCTATCGAAATTAGTGTGTGATGAATATTCAGGGTTGATTTAAAATTCAACGTAAATAGTGTTTCTGAAATTTTCATGTAATATACCGAAAATTATAAAACGTATAATAATTTATGTATTATAAACATTGAAGGAAAATTCTTTTGTGTCACGTTATAATCCTGTTTTTATAAAGTAATATAAAAAGTTTTTTTAAACCAATATAAACGAAAGCTTAGCATTTTAGCGCTACGCATAAGCTTAAATCCCATGTTTTACAAGCTTACACGGGATTCAGTATTTACATGAAAACATAAAGAAGAAAATACATTAAAGCTAATTGGGAAAAACTTCCGTTACCAAACTCTCATAATTACGATACAAAGTTACTAACGAGTATCATTATAAGTTCGATTCTCGATTCAAACGAATTGTTAAAACGCGATTTTTTTCTCACCAGTAAAACGAAGAATTCATCTTTCATTGAGCCATACACTTAAATATCCGTTTCCTTTGATAGACGTCATAAATTTTATTCACATTACATCTGAAATGCGAGGAAATACAAAGCGAAAGTTATTCGCAGACAATCGTTTGCGAAGCGACGGCAGCATTTTGAATTTTCAGGGATTTTTCCGCCCGCTGCGATTTTACTACCCCACTTTCCTGAAACGTAACAATTCACATCGTCGACGATGAATTGCTCATAAAAATTTTCCTCTAAAAATGTCGCCTTATAAGAAAATTCGTCCCGTTTATGCATGCGCGTTTTATATGGCTCCGTGGGAAATTTTAATTAGAGTGCTTAATCATTTGGAAAAACTGCAACTTGGTAAAGTTTTCGTCAGTTTGGACTTCTCTTAGTTTGAGTTTCAAATGCATTTCGTAGACAATTCCATTTTGGATTCAGCATTAAAACTACGAAATCCATTAGACGCAAATGCGATTAGTGGCGAAAACCTTCGGTGCAATATGTGCACGTTAATGGCTATGGATGAATTCTATTTAATTAAACGGACATTGTGTTATAAAACAGATTCAAAACCAGTTTTAAATGTAGGGAAATAATACAATTTTGCTTTACCAAATCCAATATTGTGAAGATGGGGGTGAGGAAAATATTTGTGGTGAAGTCTCAATTTTTCCATATGGTATTTGATATATTAAATTCTCAAAAGGTGTCTATGAATTTGAATATTTCATATTTGTAATATAATTTTCTTATATCTTTCAATATGAAAATTTTATTGATAGTCTTAACATTACGAAGATTTTTATATTAAATTCATATTGTAACATGATCGTATTATAACACGTGAATAAATTTTTAGCTGTAATTGTTATATTATTCTTACTGTACAGAGTAAAAACTTTTTATTTATAACGAAACCAATCAATGGACAACTTTTAAATACAAAAATTAATACCGATTTTAATTTTCAGGACTGTCAGTGGAAACGGCGTCGGAAAGCACGCGTCCGTACCCGAAACTTCAACACCACCAAGTCACAGCAAGTGAGTTTTAACAAATCCAATCTCATATAATCCCACGTATATTAAAACCAAAGTAAATATAATATTTGCCTTCACATAATCATGGATACGTTGATTAATTCACAATGGACCTACGCCTTGAAGCCTCCGTGTCAACTCGCTTTCGGTGTATTCATTATGCTTCGAGCAATAATCCAGCTCGAGTTTATAGTATGTAGGAGTATCGCTTTATATTCTTGATGGATTTTGTATATGACGTGTAAATGGCGTTGTATCTATTTTAGTAGATATAATTAGTAAATTGAAGCGCAAATAAGCTTTATGAGATTAATCGTATCACTTTTGTTTTGGTTCATTTATTTCAAATTCTTGATAAGATTTTATACATACTTGGAGCTTATCGAAATATATTTAAAATATAAATTTGTTTTACAATCATAACTGAAGTTTGAAACATATAGATAATTTAATATTGATTTTCACAATGTACCAATATTTGCGTATCCTAAATTTTGCGGGAAAACAATCAAGCCCATTGTCCGATAACGCAAAAGGAAAATGTTTTGATTCACCCAACCCACTTGTGAAACATCGCTCCGAGCTGTAAGCTCGTTTTAGAAAAGGAAAATATGCACAGAAACACAAACAAAAGCTTATATCACCTCTAAAATTATATGAGAGTCGATTGTCTTTACACACAATGCGAATTTCCGCAGAGTCTCCCATTTTATATATCAAAGACGTAATTTATCGGAAGAATCGCAAAACAAAGTCGAACCGAGAATAAAGTGAAAAGATCCAAGATTCAACCTTTCCGTTTCTTTCAAATAACCGATGGATTTATCACATTTTCTGGTTTTTGGAAAAACCGGGAATTTTTAAGCTGGGCTTTTTCAAGTATATCTGAAGATCAATGACGGTCCCACTTAGAAAGTATCAACGCTTTTTTTGCGACCTGTCGAATTGCTTTTGTGTGTCAAAAAAGGAGTTTTATGCGATTAAACTTAGTAATTATGATATCGAGACATTCAAACCCGATAAATAATGCGCGGGTTTTTATGAAAGGGTTTTTAGAATTTTTTCGAGATCTTTTGAAAGTATTTTCTATATTTTTTAGGTTTATCGCGCAGACGGTTTATGATTTATTTTATCGCATATATTGTATGGTTTGCGATGTCTACCCTTTACTTCTGCACCATAGCTCACCAAATGATCCCAGAATAATTCGCATGAGGTTCATAATAGATTAACGATTCTCAAACTTATGCATATGTGATATATTTAGTATGCGTTGTTTTCAGTAAATATGTGCTTATTAAATATGATACTGTTATATTAAATTGCTCATGTATGAATCTGGAGTTACACTAGATATTAATATTTGTAATAATTTTCAGTTGCAATACAAACTTATTTTTGGATTATGTATTTAATACAGCAAATTTGTCATAATGATAATTTTGTATTTTGATATTCCGTTTATTTTTTGGTATGAATTTATCTTCTTGAATAAAACAGAAAACATTTTGGAAATTTCATGCACATCTATTACTTATGTATTCCATGCATATTCACAGAAAGTATTTTTATCAAATATGCAAACCATTTTATTTACATGCAACTTTCATGTAAAAAAGGAATACATTTTAAAGAAAATTTTATAAATATACTTAAAATAAACTATTTAAGTTTATAATCGAGATCGGAACATGTCTGATTATATATCGAATCATATAACATTTAAACGTACATGCATTATCGAAGATATCAATCACTTCTCAAAGAAGTGTGAGACGAAAATTGGATAATGTCAATCGGAATGAATTTCTCGGTCCAACGAGAGCATAAAAAGTCCATTTCATTGTTGACTATCGAATAAAAGAGAAAAACAGATCTGAACGAAACTTTTATTCCGTTTCTGGGAAAGTTCCCGAGTTCATTTAGCAAATACGATTCGTTCGAACGAAAACAATGCACATTAAAAAGTACATAATCAATTACAAATGAGATCGAAGACAATGGGACGGAAGTTAGCCGAACTCGCCTTGGTTTTGTATGGGAAAAAATAATTGATTGAGTGTTAGATGCGCAATAGATTTCCATTTGAAGGCGTCACTATGGTTTTCTTCGGAAATCTAGCGGGCTTTGTGGAGATAATTAAGGATTTACTGCGTCTGGCTTCGGTGTTGCTCATTTGAATATTGTGACAATATATTACAATGGCTTCTTTGGAGTGAAACTTTTCTTTTTGCTTTTGTATAATATAATGAAAGGTCGTTGAATAATAAAACAAAGCTTGAAAAACAACAAGAAAGCTTGTTTGTTAAATATTTGTATGAAATATGTCGAATGAAATATGTTGTACAAATTCGAATCGAAATCACCGAAATTTAGTAAAAAATTATGATATTATTCATGGAGAAACTTTTCACCTTCACTCGCAATTTCGTATGAAACTTTAAAATTCCAAAAGCATTATCATTATGACACGTAATATATGATTTTCGCCCGCAAAAAATGCCTCTAATCCAATTTCATCGTAAAAAACTTTTCACGTAAGATTAAAAATTTTATACCCAACATTCAAACGAAGAGATTTTTCCAAAATTTTCATTAGCGCTCGTAATAAAATGTAAACAAATTACGTTTTTCCAGCGCGCGCCGAAAAACATCCCTCGTTCATTCAGATACAATTACTTATAAGAACCGAGTATAAAAGCAAAAGTATAATAAAATCTAGAAAGTCCGTGTAATTGTGTTATTCTTTTTTATTTTTAGTATGGGACCAAAGCGTGGAAGGCCCTCCGGCAGAAGTGGAGGTGAGCGTGAAGACAGGTCCTCCAGGGAACTTCAATTCCACCGAGGGTAATCCACTTCTGGAAGGTAATTTCAACTCAGTGGACGATGCAAGTCGGTTCAATTACGTCTTATATTGAAAGAAGTTGGCGAGAAGATCATATGTCGGGGAAAAGCGTCCGGATTTTCCGGCAACGGAGAGTTTTCTTTGCACAAGTGGGATTATGCAGAAGAGAGCTTGTTTTCTTAATTAGGTCGTGCACGTCGATGTTTTCCGAGTATCGCTATTTCGGTTGAGAATTTTAATGCCGGCGGTTGTTACATGTGTGTTTTTCTGCAAAGTACTCGTACGTGGCGTGTTCTAATTAAATATCTCCCTCGTAAAAGTTGCGCATAACAGATATGTTTTTCGCTTTTGCCGAAATGTTTTTGCGAGGGATATTCACGACGCGCACGCTTAATTGGTACGGTTTAATTTTTCACAAAGCGCGTTTTGTGTTTTTATTTTAAAATCTATCGTATTCGGTGTGTGTGATGTATGAAAAATTTTATGTAAAAAACGGAATGTTTATACAAAAAACGGGATGATTTACGATGCAGAAAAACGAGGTGTTACAAAATCGAAGAGAGTTACTTTTTTCAGATCAAATATGATGTTTTGATAACGATGTTTTCTAAAACGACATCATTAAATACGAAAAGGAAATCTGTTTCACCTTTCCATGTAAATTGAATTTATTTAAGAACATTTTTCATTTCGTTCCAGAACATACTCATCCACCTTTCAACCCATCATCTTACATTATGTCAAATTAGAACTCTTTTCTGAAATGCTATTATTCGAAAAGTCTACATGTGACACACTTTTAAAATTTCACAAAATTCAACTTCACTTAATATGCAAAGAATAAAATGACTTCAACTAAAAATTAATTAAATTTCCTTTAGTTTTAATATAAGTGCTGTTATGAAATCTAAATTTTGAATACGTATAACAAACGCTTCAAAGCAGCCTTTTATAGAGAAATTATTACACACACGACCCTAATAAACAACGGTACAAATTTCAATTCACTTGAAAACCACCAGCAATTAACTAGCAGCCTTTCCTCTAATCTGAGCACGACCACTTAGCCGAATATTCCACGGCTCAAATTGTATTTAAGGATAAAAGATAACGACCCCCTTGCAGACATCGTCGGGCCCAAAACTAGGCCACCGTCTAGGCCTTTTCTGAGGCCGAGTATCCCCTCTAATGCCCCAAAGGCCACACCGAGGCTGACGAATGCCATGCGCCATAATCTTCTTAACTTAACGAACAAGTTGTCGTCGGAATCCGCGTCGATTGTCGTTCTGACAATGGTCCCAGTTCTGAATTAACCCCATGACGTTTGATCGTATGGTTAATTTCATATTATGGTTCAAATGAGAGCTTTTATGTCTGTACAATAAATGCTAAATCGGTTCTAGTGAGATTTAGTTGAATGGCGTTAATTTGTTGGGTATTACACGATAAAACGAAAAATCAAAAATATATTATTTAATTAGATAAAATCTGAGTAAAATTTTTCTCCACGTTCATTTATGTAACTTATGTATTACTTAAGTTTGGGAAAGTATACGAATTTATTTTCATAAGTTTTAAAATTTGTGTACATGGACTACTTCTATGATGTTTCTTTAGATGTGAATTTCTCATAACATGCATGTTAGTATCATATTCAGTCTTGTACAGTGTTTTTCTTCATAAGATTAATTATATTAAATATATAAGTGATGACGTTAAATCTTTACAGTTCCGAAGTTTAATTTGAAAATTCGTACGTGACTCATACTCGAAAAGATAAACTAAACGAAAACAAACTCCGGTGTAATTGCATTAGAAACACGTAGTACATTTTGATGTTAGAAAATAAAAGGTATTGCATTCAATTTAACTTTGAGATCTCACCTCATGAATATTTACCACAAACTTTTGTTGTAATGTACGAAGTTAATTTAATTTAGGAAAAAATACAAAACGCTCACTTGACAAAGCGAATCTCGACCAGGTAGCTGAGTGCTCTTACTTTTATGAAAAGTCACGCTTTGCAAAAACCTTTCATTCAAATTCTTTTTTTATATTACATTCACATGCAAATATGCAAAACTCGAGCTGCTTGTTCTTTGGAGTAGTCAAATTAACATACTCAGATTTATACAATGAATAGAACCATTCACAATTTTTAATAATAATATTTTTTTCAAAAAACATTTTATTACAAAACATATATCATTTAAATATATTATAAATGTTTCAATATTGAATTATGAACCAAAATAATTAATTCATTTCTTTATTTAAAAAAAAAACCCTTAAAGACAATTCGATAACCAACGAATAAACATTTCTTTCGCTGACTCGACACAAAACTTTAGATCGATTAATTACAAATTGTAAACTATATATAATTGCATTAAATTTAACTTTGCTTATTAGCGGGAGCGTAAGCAGAAGCGATAATTAAAATTTCCAGTATCCCTTTAGTGCTGAACAGCGGCTTTGTAATTTAGCGCTGGCGTGGGTATACGAACGTTTATACAGAAATTCGAGCTAATAATAATCAAATTAGCATTCATACGTGTAATGTGTGTATGTTCTTCGGGTAATTGAATGTCAGTTCCGTCTCGGTTGCTAATTGGCGTCAATGCTGACGTGAATGTGCAAAAATTTGACGAATTTGTATGTGATGTGGCGTAATATTACACGTGTATTGAAAATTAACTGTTTCCAGTGAATTTAGTATATATCGTTCAATTAACGAGCTCATTATTATCAGTTAAATAATCATAAATGGGTTATTATTGTATTGAATTTATCTCAACTTTACAAAAGCTTTAGAATGCACATAAATGAGATGTTTTCTCGACTGTGAAATTATGAATCCTTTCTGCTTTCTGAAAGTAAAACGGAAATTCGTCCGAACTAAATCTGTTAGATCCGTGTAAATAAACCGATATTAACGTTAAAAGAAAATTTAAAACAATTTTTGAAAATTTCTAGCATGAAATTCTGACTATAAATTTTCAATGTTTGGCTTCGTTTTCAGAGCGCTTCGAAAAATTTTCATGCAAATTATTTGCGTGTTGATTTTCATTCATCTTATATGTTACAAAGTTCCCATGCTTACTAACCAAGTTCTGAACCTCGCACAAAGTTGAGTTTGCATTACCGAGCTCGAGTAAATTAAAGTTTTATTAAAATACAACATATTTTGCGTGCGGGTGCGAAAATATAATATTCAAATGATTTCAAACACATTGTCATAACCCGAGTTGTAGAATATTCGGTACGCTCTGGTGCGGCGTACCACCATCTTTTATCGGCACCGGCATAAAAATTTCAAATATCAAAATAGTATAAAACTTTAATTTTTTCGAAAAGTTTAAAAGTTATAAAATGGCTCAAAATCCAGTAGAGTTCAGCAAATATTACTCAGACGACAATTTGTAATAAAAACGATGTCAGTAAAGTTGAACTCTGAAAGTTATTATAGTTTTCTGAGTTTGTCAGTATTCTTTGTTAAATCAATGTTATAATGAATTGTATGTTCCTAACTTTGTTTTTTATTTGAAGTATCGTTATGTTTACTAATTTCTAATAACATTCCAGCTTCTAAATTAATTCCCTTTTGTCACTAGCTTCCTTTCCCGGTAAGGTGTTGGGCATCCACCTTCTCGTGGTTCTTGCCGAACAATACTTTTTAATCCTCTTTAAAAGTAATGACAAAGCCTTCCAACATAAATATTTATGACCTTAAACTAATTTAAGTAGAATTGAAATTAATTATGTAAAAATACGTGTATGGAAAAAATTGTTCAAAAAAAAGCGCCAAATCGAGCGTACGAGCAGCTAAAAATTTAGCATTGCATCACTGGTCATATAGTTTTAATTTTATATAATTTGAATCTAAAACACTAGAAATTTTCGAACAAAATTATGTTTCATTGACAAATAGATTTTTAGATAACAATATTCATTAATTTGATGAGGGTTTTCGCAGTTTAAAACTCAAACACGACCCAATCTGATTTACTACCATTATTTTCCGCAGCCCAGACTATCAATGAATCCAAGCCAAACAATAGACCGCGCTCTATAATTCCGCAACAATAGACTCAAAATTAGGATCATCAATCTTGTTATACATATTATAGTCGCAGGTCTGGAGACAAGACCCTCATCCACGGTCACGACCAGCACAATCGTCCTAATCTTCAATCGAGCCTCGGAACAAACATGAACGAGTACCCCTTTGAATCAATCCCGAGACGTAGTTCGTAGAGCACTTTCATAATCACCGAAATGCGAGACGAAATCCTTTCGGTAACTTGTATCAAAGACATTTGTATAGGGGCGAACTTGAGGCCACTTTTGGGGTTGTGCAATAAGGAGCTTTTCGGTCTTGGGGTGGATTGGGAAGTTTGATGGATAGTAATAATTATGATCATTTGATAGTGATGTTAAAGTATTTCGCGTTATTTAAAAAAAAAAATTGATTAATCATAATAAAAATAAATTATTTACATGCAATACATGTACATCTAACAATAAAACCTTTTTTTTGCATTGAGAATACTTTTCAGAGACTATCGTGTAAAAAAATGCATGGTGAAAATATAAAAATTAGAGATAGGTTCTATCAATATATTTTAATGACATTTCTATACAAATATACTTTATAAAAAATGTATTTTGCGGCAAAATTTTATTTAATAATTATAATTATAAACCATCCTAGTCCAGATCTTATCATTATGATATAATAATATAATTTTTTTTAGATTTAAAACCGTATTAAAATGTAAACAAATAATTGTTTCTTTCTCTTGAAATGTAGTATTTTAAAACCGTGTAAAAAGAGTTTTGGATGTATATATATTTTTTCAATATTAGAAATGATTTTACTAACTAAAATATAATAAAATGAATATACAGTTTTGCGATTAACGTGCGATAGTTCCAAGCAATATTATTTGCTATTGAATTCATATTTTTTAAAAGAAGTCATCCATTAAAAAACTTCAATGTTATAAAACGATAATTTTATTTCATAAGAAATAAATTCGTTGTATTATACAAATTTATTTCTATGAATGTAAAAACCACTTAACTTGACGTCCATTTCAAGTATCCATCCTGTCTTAGTATATGGAATAAAGTGGAGCACTGAAACTTTATTACAGTCTCACCGACCACTCTTTTTCATTTTGTCTATACGTAACTCAAAGCTGAGGCGTTTTTCGTCAAGTGGATTAATTCGAAGACGCTTAGTGTGCAATCCTTTTGATATTTCCAGGGTGTACAGAAACTTTTAGTTTCGTTCAAGGGTATAATATGTGTTGGACCCTCATCACCTAAAAACGGCGATAAATACGGTGAAAAAACGGACGTGACGTGAGAAATTCAAGTGTCGCCGAAAAAACGTTCAACTGAGGCATCTGCAATATGATTATATCCACTGTGTGAAGAAGGACGTTTTTCATATGGACAAATGTTCCAACATAAATAAGGCTCTGGTGTAATAAATATTTTAAACAGTTTTTTATCAGATAAGAAAAATCTGAGTTTTATCGCTGAAGATTTCGGTTTTGAAATGATTTATATCTATTTCATAGTGGACGGGGGTGCAGATTATAAAAATAAAAAATTGCAGTACTTTTTTCTTATTTACTTTTGCCATTTAGCAATAAATCACTTTTGTTTATGGTATATTTTTTGTTGCAACCCTATAATTCTTAAAGCGTCAAGCTGTGAAACTTTATATTTTTTATTACAAAAAATATATTACATAGATATCATATTAAATATAATTTCTTTTACAACAGTATTACGATTTAATCACACAATCTCATTTGACGAACGAACGTCTATACAAAACCAGACACGCGCTCATTAACAAGTACAAAATTACAACTCCCAAACCACCACAGTATTCATAAACAACCATAAATCCACACAACCATTTTGCAGAAGTCAATTACAAGCGCCAGACAATGATAAGACAATTACGAGAGTTCATCCCATAACGAAATCATCCAACCCTCGAATTAGCCGAGAACAACTTCGAACGGGCCTCGAACGATCCTTCTTCCTCTGACCCACGATTTTCGACAATTAAACCGTTCAATATGAACTGTAATAGAAAATCGGCCGTCCTTGTAAAACTACTTCGGACGAAGGAGGTCCTGCAAGAAAAGGGATCGCCGCTTCGTTTCCGGACGCCGGAGTTTCTTTGCGTTTCTTTGTTCTTGGCCACTTACTTATTTCTGCGAATAATTTAGTGTTCCGATGTTGTTTCCTTTGGAAGCTAATTTCTTGCGTTGCCTCGTAAATTAATCTGTACGTATTGTTAACGGTAAAGGAGACTCATTAAGTGAACGACTTTGACTTTGAAAATTGAGTAAGACAAAATTTGTTTTTGTTACGCTGAATTCCATTGAATTATTATTCAATGGAATTTCTTGTTCGTTTTGTTTTAACGTTACGTAAATATTTTTCAATTTGAATTGTTTTAAATAGGGTAATTTTTTGCGTCGAACTTAATTTAAAAAATTTGATCGAATTTATTAACGATAAAGAGCTTTTCCGCTATGCTTCCGAATAAAATTATATTTTAAAAGCTATCTGAAAAAAAACGGATTTATTCGTGCGAAATGCATTCAAAGACTTTACACAGAGTTAATTTCGATGAACCCCGTTTTCTCTGAACATCCGACGTCTGAAGAAAAAATAAATGAATGGAAGACGAAAAAAGTTACTTTGAACAAACCCTTTTTATTCGCGGTCGTCTTTTCTATTTCGGCAGACGTATCCCTTCGTTTTTGCTTCGCCGCCGCCAAAACCGAAAAAGGGAGGACTTTTTCACGGTGGAGAGACTTTAAACCATCGATACGTTTCCGTGACCCCAAAACGAAAACTTCTCCTTTGTCCTGATTTTTTGCCATTCAAACTGTAGTTTTTGCGATTCATTTTCCCCGAACCGACATTAAGCATTATCATACGTTTTTAACTTACTAAAAAAACGTCGACTATTAAATTTGCCTTACAAAAACACTATCTTCTATTCAAAACTTTTTAATATAATATGTAAGAAGAAGTTTTTTTTTCGATTTTGGAACTAATTTAGCGCGATAAACCTTTTCACCTTGGTGTTTGGTAAAAAGGCTTTCGAGGTAGTATGGGAACGGATCGTGTTACCTATTGGAACGACTTGAATAGAAACTTTATTGAAGCACGAACTATATAATCATTCCAGTATCGAAAGTCGACATTATTATATGTATATTTCATTGAATTTCAATATAAAGGTGAACTATAATAATTCGACCCATTTCAATATCCCAGCCTGCACAGAATGTCTAAAACCATTTATTCGGTAAATAATATATAAATATCAAATAAACTGTAGATAAATATTGAGATATTAAATAAAATGTTTATTCATAAATTCAAAACAGTTTATAAAATGATTTCCACTCGGAATATTGAACAAAATAAAGATAGTTTTTTTTTTACCTGAATACACAATATAATAATGTCCATCTAAATTTTCGTATATTTATGATAATACGATGGTGAAATAAGATCGTCCGAGTTTACGATCAATTTTTCCTGAATATGTCCATCAAAGTTTTATCGGTGAAGGCATAAAACCCAACTAGACCCTGGTTGTAATGCTTTGATTGAACTGTTCGTTCTTTATTGGGTCTCGTTATATTTTGATTTATTTTCATGTACGCAGATAATATTCTGCAGGGATTCCGTGGCAGGTTTCGGTGGAAAATTCGAATTTAAGTACATTTTATATTGCTTCTATTAAGTGTTTAAATCCGCTTAAGCTTTATGCGTGTAATGAAATTTGAAAGTTTTGAATTTATGATTGAGTGTTTTATTATATTGATTTTATGAGGGATATTTATAGTTTTTTTTTGCTTCCTTGTTGAATTTGAACAGTGTATTTTTTATGAAAAAATCGTGGATATTAAAATTGAATCTACTCCGAATTACGATGCAATATGTGGAAAATATAAAATGCTATACATTATATATAAAATATACACGAGTCATAAGACTCTCAAGAAAAAGAGTTGCCATTTTTTTCATAGTTTCAATGTGTCCTCTAGTGCGAAGAACAAAGCGAAAGAAAGTCTGGTGGGAATTCTTTTATCTCGGCCACAAAATTTCGTATCTAATATTGTGCATGAAAGAAGTATCGTCACTACAATAATAGTTTCCATATTTATTTATTTTTTTGAACACTTATATAATATCCAGCATCCAACCTGATACGATACGATCGGTCAAGAAAAAAAACTTCGAAAGTATTTCTTATAAAAAAATTTCTCAACATAAAATATCTATGGAATAAAAAGGTCACTAAACCCAGCATTTTACTACGAAAACGTGCCATAGATCTCACTCAGATGCAAATCTTCCAAGAAAAAACACTAACATCGAATGGATTGTCGTCTCGAATTCATTCATGACTAATCTCGAATACTTTTTCAACACCGAAGAGCTCTCCTTTTCCGCGGATAGTGAAAGTGCCGTTACTCTTTCTTATGTATGGGGAACGCTTATCGTCAGCCACAGGGCGCGGGAAAAATGTACACATACAAAAAAAAGCACCGAGAAAAGATAACGACAAAGCATCCCATTTGAGGAATGGAAACGTCGTAATGTTTTCTTTTCTCGTATATTCGTCCCCTCTCACGGTCCGATGCGTACTGCCGTATTATTGCGAGTGGAAACTCGAGGCTTCAGCTGCGAGGTGGTCTCTTTAAGAATTTAATTTGGGTCGTTTGCCGTTGAAGAGGTCGTATTGAATGCTTTTTGTGTGATGGAACTTTTTTTACGCAAGAAAGAAGTGGGTTTATGTCGATTTTTTTCGGCTTAAATCGCTGCGTTTTGAATGAATGATGATATCATTTTTATTGTTGGGATTTGGGTGATTTGTTTTTTCCAAAAAAAATTAATAAATGAATTTAATTTTATGTTACATTTCTTTTTACAGATACCTTTTTACCATATTTTATATCTTTTAAACTTAAAATAAAACCTTTAAACTTCTAATTCAACCATCGGTAAGTATTATTAAGATTTAAGACTGTTATTATAGTAATCAATAACAATGTGCAATCTACTATCTATCTACGTTGATTAGTATGACAATGGTTTTAATAACACTATGGTTGAATTTCATGTTCAAAAAGTTTAAAAGGTTGAATTAGAAATGTAAAACCTGTACACAATTTGATTTGTAAAAAGTCCAATTTGATTTGTAAAATGCTCAATTTGAAGCGTAAAACCTGTACTGCAGTTTTTAAACTTCAAATTCAATGTTTTAAATTTTAAATTTAATATTTTACACGTAAAATTAGACATTTTATACTTCAAACCCGAAAAATCATAATAATGAATTTCATCGAAGACACTGTCTTAACCCTTCCTTACCGGTGATGTGTATCTTCTACACATTGCTCTAATAACCATCAATATCTCTATAAATATAATAAACACACGGTCAAGATTTTAGGTATTCCTCCATAATATATTTACGCATTGATTTAAAAAATAATATTAATAATAATCAGAATTTATCGAGTACATCTAAGCTATTTTGTGAACAAATTCGCTTAAATAACAGCGTTGGTTCAATGTAAGTACATATTCGCATCTCACTCTTGCATACTTCACTGTAAAAGTGCGAGTAGCTCAACGTTCTCAGTCGTGAGTGGGGGGCATTCCCGTCTACTGCGCAGTGCGGTGGCCCTCGGGCTTCCAAATGGGTCGGACCAAATGGATTTTTTACTTCAATCGTAATTAATTTGAATGTTTTTATTTTTCGGATTTTAAATCGCTAATTTTTGAATGTGTAGTGACTACACAGCACCGGAACGCGCGTTTTTTTTTTAGCACCGTAAGGTAAAGGTTAACATCGGGCCTATATATTAGTTTCAATATATTCATACAACAAAAAATTCAACTATCAAAATAAAAATCAACATACAAACATCTTGACCAAAAACAAGCAACCCGACACTCAAATCTCACTCTCGAATGCGTCCATCGCGCACAATACCCCCGACACAATGCACCATCGTCATTGCACAAACGCACACATCACCCATAAGCGAGCACATACGATCGACATGTTCACATGTATGAACCCAAGACAAAGTGGAATCATCGGAAAGACGGATCCCATTGTCGGGACGCACAAAGCGATCCGATATCGGTAACGGATAGGCGGATCGCAAACGGGACTCCCGGGTCCGGCAAATTGTTTCTATAAAAGTGTATTATGTTTGTGTGTAAGCAATGAAGGTTTTCAAACTGTGGGAGTGATATTGATGGTCGGAATTGTTTTGGGTTTGAAGAAATCGGAGTCGGTGCGATGAGGATGTGAATTTGTGAATGGTTTGGGAGTTTGGACTCTTTGGATCATGTATGGATGTTGCGGGTTGTTGATCTGAAATAATTTTAGTATAATGTAATTTTAGTGTTAAGTTTTAGTTTTATGAGAAGATCGTTTAATTTTTTTATAGTATGGAAAAATGATCCTGTAATGAACGTTTGTATAAACCACATATATTTTTGATGATGTTATAAAGATGGATTGGGTATTTAAGCTTATGTTAAGTGTAATTTGATAAACTATTTGCTTAAAGTATTAAATTATTGATATGTTGGATTTGTACAAATTAAATATGCTT
This sequence comes from Hydropsyche betteni, assembly GCA_028571205.2. Taxonomy (NCBI): domain Eukaryota; kingdom Metazoa; phylum Arthropoda; class Insecta; order Trichoptera; family Hydropsychidae; genus Hydropsyche; species Hydropsyche betteni. The sequence goes on from JAOXNN020000006.1 coordinate 8,452,161, forward strand.
TTATCGGTATTCATAAATAAATACTTTAAATTTTAACGATAAACAAATATAATATGTACTCAGAGGAATAAACTAATTTATTTATTTACGAGAGCTATGGGAAATTTCATGATGGCTTATTTGATAATTTTAAAAACAAATGTACTTAAGTTTAATTAAAAACTATAAATACTAAACTCAATAATTCATGTGTTCGAGAATTTAAAAACAATTATTACATTTTTTTTCAACAAATTTAACATTGTGTATTGCTTCAAATTTAATACATACATTATTTATTTTAAATAGTATCAAAAAAATCAATAGCCATTATTAAAAAGAACATCCCTATCATTTCAATAAAATAAATTTGAATACTCGACAAATCCTCTCAACCAACCTAGTTATTTTTTAACAACACTCACAACGCAAAGTTCGTAACACACAAAATTGAACAACCACTGCCAAAACGATACACCGTCCATTTTTAAATATACACACAACATTACAGCAACCATACACATGCACAATAGTGAATCCGTTGTCAGCTTTTGTATCGGATTTCAGCTCCAGATGCCGATCGTATCTGGCGCCCTTATCTCGGAGCGGGTCCGCTTTCAAAAGAAGGCAACCGCCAAATCTGCGATCGCCAGATTGCGATCGTTACGCGATGATTACACGTGTAAATATATATATGTAATGCGAATTGTTAAATCGTTCGCATGCCGAGGATTGTATTTGTTTGATTTTTGAAGTGAATTGCAACAGTTCCGATCGATTTAAATTTTTTTAGATGTAAAAGTTACTTACAATGATTAGGAAAATCGTTTGTACTTCGAATGGAATTAGAGAGGTCCCATCCTTGTGAAGTTTAAATGACAAAATTTTAATAACAAAGTTATAATCTACAATAGGAGCAATTCATAGTTTCCATTAAAGTTTTGTCAAAATCGCAAATTTTAACTACTCGCGCACGTACCTCGGAAAAGCGACAAATGGCAAAAGACACGGCGCAAAAGGAAAATTTTCAATTCTGAATCTGCAAAGTTTCGGATAAATAAGATTACACCGATGCGTTGTATTGTAAATATGCGCAAAGTTTACCACACCTCGGGGCGATTTCGCGGTTCGGAATACATATTTCTGTACTTCTGTAATATAAAAGGTCTTCTTCCCCTTCGGCGGAGAAAAGATTGCACCTCGGTTTTGCAATTCGCGCCGAAAGGTAATTAAATCTGTTATCTGCATAGTTTCGCGAAAGTTTTCGTTTGTATTTCTGTGAATGCACTCGTTTACCGATTTGTATTGCGAATGTATTTTGCAAGGACTAACATAGAAGCGGAGTACAGGAAATAGTAAAAGTTTCTTCTGATATCAAATTTTTAACTAGTACTTCGTCTTTTACATTTTTGTATGGATAAAAGTATAAAATCGTACTTATTCGTAATTCATACATACAATTTTATAATTTTTCAATATACAAGCTTGTAAATGAAAATCTATATAAATCGATAGACAAGTGTATCCAACTTAATGAAAATAGTAGCAAATGCATAATGGAAAAGCAAATCTGTGAAGGGTTAAATTTTAGCATGAAGAAAATTCTGAAAGTTTACAAAGATTGTGCGATTTCTAGTTTACTGGAAAATTGAATGGTATTCGGCTTCGTGGTTTTCCGTTTATTTATTTTTTCATTTGAGTATTCGTTTCATAATGATAAATGTTGGATCTAAAAATACAGAAAGCCAATCAAAAATTTTCAAAAGGTCTATTCTCGGTTGGGAAAAGTGCAGTGAACTTTTTAATTACTCGCTCGAACTCGTTACGACTCCGGTGCAAACAATATAACACTGATGCAATCATTATTATTTTATTTTCGAAAAATATTATGTAAAACTTTCAAATACGTAATAAAAATTTTGTTCAAAATATTTACATCGAAAATATGAATGTACGTTTCAAAATTCACTATCAAATATTTTATCTTTGTAATAATTTTACATAATTACAATCACAAATCGAAAAATAATGATATCATAAGTCATGAACCTTAATATACTCCGATTGATTACCGTTCTATCAATCATGTATCTGTATTTTAGCTGTAAAACTAAATATTATCGTAACATACAAAAATCGTAAATAATTAATACTACATCATTTAATTGAAAAAGTATAATAATTTATTTATTCAAGTGTTTTTGTTTGTTAATTTGTTTTATTGAAAACGTGACCGACTAAACGTTGCTATTTCACCTTAAAAGATAACGTTTATTATCATTTTTTTATTTTTTTCACAATTATGTTTTTTTTTGCTATTTCATCATATAAAAATTGGTGGTGCAATAATAATATTTTATCGGTCGCGATCTTTTCGGATAAAGAACTAATTCGAATGAATAATGAATTTTCGAATATGTTTTAAGTTAAAGTGCGCCCATATACCATATGGGCGCACTTCAACCTTAAACAATGCTTTCCATTTTCGCGACTAAACGATCGCCGCGACGTATTGGGTTGTATTGGGTCGTATTGGGTTGAAGTGCGCCCATAAACCATATGTGTGCACTTCAACCTAAAACAATGTGTTCCGTTATAAATCGCGCCGCGACTAATCGCCTGTGGGCGCCCGGCCTAAACGTATAGATTGATCTACGTACAAAATCCCAAATCAATCCGACCATTCCCTTCGCACAAACCGTATTACAACACACAAACACCCAACAACCTCCGATCCTCAAAATACGAATCCGTGCCGTCGGCCCGATAATCGGAGCCCCAACGACCGGGGTGGGTGGGCCTCGAGAAATCGGTGCACCAATTACGCTGTCACGACCGAGAGGGCCGTAATAAAATCATTATGGAGGCTCTGCCGCATTGTCGACGATTGCCTCCGAAGCCCGGCAAGAGGAGGACCACACCTGGACGGGCCAAGTCATCGGGGATGATGATTAACGAGCGCCCGCTCGAGAGCCACCCCCGTCGAGTGGCTTCGGGCCGTTGTGCGTGTAATTCGGTGATGATTGTCGGTGATGGTTGTCGGTGATGGTTGTCGGTGATGGTTGTCGGTGATGGTTGTCGGTGATGGTTCGTTTTTGGATGTCGTCGGTCCGGAGGCTTCCGTTTCGGATGATTGTTTGGGGTTTTGGCTCGTTGGGTGGTTGGGGTCGGTGCATTGTTCCGGGGAGCTTCGGTCGTTCGTCACGTGTTGTGTGTGTGGTTGGGATTTTTTTTTTTTTAGTAATGGGGTAATTTGAATGTGTATTGAACTTGAGTATCTGATGAAATTGGTGTGCTTTAAAAGAGTAATGTGTTCGTTTGAAAAATTGTTTTGATCGTTGAAAAGTATTTGTACTTTAAAACGAATACAACGTGCATTAAAATCCCTTATATATAATAGCGGATTTCTGTGTGTGTGTGTGTGTGTGTGTGTGTGTGTGTGTGTTCGTCTGTTTGATGACGCTCGCGACTTTCTGATGACGCGTCGATACGATTATTTTTTTGTGTCTGTAAAATTATTCTTCGTGCGTATATGGTCTTTATGTGTATTATTGAAACACTCGATTTGTTGTCACAAATCCGACTGACTATTTTATTGTATCAGACAATTAAATAACAACTTAAATCAAGTTTTGCATGTTTACCGGTAGATGTCACTATTTGAATCAATCATGCGAATTTCGTTACATATTCATCACGTATACACTTAACGTCTATAATATCATGCTTATGAAAGGGTCTCTATTGACTTATGCAATACGTCGATTATTGCGCAGTGGAAAAAATATTTGAATCCCCTATATTCATGTATATAATCACCGATGAAAGATGTCTGTTTTTTTGTATTTCGTTCCAATTTAGCCTGTATGCCGTTTAAATATAACGGCTATAATCGCTACACGAGAACCGCTATAACACGAGCTCCGTATTTAGTCTTTATGGTCATTGTAATAACGGCTATTATCTTATGTTATGGAGACATTTCGCAAGACCACGGTTATAAAATATCTTTGCATATAAATAAATTGCAACGCCATAAACGCAAATAGGCCGAAAAACCAATATTCAAAACTTTCATAATACAATCAAATTGAGCCAAGTTGTTAAAATGTGATTAAAATTAAAATTTCATCAAAAAGAAACGATAAACATTGACAATTCTATCGTATTGTCTATAGAGGAAGACTTTACTCTGAACTTTGTTCATTCTATTGCACATTTCATATTTTTTAATGCTCACTTTATAATGCACAAATTATTTTTACAAATAAAGTAATGCTCAAATTGAGATTCTTTAATGTATAGGTTAATCTCTCCCAAAAATAATTATTAAGATGTTGTATATTGAAATCAAAATGTTATTGCATGAATTAAACGAGATGTTAAATTTCAATTCAATAAAGAAAGGTTAATATTTTTTTTATGAGATTCGTGTATAAAAAATAGATCGTCGTGTTCATTACGACCAACTTGAGACAATTTTCGTTGTAAACATTGACAACGAACAACAAGGGCGTATAATTTTTTATCGTCTAAATCTACTTTGGGAAAAATTCCACAGTTTGACGATTGAAACCCCTCAATTACACATCTCCCTTCTAAACGACGCGATATAATATAAATTTCCCATCTCCTCTCCAAATAAGGGTGACCTCTCGAGAAACACAATAAGGCGAATCATCAAAACGACATTTTCATTCCGGCGAACGCAAAAAAAATCTCATATAATATAAGTTACACACAAAACGATATATCTGGGCATAATGACACCGGGGAAAAAAGCTCGTACACAATGTGGCGTAGGCCACTTCTGCGAATGCAGAAAAGAAACATAGCCGGTCGATAAGCATCAGTATATTTTATTGATGTGTATCAACTTTTGAATTCCTTCCCCATTCATATTGTCAAGGATATATTCCATTGAATCGACCGGTCTTTAGACTTGTATTGTTGAGCCGAGAAAAAAATATGGTTGTATCAAAAGAGTATCAAAAAGCGGCAGACATTCGATACCTGCTAATAATCTACCCTAAAAGAGAGTTACTTTAGTGTAAAATTCGTACATATTACAGACGCGAATTGTGCGATTATAAATCGGTATACATTTTATATTTATATTTTAAAATTAAATATGGAAATTTAGATGTGTAAATCGTAATTAAGACTTGTATATATTTGGTCAGTATATATTTTTTTTAATATTCTGTAATATATCAAAATGATCAGTAAGTATTATTAATTATCAGTAGTCATTGATCTGTTAGTAAATTTAATTATATAAAATTAAATGATAAATGATTTAAAATATGGTCAAATTTGCTTGGCAATGCATAAATATTTCAATCTTTCGTTTAATTATGTCATAAAATCTTTTTTTACACCTAATTTATGATTTAATTAACCTCGTTTATGATATATTGATACACCATTTATTATTTTCAACTGATCATTGGCGTATTAAATTACAGCCCAACTAACCATTAATTTTCTAACATAAAACTTCACACAAGCACATCCATTTCACTAAAACAAGCAATTTTATTTGAAAAATCATAAATGTGTTAATTCATTGTTGTCTTCAAATGATTTTTTAATACGTTCAACCAACAGCTCAATTTAATCAATCTCGTTCATAATATTTCAATACATCTCTAATTATTTTCAACTGACCATTCACGTATTAAGTTACTGATCAACTATCCTTTAACTTCCTTACACCAAACCATACACAAACCTCGAACAACATATCCATCATATTAAAATAAAACCATCGTCCCTTTTATGTGAATCCGTCCCTGTCATGCCGGTGCAGTTTATGCGCGATTTATTCCGCGAGTGCATTCTGCAGTTGCATTTCGCTCGACGTGTGCCCGTGGGATGTGTTTCGGTTTGTTTGACACCGAAAGACCGTACTTCTGTCTGTCTATCTGAATGCACATCTACCCATATGCCTGTCTGTGCGGAAATTAGTTTGCGCAATTTGAAGTTCGCGCGCAATTACGCGTTTCGCCGTCTGAAAAGGCGCGCTTTGAGCGAATAAAGCGCGCTCGAAATGGCGGCAAATTTCGAACAGGTCGTTTTCGAATTGATATAGTGTCGTCGTTGATTGATTATGTCACGTGGATTGTCGTTTTGGAATCGCGGGTGCGTGTTTTGCATCGATTCCTAATGGATAAACGATCGAATGATTTGTTTTGTGTTGATTGATTGAATGTTTTGTGTCGAATGTGCAAATGTAATTGACGGATGTGGGTTTGTTTCGTTGAATGCAGTTTATGTGATGTCAATTGTAAAATGAAGCTTGGACGTATTCAAATTTGAAAATAGATATTGAAACTTTCAGAGTGCATTTGATCTATCGTCCAAAGATCAGATTCGTTTTATGTAATCGATTAAAGAATTTATATTATAATTAAAAATGATAACTCTTTTAATAATAAAAAAAACCATTACGGCTTATCAAAAGACCGATAAACCTTCAAAATATAAAATAAGATTTCCACCGTACTTATTCGTATAATACTTCTTAGCTAAATTGGTTCATAAATTCTTTATGAATGTTTGATGCGCATTTTCTTTTATAAATTTTATCATGATTTATTTTTGCAAAGCGCACATCCGAAGTTTTCATATTCGGGATTGATAAATTGCGCGTAAAATAAGAAACAAAGACTTTTCTTTAGAATTTTCCTACATTACCGAAATAACGCGGACCGAAAATTTTCTTTTCCACCCGAAATTGATTTTTTTCCACGTTCGCATACACGTGCACAAAAAACAGGCCCGGATGAGAAAAGGAGCAACAATACACGCGCAATATCAAACTTGAACAATTCACAAATGAAAAAATACTTAGGATGTTCGTCAAAGCGTTCGGAAAAAATTATTCGCGCAAAACCCTCCATATTTATATAAACTGTATACACTTCTTGTAAACAAAAAAAAAAAAACACAATCCGGAATAGGGCTAAGATTAAGAGATTCCATTACTCCGGCCCGAGGCCAGGATTGAAACGAGGTTTTGTAATTTTTTAATCAATTTTAAGTTTTTTCTTTGTTATTTTTCGTTCTTCAGCCCTCGGGCCAGAGTACTTTTGTGGCTCGCAACACAATATCGAGCCAAACTTACGATATTCGATTCCTCCGGGGCTGCGTAAACATAAAACAGGGCAACCCTCAAAATCGTAAACGGCCAAATGTAAATAAATAAGCGTAATTGTTAATCTTCGGCCGATAGGAAATTTTTCCGTTTCGTGCACCTGGTTGCATAATTTGCATACAATAAAACACAATTAGATTTCACGGCCATTAATTTCGTAATAGCGTCCGTGCCGAGTACTGAAAATTGAGTCATACACTCGGTTTTTGTTGCCGTACATTTCCTCAATGAAACCGATTTATTATACCAAACATCCTTTGATTTTCGCGACATGAAAATTTCGAGTGTTAAACAAAAAGGTTTATTTTGCACGAAACATTTTTATCATGTTCAGGAAATTATAAATTCGTGTTTATACGGACGTTCACATCAACCGTGTAATAAAAAACAGGTGAAATTAAATAAACAGGATAATACAAGGGTGTGTGTCTCATCGCATGCGGGTTGTCGAATTTGAATAAAACAACCGCGTAATAAAAGCGTTGAAAGGTACAAGAAAAAGCGGCGTGTCCATTGGCCGTCGAAGAGGCTTCTACTGTTAAATCGTTACTCTCTTTTACTCGAAAAGTTGGTAAAGAGAAAAAAGCGGTCGTAAAACTCCGCCACGCATTGTTTCACCTTTTTATTTCGGTTTTTGACGCGCAATAAACGCGGTCCGTGTCTCTAATTGTGTCTCGGAGAAGTTCGTCGATTTACCGTCGGGTCGTAAATTTAGGTAATTGTTATGGATCTGTAGAATAATTTATGTTGCGAATGATTGCGGTTAATTGGGGCAAGATTGTCGTCAACGTCAAAAAAAAAATATACGTGCGAAGAATTCTACGCTTTTATGATGTAAAGTAACGATTGGTAATTTGCGAATTTTCATATTAACACTTGAGAAAAAAATTCAATTAGGTTGAAAATTATAGTTCAGCATCAGTACATTCAGCAGAGCCGTACTTAAAAATGAAAATATCGCATTAATGGTGCGACTGTCAGTTTTGACAATTCCCAGAAACGCCCAACTCTAGACTATTGCGCTGCGAAAATATTTACAAAGAAAAATTAATTCAATTACGTTCATAATTAAATTCGTGTTTGCTAAAAATTCAGAATCTGCAAAAAGCCAACACTTCCCAAATAAAACTCTACCACAAAACATAAAAATAGATCAACTTCCGACTCGAGAATAGAAAAGTGTATCCATCATAATTTCCATAAACGGCGCGTCTAATCACATTTCACGTAACATAGTCCGCGAGAGTGGAGACTTTTATTTCTACGGCTAATTAGTAAATTGTATTTCGTTTTCATTGTTTTCGTTCATTAGCGTAATTAAAATGACTGTTTACCGTTGTGCGCTAGAAAAGCGAGAGAGTGAGTGGTCGGTTGTTCGTTGCGAACAACGAACGAGTACCAAACATGAAAATTCAATTAAACGATATTGAATCGCTCGGTAATTAACTGACACTGGAAAAATAAAGCTGAAGCTATTCTAGAAACTATTCTTAGGACAATTTCCAAATTTTGGGTGTGTTATATAAAGTACGACGTATTTCAGGTCGATAGTATCAGTTTGATCTTGTCTTTTACACGCAATTAGTGTTGGGTTCTATCGATCGAAAACATCTATTTAGTTTAAAGAACGACAATTATCCGTAGGGTGGTTTTGAAAATTTAAATATGAACTTGGTGAGGTGATTTTTTTTATTTGACAGTCGTATAAATCGTATGTAAACGTTTCCAGAATGAGCAACGTGTATAGAAACGGAAAAACGTAAATTCGGTTCAAACTTAACGACCTGTGCACATACTTAACTTGATCGTGATTGACGTTAAACGTGTCTTTGTAGAAACGAATGAATTTGTTTTTTTTTTTCATGGAAATTTATTTATGAATCCACAAAAAATTTAAAGGTACACATGCGATTCAATAACATGTTATTATTTTTTGAAGGTTTCAAAATTTTAACTCAACTAAAATAAATCAAATAAACTATTTTAAATAATTTACGATTTGTACTAACAAATATACATTCAAAACTAAATACATTTGTTTAGGCTCAAATATAATTATTTACTCGAAATTTTCGTAAACTTTCTCAAATAAACCCAACGAATATTACTCAAACACAAAACCATCTAACACAGCGACACTTCAAAAACCCAAACTTTCACATCACATTTTTCTAACCGCATAACTAAACAGAATAAACTAATAATCCTCATGTCATAGTTCAACTTCAACATCATCCATCAAATCCATAAATACGATAATTATATGGCGATTGTCACTGTCGTACAATCAAACCGCAACCGCAAGGTGTTTATACGCGCTACACAATCGTTCAATTTGACACGTTTAAAAGTAGACGTTTAGATATTATATATTACAATATGTTCAATTTAACAATTGCTTAGCGGTTAATACGCATATTGAATTCTAATCGGATCGGAATGTTCTGTTTAACAGTTGAATTAATTTTGAATAAAAAAATATTTATTTATGATTTGATTCGTTGAATATAATTCGTCATATTTCTATGATTCAACTCAATTAAAATATATCGAAAACAGTAATTAACATAATCAGAAATGATTGGATATTATCTAACGAGTTTTCAAATTACACAATTCACGTCCCAATTGGATCACTGTGTAATTTCCAGTATTACACATACTCAAAAGGTACAGTAGATATTAAATATTCAGTATTAATATCAACTCGATGTAATTTATTGGATGGAATTTAATATAAAATCGCCGGATACGCATATTGAGCGGTAGTTGCGTCTCAAAGGCATCGACCATAGTTTAATTGAGTGCGATCGCGTCTATCAAAATCTATTAAAGTATGTTCAACGGATCGAATCTAAACTTCCTCAAGATTATTATTAGGTGTGGCCGAAGCCGATCAACGTATCATATGAGAAAACATGCGGAATTCGTATAAAAATTGTTTGTTTGGCGTGGCGTTTTCGCTCGCTTTGAACTCCTCTTCTATGATTATCGCAATATATAAGAAATGTGCAAAAAGGAGGAATATTATTATCAAGCGTCAAGGACCTCTCCGTAGCAGTTAAATCCTGCGAAATCGAGGTTTTTCACGAACAAAGCGGAATAAAGAGATGATAAGCGGACGGATCGTGACTTGAAAACTGCGAACGCACACACAGACGTCATCGCACAACTTCAGAACAATCTACAATTGGCGACTTTTCCGCAAAGACACAATTCATAAGATTTGTCGAAAAATTAATATAATATTTGAATCACGATTGTTCTTTATAAGTGTCTGACTCAATTTGTAGGATCGTAAATAAATAACGAGTTTGTGAGCTCTCACTAAATATCTCTTATGTAATGTAAGGAAAACGGTTGTGATGTGAGGAAATCTGCGAGGTTGGAAAAGTCCATGGGGTGGTGTTTAGGGGTAAACGAGCGAGGCCGTGACTGTGGCTTTTTTGCGTGACGATACCCGACAGACCGTACAGACGTGGCTTATCCAAAATCAGATGTCTCCAATCTTTTTTTTGTTATTAAAGATCAAAAAATACAGATTCAAAATCGAAAATTTAAATAAAAAAAAAAAAATCATGAGTTAAGTGTGAAAATTTAACATAAAACTATACGCAGATCAAAAAAACATCGTTCATGTCTTACCCGAAATTGAATGGATATAATGTATATTTTAAATATTAAATTCGAAGATTACTGTCTCACAAATATCGCGACATTTCAAAGTGACGTTTATCGATTGAGTTACGTGTTTTGTTTACGGCCAAGTATAAATAGGTCACAAAATATCGAGTACGTCTGGGAATCGGGGTTTGAAGCGACTGATAAACGTTTTGATTCGAAACATAATAAAATACTTCATAATATCTTATGAATATATCGCATATGAGATGCTAGATGAAAGCAAAAACGACGTTAGCAACCCCTGACTCGAAACGCCGCTCGAATTCTGAACAGCATTAATTCTTTTAAATTTGCAGAACAAACAAACGCACATTTACATACGAATTATTCGTATATGCGAATGCAAATATTTAAATTTTCTATATGCGAAGTTTATAGGCGGATATTACGGGTAGAGGAAAACATTTAATTTGCGAAAATTTTTGCGCAACGTTTTCCCACTTTTAATTCGCAAATAAATCCGGATATTTGGTTTATATTAATATCTTCCGTGTATTTGGTAACACCCTTTTTAAGAAATAGGTTTTGTATACAATAATGGTAACTGTTTATCCATCGCATCCGTAAACAAGTGGATAATATTTCAAAAATAAACCTCAAAGATGTTTTGTTGCGAATCTGAATACGTTTGAAGCTTGAATGACGTCTCGACAATGATACACCAGTATCTGGATCGGATCCCATACAATATGATAGAATTTCTCAACTGTGTATCCAGTGTGAAATTAATCAATTCCGATAGAATAGATGCATGCGAATACATCCAGAATTCACTTTATCCATGCGTGAAACTACTATTTCCATTGAAGCCATGTGACAATTCTAGGCGAACGATCGACGGGATATGATAATACTAGAAATTCGACATTTTGAATTTATTTATGTTAATTTCGGGCAATCGAAAAGTATAGCGGGACGTGCGAAAGAAGAGAACTTTTTGCAACATCCGAGGCAGACTGTTTCAAAAACACGCACGCTGAAACTTTTGAATGCCGCCGAATAAGTAAAATAAAATTCAGAACCGGAGGGAAAAAAATGAAAAAGATACAAATCGTAAAAACAGCGCGATACGACCGTTGAATACTCAAGATGGTGTCGAATTAAATTTTCGATGGATTTTTTCCGCGTAGCGAAGAAACGTACGATTTTCACGCTTCGATTTGCCGAGCGGTTAATTGTTAACCGGTTCGATTTAGCAGCACTGATTCTCTATGGAAATTTTCATTTTTTGCAATTCTTGGCTTCTCAACATTTAACAATTAATATACAAAATCTTAGAATTTTGTATTATCAACAAAAAATCATTGTGATAAAAGAAAGTAACTGTCACGAAATTGAATACTCATATACAAATATACATAGTATTTTTTAAATTTCCAATTTTGTCTCAATTGATCATATCTATCATTTTTATTAGTAACAAAAACTTTTTTTCTATGAGAAAGAATTTAATATTAAAACCATTCTTCACTCAAATATTTTCAGATCAATATATTTTAATTTACCGATCATATATTATATAGTGTTAACTGAAGCGTTCAAAATATAATAGCTAAGCCTTTTACATTCAAAATTTACCAAGTCCTTCAAAAAAATCTCATTATAAAAAGCATTAAGAAACACTGCTTGATACGATTTTCAATAATTTTATTTCATTCCGCAAATCCCTGAATCGTATGTATGTCAATCGTCGATTTCGTCCGAGCAAATCGATTTTTCTTCCGTTATAACAGTATTAGACGTGGTGCGATCACAAAAGAGAGGCCCCTCTGCGAACGGACATTGTATTCAGTTGCCGTGAGATAAATAGAAATGTTGAAAAAAAAATCGATTGTTGTTAATTAAAATCGATCGCCGTTCGCGAATAAAGTTTACGGTTATGTCGAATCGGTTTAATTAAACCGATGAAAAGGCGAACGGGACGACGCTTTGTAAAAAATTATTACATAATAAAAATACGCATAAACGTTTCGACTACAATAACCGTTTCGTTCCTTTGTCCGTTTGATACAGTGATCTCTTTTTTTAAGTGAGATTCGAAAAAAAGCCATTGGATTTTTTCGAACCGTTTGAATTGTATTTTAAATTGATTCATTTGACTTATTGAATAAATTATATATCAGTGATATAATATCAATGAGCTCACGGCCTATTTCACATTTGAAATCATCTGTTACTTTTCGTATACTGGAATTTTCATTCGACGAGAGCGCGTTTAATTGTTCGCGTAATTACACGTTAATAGAATCTTGTGTGGAATGCGCGTTATACAAGTTGCAATTATTTCCATAATAGCGGATGCTCGCAGTAATTAAATATTGAATATTAACAAGCCATTATAGACGCTGGATGTGCTGTTTGGATCGTAAATATTATATAGGGTATTTACATAAAATCTTTTCGAAATACGTATCGGTTTCCGGTTTGAGTACAATTGAGTGAATCAAATGAATTTATTGGAAATCTATCTGATATGATCAATTAGTGATAGTTCCGTCTGAATCGATTCACACGTTTGATTCATTGAATACAAAATGATAATTGAAACTGTTATTTGCGCTTTGAAATGTTCAGAGTATTGTTTTTATATCGTATATCGTATATACGTTTTATTGAGTAAATTCTAATTTTTCTTCACGTATAATACAATATCTTTATTAAATATTTGATATAAGTATCCGAAAATTAACATATTGATGTTTAAAATATTAATTAAAAATAAAACATAAATGATGACTTTTCAAAAGAGTGGTAAAATAGTTTATTTTTTGTTCTTGTAGTTATTAAAATATTTTTTTAAATTCTTATTATAGTGTGTTATAAAGATCTCCTTAAAGCCGTAAAGAGGTGATAGGTGATGTTATTTTCACTATTTTAAACCAAACATATCTTTGTCCATATTTTCATAGTTTTCGAATTATTATTATTTCTTTTTTTAAGAAAAAATTAAAAATCTCGCACTTGCGCACTTATAATGAAAGATTATATATTAAACAAATCTTATTTTTTCGTTTGTTAATTTTTTTTTTTTTATTCGTAAATATGAAAAAAACTTTTATATTGACACAAAACTATTTGAAAATAAAATTAGTCATAAAAAACTTTCTAAAGTAAAGGAAAACTATTTTTTTTTTGCTATTTCTTGTTTAAAAAAACAATGTTCCAAAATTTCCAAGTATTTTTAAAAACATCTCTTTTCAAAACTCATTCCAATGACGTATCGAACATTCAGATATCAACGTTCGAAATTCTGAATCATAAATCGTTTCCACCAAAATCCACTAAATAATTGACACATCCGAAATCAATTAACCAAAAAAAAACCCCCGAACATCACCCCACCCAATCCGACCGCACCTCGACAGCAAACACCAAAACACAAAACCCCATAGAGCCTTTCCGAAAACCCCATCCCACACCCGCCCAGATTCCAGAACCTAGACACGTCGCAGACGCGATAATCGCCCGCTCTGCATGTCCGACCCGTTTTTTGCGACAATTACGCAACACAATGGTCCATGGCGACGTCCATGGTGGTATAGAAACGGTCTCACGGTCAGTGGCCACCCACGGTGGACGATCGGGTCAGGGGTCGCCAGCCACCGACCACCTGCGCTCTCGTGGCCTAACACTTTGACCTCTTGACCTTTGCGTTAAATGGATTAGATCGCGGGGGTGAGGGATGGTGTTCGAGTTTTTTTTTAATGGGTCGTTTTGATTTGGGTGTGGTGCTTATTGAAATTATGCTAGATCGGAACGGTGATGGTTTACTTCGAATTCGACTTTTTACAGTTCGAATTCGACGAATCGAATCGATCAATCTTCGAATTCATAGCGATCGATTTCGTTGATTACTATGACAATAGTCTTAGGCTAAGACTCTTAGCTCTTTCCACTCGTTGGGTGCGCTGGACTCACCAATAAAGATTACGAAATATATTGCCGATTTTGTTAGTTTACCTGCAAATATTTTACATTGTATTTAGTGAATATTGTAGATAAAGTCCTCAAGATTGATACTGCATCACTAAAAGACCCATTTTATCTGAGTTAATCTAGAAATTAGTAATTTAGAGCGATAGTGTATACTTTTTCTCGGAACTAATATTTAAATACAGTTTTACCGTTACACGCAGCTAACGACTTTAGTTGACGAGCACTATCTCTCTATCTCTTTCAGGTAAAGTTCTTGCTCTCGCTATTGTGATTTCGGGTGTTATATCTGTGACCATAGTATTTATGTTAATTTCGGTACAAAAGCTACTTTTCGCATTTTTTTTTGTTTTTGATAAGTGTAATCAATAAGCCATGTCTCAAAATTAATTTTTTTATGATTAATAATAATAACTAATAGTTTATCGTAAAAAATGTATATATGTAGTGTAGTTAAGTTTTAAGGACCGTAAATATTTTGAATGGAGTGGTCACCCTAGTTGCAAGAATATTTTTTTAATAAAGCTAGGGACCGTCAAACGGTGAAGCTTGAAACGATTTATTGTAAAATACAAAATTTATTTATTTTATTGTCGATTCCTAATTATTTTATGTGTTTATACTAGATATAATTAATTTTAGTGATTTATACAAAAATCCGGATTTTTTTCTCCGAGTAGACGGTATACCTACTGCGGAAGAGTCTTCGAGCGCAAAGGGTTAAAACGCTTTCATGGCCGATGAACTGCATACGTGTCATGACAATTTTTGCTCAGATAGTTGATGACACATATGTGTCACAATCGCCAAGCGGCTATTATCCGCTAATACTGTGTACTGTGTTCGGGCACATATACAGTATTAGTGGATAATAGCCGCCGGGCGATCGTGACGTATATATGTGTCATCGGCCATCTGCGTAAAAAAATTTCATGGCGCGTATACGGGTCACTAGCCACGAAAGTATAATACCTTCCTGTAATTTAATTTGAAGTGTAAAGCGTTGAATTCAAAGGCTCGTATTTTTTGGGTCAAAATTTTTATGAAATGGTTCGAATTTGAATTGAGTCGATCATAAAATGATTGCCAAACAGATACTGATAGAACAAAAGAGAAAAAGAGGGTATATTTTAATTCTAACCATAGAATTTTTCGCCGAATTAGAAGTACAAAAACTGTAGATAATTTGAAGTGACGTAGATAAAAATAATTTTCTAATATTTAATACATTTTCTAATAAGAAATTGATCGAAAATCATTATATTATATTTGAAATGTTTTATTGTATGGATCAAATAAAATATTAGAAAGGTCTAATATTCAGGCACTTTAATTAGCTAGTTTGATTTGGATGCATGGAGTATTAATTATTAAAATTATGCTAGATTGAAACAATGTTCATTTATATAAACGAGAAATTTTGATCAAAAATTATTTTCTTATAATATTTGAAAGGTTTTTTGCATGTGAATAAAATATGATGATTGTAAAGTCGTCAGTTCAATTTTAAACTGAGAATAAAACAATAATCCGATAAATGAAAATATTTGAAACAAGCTTTCGTATAACATTGACATTTCTACATTTGCGAAAAACATCAGACCCGGCGCAATCGACCCACACAACCTCAAAAGACCAAAAATGGTAGAAAAAAGCACACGCCAAAGACCAGATCATCGGGAAAAGAATCGAACGAAACGGGCCGACAAAGCCAGTTTCGACTTTCATATTTCGAATATACATAATACGAGAGGAAAACGCTAGCGCTCCACATATTGACTTTTTGTTTCCGCAGTATATTTTCGAGACAGGATATTGAAAGAGCGACTTATACCTACTTTATGCTTAGCGCTTTTCACACACGTATAAAAAGTACAATATAACAAGCGCATAAGTGCCTACTTCGGGTTTTTTTCGTGCATATACATATATATATGTATACGTGTGTATCTTCCGAAGTTTATTTTGAGAGGTTTGTGTATGTATGAGACAAACGAAAGATGTTACGTATTCGACGCACGGACGAACCATACCAGCCGCTGGTAGATGTATAGACAATGGATGAAATCAATCGCGAACGACTCGAAGGTGAAATATTTTCGAGTTCGGTGAAAAAAGAGGGTGTTACGATTGCAGAAATGTCGGTTTTGATGCTGAAAAATTTTCGGATTCGTACCGTCTGTGGACAATGAAAAAAATCCGTTTGATCGGCGAGATACGTGCTGAATTTTGATATAATCAATACCAGTTCATATGCACCTAATTATATAATAAAAAAATCGATTCAAATGATGTTATATATTGTAAAAATACATAATACCTTTAACAATACGATGATTTAATTAAAATGATCTATTATATGCCAAAATTAAATCAAAACACACGAATTCTTCCACAATCGAGCCGGCCGGACAAAACGGAATACGAAAACGGCGCTTAATTAAAATCTCTCATTATTTATTTATATTTTTTTTTTTGAAAAGCTCCATTATGCGACCGTAGATAATGCAAACGAAAAAAAAGGCCCACCTTCGTCTCATTTAAAGCGAGCCCACAAATTCCGAGCGAGCTTTCGCTCCGTATCGAAGGCTTTCCTCTGACGAAAGCTCGAAAAAAAAATGCTCAAAGTGAACCTCCTCGCCATGTTGATTTTTGTAATTTCATAAATAATTCTCGGCGCCTTTGCGCAAGGGACAAGAAAATATGCGGGTCGCCCTGAAAGTTATGCGCCGTGTGAAATTTTGATTTGTGGCCGGAGGAAGTGCCGTTTCGTGACGTATTGAATGAAATCTGAATTTTGTGTATGCGAATCGATTTGGCATATATCCTATTTCGTAATACGCATATTTTTCGTAATGAATATTTATGGGATTTCGATTGAACGAATTTCCATTGTTTCAATATCATTAATAATACATACGTCTATTATTATGAAAATTTTGATAATATTTGCATTATATCAACGTTGCTAACCATTCGTGTTTTCCATGAAAAACTGTATTCAGCGATCGCTTGAAATATAAAATTTTCCGATAAATGTAAAATTATGTTTCATCTTTGAAAAACTCTGATATTATAAAGTAAGATCGTTTTTATAATTAATGTAATATATTTTTATTATTATGAATTTTTATCGAGTATCTTTTATGAAATAAAAAAATTACTCAAATTATAATGAAAATATTATTACATAAATCATAATCGATCATTTAATTTTCGATCAAAATCATCAATTGAAGGTCTTTCACAAATTCAAATATAATCAAACCAGAAAAACTTTCAGAACAACCCACTCATAGGCACGAACAAACAGCGTCTCATTTTTTCATACCCCATACCGCGGCGGCCTATTTCCTAGACAATCTTTATTTATTTATTTAGCATCGTTTTTTTTCACGAAGTCCATCCTCGGCAGGTGATCATCCAACAGGTGCCCGTCCCGAAATTCGGGATCTTATCCTTCCAGGATAATTAGCATCGGTATGAAACGCCACGGTCACGCTTTCAGCTCGGCAAACAGAACCTTTTCGTGGCCCCCGCGGGGCCGTTGCCTTATCCAGAAACTAATGGTGTGATACAATTTACATATTAAACAAAGGTGGAAACATGAGATATTGGATCTGTGACGCGCGTGCGTATCCATGGGGTGGTGTGGAATTTCTATGGGGCTCGGTGTTGACTTGTGCGACGATATGAAGGTTTTGGGTATTGTGTCGGGTCTGTGGTGTTTTATTAGTACGAAGTTGATGAATTGATGTATATGGGAATGTGGATGATGTTTTTGAATCGATTTTTTTTTATTATTATATGAATTGGATATGTGTCTTTACATTTCGAACTTTGACGATGTTTTTGATCAACTTTTATTTTATTTAATCAAAGTATTGATTTTATTATCGTTTACATTTTTTTTTAACTGTTGAAATTATAGTATGAAATAATGTGAATTGTTTTTTCAGAAATTATCAACTGATACTGATATGAATGTATATTATACGTATAAGTAATTCGAGTATTTTAAATGCGTAAATTATTAAAAAAATAATGAATTTCGCGAGTTTCGGATTTACATGTTGTCCAGTAGCACTTTTAGCCATCCCAAATGTTGGCATGTGCAAATAACTACAGCATGTGAAATTCGTTAAGAAACTAAATTTGCAGAATTATAAGATTTAATTGAAGTAAATTTCTTAAAATACTTAAAAAAATTAATACAGACCTATTACCCATTTCATAAATGTTCATTTCCCGTATTATTTATTAGAAAAAATAGAGGAAATTAATAAACTTTGATATTTTTTTAGAACAAAAACCACATTTTTTATGAACATTGAATCTTACATAACACGGATTTGTACTACACGACGTTATTGTTAAACCATATAACCGTATAATACGAGACTCAAGAGTACTTAATCTTTAAATAGTACGATTGTAAATTTGTTATCGTTCGAATAATCAATTATAGAAACTATTGAACTATATAAAATTTGGGACGGCCACACTGACGTATTGTGTCGTTCTCCTCGTTACACTTTTGCTCATCATACGATTGACCCTGGCTCTGATTTTGGGCTCTTTTTATCTCTTTGACTGATATATTGATATCTGCATACTTGGGATATCAAAGATTTCATTGTTTTTGGATTTTGTTCCAAGTATTCACACAACTGACAGATCCAAAGACTACCTACCGCGTCGATTGCCGCATGCGTGTTATCGCATATAATTCAGACATTTAATTAGCGATAATAATATTATTGTATATATAATATGAGTATATTATTAACCCACTTTTGATCGCTGTTTTTTAATTAGAATTTTTCGTTTCATTTGATTTTATGCATATATTTTAGTAATTCATTTATCTTTTATTTTATAGTTGTTTATACAAAATTTCTATGATGATGAAAAAAAGTTGATTCAAAATGTTAAAAAATTTCAAATGAGTTTTTTTATATAATTAATAATAAAAGTATGATATTGTTTCGTTTTACAACTGTCTACTTTAATAGGACTTTTTTCGAGAACAGCCCCATGTTCGCATCCTAACAAGTTCACCTAATTACGAGCAGCGAACGCAAACAAATCTCACCGTAATAATACGAAATTAGGGGATGTTCTCGTACACGTCTGGTTTGTTTGACTTTGAAAATTTTTAATATCCGAACGGTTTCACCTTGCGTTAATTGATCACAACAATAAAAATCAACCCTTGTTAGCCGGCTACGGCGTCGTTAACGAACGGCGGCGAAATTGCCTTTGGCCATTCCGAGGCCCGAAAAAAATCTGAAAAAAAAATCCAAAAAACGGACCACGGCGCATACGAAAAAAGGGCAAAAAGCGCATTATTTATATTTCGTGAACGTAAATAGAAGCGTTGTTGTTCGGCCGCAAACGACCAGCGAGCCTAAACTTATTATGAGCCTTTCGGTTGGGTATAAAGCGATGTTTTATACATGATAAAAAGGTGAAATGATCTATTTGTTTTACGGTCCTGTTTTCGAAAAAGAAACAACGAGAGGCTCGATATATTATATGCGTTTTGAAACGGGTCGAAAAAAATGTTAACGCATCAAGATCGATTAATAGGTGAGAAAACGCAGGAACGCTGTTGAATGACTCTTTGAAAGCTTTTTTTCTTATACAGATTGATACGTCAAGATAACGAAACAATATATTTGACAAACTCATTAATGTAAGTTTTGGATCGACCGATCGTTTTTTTTTTTAATATACCTCGACTTTATATGACTAAGCTTTTATCTATATTGGACACTTTGTTTTTGGACAATTTGTACGGAATCGCTCACTGAATCATTAACGTAAATCATTTGATGATTCATAATGGCACCAAATTAAAATTCAATTGTTTTACGACTTATATAAAGTAATTCGCATAAAAAAATACGAGAACACTAAAAACATCGGGCGTAATTAAGTCATCATCTCCGGCAGGTAAACCGCGCTCCAATTAAAATTAACGCACAATTCAAAACCGTTTCCTTTTATTGTTCGATTCGAATCGGCGAATAAAAGTTTTTTCGTTCGATTCCTTTTTTGTTTTCGACTTTTTTCATTCGTTGACGCTTTTTTATTAACGCTTACGTTGTGAAAAAACGCTAAAAACTCGCGAGCCCGCATGAGAACTTTCCGTTCGAAAAAGCTCGCGGCGTTGAAGCTCAAAACTCTAATTTGTTTATGGCGTAATTCGAATCCGCAATAAAACATTTAAAAACGCGCTCTATTTTAGTTTGTGCGTTTATTATGTATCATTTCAAACTGATCGTTTCTTTTGTCAATCTATTAATTTAAGCAAAAAAATATCTAAAAGAATATGGCCCAATTTGTATTAAAAAAACTTGATCCAATTCAAGAAAAAATAAAGGAAAACATTTATATACATTCAGTGAAAAAATAAGAATGATTGTTAATTTAATTTCTGTAACACCTTTACTTTTCAATGGTTTTTTTCCCCCGAAAAACCATCGCTCATCCAAATCGACGAAAAGAACGTCATTCAAGCGTCGGCAATAATACAATACACGAGTTTCATTCGAGTCAATTTTCGCCATTGATCTATGTATTTTAACACGGATGTGTCACTTATTCTGACCCCATAACATAATAGATTTGTCGCGGTTAGTAAACGTGAATATCTCACAAAAGTCGAGTTAAACCGTTAAACGCATTCACGACGTATTCAATATATGGATACTTTGCTAGAAACGACGTTTCACTTTAATACGGGCAATATAATATCTTATGATATATTATGTGCGAATATAACGTGCTTTGTGAAATGTTTTATAGAAAAAATGTATTACGAACTTGTTGAAATATTTATGGAAGAAAAGTTTGTATGAAAATTGTTTCGTAATCGAATTTTTATATTGTAAAGTTTGAAAGAAATATCGAAATTATTTATTATTGAATGATCAAGGATATATTATACGTTTATGTTATATTTTTATTTATAGACCTATTATGTGTCGTTTTAACTTTGGTTAACTCATATTTGATGAAATTAATAATTTAAAAAGCAGGATATATTATAATATGTATCAAAGTTTATTTTGGATGAAAAACTTGCTAATTCTCTTTCAACCTAATAAATTTTAAATAATTCTCATACAATGTATAACACCCACACACTCTCCGTCGTTCCTTTATTTCCTATTAAATTTCAAATATCCACCAAAAACTCTACGTATCAATTTTTCAACCGACAAAAATTTTAACACCAACGAACCATCACCGAAAACTCGACCATCGACTTCTCCAACACTATTCACCATCCCAAAAAAAAATCGACAACGATAAGCAGAACGAGCCCACTAGAAAACATCCGTCTTCGTCGAACGCTTTTAGATCTGAACGATCCGAAATTGTACGAGTAAATACGTGACCGACCCGAAAAGTGGGTGACCCGCTAATTACCGCCGCTTTAAATCGTCGCCGTTGTTTCGCCGTTTTTCGTTTTGGAATTTTTAAAGTTCTGGATGCTAATTCGAATACGATTCCGCCGGGCTGCGATGATTTTGTATTTTCGACGCCGCTTAAAATTCAACGCGCGCCGTTTTAATCTGGGTCGAGTTGCGGGAATTTGCGAATCGCTTCCAGCTACTAAGAAAATCCATTATTGTGTGAAAAGAGTTGACTTTTTCGGCGAGAAAATTTCCGATGGACGTGTCGGTTTGTAAGGTAGGGAAATATTACGGTTCAAACTAAGTGTTTTATAATTTTTGTGTATTTAAGAGTGAATTTCTTCGATGAATATGTTTTTTCATCACCAAATCTTACTATGAATTTTTTTATAAGAAATTCAAATAATTTTATGTATATTTATAAATTTCTTCAATATAACACAAACTGAACTTATTATATAACTTCATATACAAAGATCTGAATTTGATGTACAAAATAACGAATATTTTTAACAAACAAAAAAGCACTTTAAAGAATATAGAGAACGAAACTATTCGTCTAGAATTTTTTACGATACAACACTATCCGAGTCGATCTGAACACTGCTAAGTGCAAGCCAAACTTGCCTCTGCTATTTTACTTGTACACACTTTCAACAAAGTTATAAACAAAACTTCATCCACTCCATATAAACTTACAATATTTAATAAGATGCCTACATTAAATAGCGACACGAAAATGCAAAACTTTTTCGTGCAAGAATCCCAACGAAGGGCCATATGTCGATCATGCCACCTGAATTTCGGCTTTTTATAGAAAGGTATGTTCTTCAGAGAAAGTTCAAGGGCCAATCTCGAGTCAAATTCGGTCCAATTTTCGGCCCCAGACACCTGCTATGTTTTTTTATTTAATTTTAAAAATTCAGTTTCAAAACTAACAACCTTTTAATATAATAATCAAACACAAAGGTTTTTTTTATGATTGAAACGATATTGTTTCAAAGCAATTTTTTTTATTAAGTGACTTAACAAAAGATGAAATACTCTATAATTTCACTATGCAAATATCGGGTTTTCCGATGCGAATTTCGACCCGACACCCCCAAGAAACACGATATATATAAATAAAAGCCTCACCAGCATGCACCATGAGCAGCCTGCGACAATGCACCTTCATAAAGGGCCATGATCGTATTACCGTTTAATGAAGCTGAAAACGCACTCGGATTACTGCGTGTTGAGGCCCGAGGAATTTGAATTTAATGGATTCACGATGTCCATCCGACATGGGAGTCTTCGGCGTTCGAATCTGTGGGATTGTTGCTTTTAGGTGCAAATTTGGGCTTTTTTGATCGGTCAGAGTTTGGAAAATGAATGGGGTTATTGGCGGAGGTCGTGAGGTTGCGAGGTTTATGATTGACGTTTTACGGTATCGATAATTATAGGTAGAGGATGCGGATTTTTTTTGTTGTGTTATGGAATTTGTGTTTTTGCATGTTATGGGTTATGTTTTTTTTAAATTAAAATTGAGGCTGTTTTGATTGAAATTGTTTAATTAGAAAAAATGCTTGAAAATATTGAGAGTACAAGAAATGAAGGATGTTTGAATCGTTATCTAAACGTATAAAAATGGATGTTTACAGCTCGCCAATTGTCAAGTCATCAGGTGTCGATTCCCCAAGTGCCAATCCATCAGGAGTCAACTTGTCAGGGGTCAAACCGTCAGGAGTCAACTTTTCAGGGGTCAATTCGTCAGGGGTCAACCCGTCAAGGGTCATCCCGTTAGAGGTCAACAAAATATTTTTTTTTTATTTCTTTTCAATAAATGATATTAAAAAATTAATATTTTCTAAACGTGTTCTTTCGATATTTCTTTTAAATCTATATATTATGTATAAAAATGGATGTTTGTACATGCATATAAGACGTCGTTTCACTCCAACATCGTTCGACCGATCACTATGAAAATTGGCATGTATATGTATTTTTTTGTCGAGAAAGTTTTTGTGTCATTAAAACCAAAGAAAAAAAATCAGAAAAAAATTCAGGACGAAGAGTCGAAGATTTCTCGTTTGTTAAAATTTAATTGTCTTGGTTATATAATATTGTACACGATATTTTTTTTGTTTTATACAAAAACATTATTTGCGCTGTTTGAAATACTTTCGATACATAAATACCGCGAAAAGTTATTTAGTAAAACCCAAACTTTACGAATTTCCTTAATAATATTTTCCATTTCATATCCTCTCACAGAACTCGAAACACTTTGATTCAAATGAAATAAACACCAACTTTTCAATAGATACAGCTCGCAAACTTAACATTCGCAGACGCGAAAATTCCCACGAAATCGACCGAAAGAACACCGTCAAAAGCGCGACACGCGAACTTCGACCGCCTTTAATTTTCACTGCGCGGCCATAACTCGCAACTTTTTCACTCGGCGGCTATCTGAAAACGCACATTTCATACGAAACTGTTCTTCGGCACATAAACACGTCGCGATACGTAAGTTTTAAGTCGGCAAAAGTAAAACGGCGTCGGTTCCACTGTATCGGAATTGTTTCCGATACGGCCCTTGGGATTCGGATTACCGCGCAGGTCCGATTTGTGGCGAAGTTCGCCAAAGGCGAGAAAATCGTTTTTATCTCGCGTTTGTATATAGTTGGGAGGGTGTAGGGTTGAGATTGGATATGTGTATAGTTTTGAGAAAGTAGATTAAAAAAATTCAATGCATAAAAGATTTTATGGGACGAATATGGAATGATTGAAGTTTTTTTTTTTCAAGTCTATACATATAGAGTTTTTTTTTTCTTTTAAGAATGAGTAGATATTGAAATGATTGAAAAATTACTAAATATAAACATAACAAACACGTGAAGTTTTGAAATTAATAATAAGAAATCAGATCGTCATTTGGCAGTGATTGGTAAATCATTTGGTATGACGATGATAATAAAAATTGATTTTGTGTTTATATAAAAATATTATACTGATGTTTGGTATTTACTTTGAAGGTTTTATGTAAAGCAATGAAACGACAAAATTTTCAAATACATGATACAAAATTAAGGTTTTCCATTTGAATATACACGCTCGCATCTTTGATACCTTTCTTGGAATTTCCCGGCAAATATGTTCAATTTCTCGTATTATATTCATTCGAATGAAATTTTCCACGTGTAATAAAATATAGGCTATATAATACAAGATTATTCAAAAGCATGCGACAAGTGTATGAATTCACTACTTGGAAATAGTTATGTTTGAAAAAACTCTTTTTGTAAACGCACAACATAAACTGAGTAATTTAATAAATTATACTCATTACTTAGTAATAAGATGCTTATATAAGTTATGCTTGGTAATTGTGATACAGAAAATTAATCATTTAAAATAGCTTGAAGTATTTAACAACAATGTACAATTTATAAAGGTGGCTACTTGAAATATTATTTTCACGACAATACACACAGCACATTGAATCACATAATACATTTACAAAAACCATTTCTTTCAATTGAATATCACAAAAATTCGAAAATTCATTAACATAAAAATCTTCCTTTTATAAAGCAAAAACGATACGAGGCTCCCATACGCAATATCCTCCAGATTCGTTTAGCTGAAAATTGCAAGCTTTGAATCCCTTCGAGCATAACCATACGTATACTATCCTTAGCTACATAATATCTAAATTTCCCTACATATATTCATATATAAAGGGCCATAATTTGGTCGTTTTATCTCGGGAAGGGCTCGTCGAAGCGAGGCCCGTGGATAACGCGATCGCTTTAATTTTCCGAAGTTTGCGCAATTACAATAATTTTTATTCGAGCCGATACGAAAGCTGCACGATAAAAGAAAGTAACTGCCTTCGAATGAGGATAATCGACCTTTGGATTTTTAGCGAATTTTAAACGAGCCATCAGAGCCTTTTTCGTTATTATTTGTGAACATTACGAGGAAATAGTATAGACGTGCGATTTCGTGTGACTTTCTCGTTTTTGTTTCACAAAAGTATTTTATTATACAAACTGTACTTATTTGGTTTTATTTCAATATGAGATCAAAACGTAATAAAAATATATAAATTTGAATCTTTTTTCATAAATTGGTACTTATTTTTTATTTTCACGTCCATTATCGTTATCGATGTCTTCAACAACTTTTGATTGATATAACCATTTTGCACATATCATATGAGTTTTAATGACTATAATTCAAAATTTATTAGCACCAATCACATAACATAAACTCGTTATATCAAAATTTTATTTCGAATTTCTAGTTATCGAGCTAATAAAATATATATTTCAATTAATATTCTATTATATTATAGTCTAATATATAGGCCCGATGTTAATAACATCGGCTGTGGTTTTGTTAAGAAACGGAAAAAAATGTGAAAACCCGATTTTGTGAACTCGAAATTTGTACCCGATTTGAATATTTAATATTTAATTAATAAAATCAAAATATCATTTGTTATTTGTTTGTGACATATAGGCGAAGCCAGAGGCAGAGGCTACCCAATGATTTGAATGTTTAATATTTAATTAATAAACCAGTTCATCTGTTCATCATCATCATCATCATCAAAAGTCGCGGTTCAGGTCATTCATTTGAAAAAAAATCATCATCATCATCATCATCATTCGGGTTCGGGCCGTTCATTTAAAAGTCGCGGAAAAATAATTAAAAGAAGTCGCGAGCGTCTTCCGAACGAACAGATACACAGACAGACACACAGAAATCCGCTATTATATATGGGGGAAAGGGGATGACTTAGCATGATATAATTTAGAAAATTGAAACGATCTTTAGATTACATATTTTCTCATTAAAAATGTTGTTGAATAAATTTCCTTGAAACCTTCATTTGAAAAAAAATAATATTTTGTGATATTATACATATTACTTTCAACAATTTATTTGTATCCCATTTTGAAACAATTGAATTTTTTATATGAAAAAATCTGAAAAAAACTCGAGTGTATCAAACTCATTATTTTACTCGGTCGTATTATTTTTTATACATTTCCAATTATTTTTCGACAGCGATTCAGTTCAAAAAATTATATTCAACACAACATAACTTCAACCGAGTCTTATAAACCACTTCTCAGCACAAAAACAAAAGACGCACCCAAAACCGAAACTTTTCGCCATCAAACAACAGGCAGTGCCTTGTCGAATCGGAAATTGCAAACTGCGCGAATTGGACACACCTCTCCGGCCAAAGATGTGACAATGGTCTCCGCAGATAACTCGAATTAAATAATAATGGACTCGGTGTGGGTCGAGATTTATGACTACTCTTAAACTGAATTAACCCGGTGCACCGAGGAATGCGGTGGTGCATTGTTGATGATGGTGGACTACCCGCTTTGTGTTGGAGGGAGGGTTTGTTTTTTTGTTGGTAGTTTGTTTTGTACGAGACGTTCGAGTGTCGGGTAATTAGTGAGGGTGTTGTTGAATTTGGTGGGAGTTGTCGGATGTTTTGTAATTAGTTTTACGTGTGACGAAATGTGTTGGAGTTATTAGTTTGAGTGGTGTGTTGTGATGGTTTGGTTTTTATTGATAGTATCTGCACAAGTTGAAAATTGCCATCTTGTCGATATTTTGGCCACTAATATCACATAAAATAGGTCTCAATAAGTGTATAATTGCATTGATTACTTTTTAATAAGTCATTCTATTTACGAGTTAATAACATTTCTGAGAATATTTGAACCCTTCGCGTACAAACTGTTGAGCACTGCATTCTGTTAGTAGCAACTCTTTAAAGCGAATTATCTCTAAAACGGTTATTCTTACGAATACATGTCATTTAATTTTTTTTTTTTATAAATTTCTTTAAGCTACAAATTTTATGTACATTATATTTCTGTAAATGTGATCATTAATGAGATATTCACGAAAAACCGTTTTTGACCTCGCATAGAATATTGTGCAAATCTCAAATCGTTATAAACTTTTTACATTTTGTTTAAAAACAACAACGTCAAAATTCTTTCTAAAATTTAATTAATAATCAATTTGACCATTTTTTCGTCTTCATTAATTGGACTATACATATATAAAAAAAAACATTCAGAATATAAAGAAATGACCTTGTAAATGAGACATAACATAAATTGCACACGAAGATGATGATTAAACGACCCATTTGACTAAAATAAATCACTCGCCAAGTACAAATCAACAAGACCGACCATACATCATGCTTCCGATTGTAAAAAGGAAACGCCACAAACAACAATACAGCGGCACAAATCGCAAAGGACCAACGTCCGAAAGAACAAAAATAATACGATAACAAAATGACGGGAAAGGCACAAACAAAAATAAAAGCAAGTGCCCCTCGCCGTAATACTTTGTATAGAAGAGTTCGTCTTAATACAAATTCGTTCCGGCGTGGCGGGAATAAATCAACTTTCAAAATTGAGGGTTTCGCGTTTGGTACAAAACGGCATGTAAAAAAATATGTATTACTCGATACGATAATTATGGGGGTGGTCGACAATAGAAATCCGGTCGCATTTATGCAAATTTTGCAAAACGCTGCAACTGACATGCAAATGATGCAAGTGTAAAAAAATATTGAGAATACGCAAGTGAAACACCTTTAGATTTTCAATTTATTTTAAAATTTGATGAATATAAATATATTTTGGAAGATCTGAATATTTAATGTAAAAATTATAAAAAAAAAAACAGATAGGTGTTGCGTTATATTGAACAATATTGAAAAATATACGTGTGGAATCTCTCGCGAAAATCGAGTGCAAACCAAAGAAATTTCCCTAGTGAAAAATAAAAGAAATGTTAAACCGAAGCGTTCGTTGATATGTCGAGCGTGTCGAGACGAGACACCGTTCTCGACATGCAAAAATTCAAATTCGAATTCGCACACTTGTCATTGTGTCTTGCCGGTTTCGCATTCAACGATACCTAGAAAGGTCTCGTGTTGTTTTATTGTCGAGTGCAGTGGCGGCAATCTTGGGTCCGCGATACCTTTGTGACGAGCACGCGGAACTGATCCGGTCGAAATCGGAGTAAAATGAGGCTTTCGAGTGCTTTTGTTGAGGTCTCGTTATTGTAATAAGGGCGCGCGGTGAAGGGAGTCGAATACTTCATATTGTCCGGGATCTTAAATTGTTGTCGCTTCTGAAACGCTTTCGAAACTTCTTTGTGGAATATGTGCTTGTGTTATGCTGATTAGTCAGGTAAATGCACCAGTGGTTGACCATGTATCAATAATTGATCACTTCTTGGAAAAACGTGAGGTTTTTAAAGGTGATGATCTATCGAAAAGGGTGCGATAGATTAGTTGTTTATTACATCTTATCTATCGCACTCTTTCCGAAAGACTATCATCTTAAAAAAATCTTAATTATTTTGAAAAGTGGTCAACTACAAGTACATAGTCAACCACTGGTGTCGTTACCTTAGTAGAGTTTTGAATGTTATATTAATTATTATAAAATAAAATACGTTGAAGATCAAAAATCTTTGATATGAAAGTATTAACAATTTTGACTTATTACAGTTTTTATACTACAAATTCATTTTCTTCATTTTTCAAGTATCCATTAATATTTCAATAATTAACCACTTTAATATTTCAAGTATAATTACCTTATTTAAAATCAAAATTCCTATAATCAATTAACATAAATAATTATTTTACTTTGAACCAACTAATTTTGAATATGAAATTTTCTTCAACAGTTAATTCGCACCTTTATAAAAAAAATCAGAGATTACATCAAAACAAACCACGTCAAAAATAAAATATATACACAGAAAATTAAACTTTTGTTACTGTATAATCTGAATTCGACCTAAACAACTTTACTCGAGACTTAACAAAGTTTAAAGCCGAAACTCCGACCGAATGGTATCGCGAGCTCAATCAAACATTATTCCAAAATTAAACGTTGATTCAAAAGTCATATTTCGAATATAATCATCACCCAAAACACATACATAGAGTGTATGCGAGTGCGAAGCGTCCAAATGGGTTTCAATTAATTCCGACAAAAGACACACTCGGGCAATTCGTATCAATCTGCCGACTCATTCTGAAACGTATAATAATTCTTTGTTGCGTTTTTAGTATGCGGCGTGTAACTTCTCTTTATGTGTAGTCTTTTTTTTTTCAGAGGACGCGAAACGATTATCGTCAAAACAATTCGTTAATGGGGCGACGGAGTTGTGTGCGTCGAAAAATTTTGAATCATCCTGTTTAATGTCGATGCAATTTTGTAAAATGTTGTTTTGTACGGGGAAGGGTTAATAGGGTTGTGACTTTGTGTATTTTTCTGATGATGGGGTTATTTTATTATGCAGCGGAAGTTGTGTAATTTTTTTTTTTTTGGAATCGTCATCAGATGCAATTTATGTTATATATTATATAAGGGTACAATTTAAACGTGCATCAAATAAAATGAATGTGCATTGAACCTGAGCATTAAATAAAACCGCACGGCTAACTTTCATAATATAATCGATTCGTAATAAACCGAAGTCCAACAAAATCAAGATTAATTACAAAATGGACAAAATTGTTAAAATGTAGTTGACAGTTTCATTGTATTGTATAGATTGACGATGTTGCAACTTACTCTGGCGATGTTGCAACCTATCTGTCATTTAAATATACAAACTATTCATTCTATTGCTCATTTCATATTTTTTAATGCTCGCTATAAAGCGAGTATAAACTGTACATTTTTTTCTGTAACGTACACTATGAACAAAATAATGCTTAATACGAGATTTTTTAATGCACATCGTATAATTTTCTAATGCTCAAGTGATTTGTTTTAAGGCACAATCTATATTTTTTTAATCAACAGTTAAATCTCACCATTATATAATGTTAATTTCAAATTTTTTGTCACGATTTGAAATATTAGGTGATCATTCAATAGTACTTTTAATAATAAATTTTTATAAATCTAATTATATGAATAATTTATATCTTTAAATTTAAAGAAAATATAATATAATACAACACAAATAGTAGGCTTATAAATTCTTAAAAAAAAAAACATTTTACTGAAAATACTAATGGTTCTTTCAGAGGGGAATTATAATGTTTTCGGACACAATTTCACACAATTTCGGAGCACAATTTAATATACAATATTTTTTGAGTAGCGTTCCATTTTGAGTCTTGGAAAATATAGTCACTTCAAGTACTAAAAGATAAGTACTTCGAATAAAATAAATAAAGTAGGAAAAAAAAGATATTTTCATATGTGATCGTATTTATTTTATTGTTTCTTTATAGAAAAGACAAATCCGTAACATTAGTCAGATATGTTACATACAAGTTTTATATGCAGTCCAGACTTTTAGTGCTCATTAGAAAAAGATCGTAAAAACATGATTTATTCGAATCAAAAATATATGAACAGATAATAAAAATTCACATAAAAAACAATCGCGCACATTTCACATTTTTTATCTCAATATTTCCCCAATTTCTCATACAACCTCACCAACATATCACTTATATTGCAACCATTACATTACACAATGTAAATAATTCATACAAATCATAACAAACGTAAACGCAAGCGAAACACACTCGTTCAATAAACCGAACATATTTTATTTCCGAACATAGGCGAAATAAAAAAAAAACCCACACAAAAGTCGGAAAAACGCGAACTCCTTTACTCGGAAACATTGTCCTTCTTATACTAATAGTCATTCTTTCATATATTTTCCTTTTTCCGCGAAAAACGCGGCCACGTTTCACCGTTACGTATCGCGGGGGGCTTAATTCGCGAATTTTCTCTCGCATGATTTATTGCGCATTACACCCGCTGAATTTTCCTTCGAATTTTCGCAATAAAAAATTCGAGTCTCCTTTTTATTTTTCTTGTTCCGTCTTTTATGTGTGTTATTTTATTTTATTTTTATATTATTTTATTTCGGCTCCGTTTTGCGGAGCCGCGATTTTCCGCGCGAGATCTCGCGTCACGTTTCGCGTGCGACGAGAATTCAAGCCTTCAAATATTCGCGCCTTTTTTACATTTTTTTTTGGTGGGTGGTTGTGTGTGTGTGTGTATGTTTTTTTCTTATTTGCGTCTGGATCGATAGTGGGGTGTAGGTATCAATCGCGGTTTTGTGTCGAAAGAAGCAGATCAGTCACAATAGTTTTATTTCGGGAATGAATTCGTAGAAATGTTTCAATTGTGATTTTTTTGTGCGTTCTGAATATTTTGATGTTTTATAAG
Source organism: Hydropsyche betteni (assembly GCA_028571205.2). Lineage (NCBI taxonomy): Eukaryota > Metazoa > Arthropoda > Insecta > Trichoptera > Hydropsychidae > Hydropsyche > Hydropsyche betteni. Next base: position 8,484,605 of record JAOXNN020000006.1, read on the forward strand.
ACTTTTTGAATGTATTTTGTGGAAAAAATTGGTGTTAATTGTGTAGGTTATGTAGAAAATATTATTTTTTAATTTAACGTCATCGTTCTGTTATGACAAAAAAGGTACATTAAAATTCATTTAATTTTCTTTCTAATAATAATGCAGCAAACTTTTGAAATTCTAAAATTAATCAAAATGTGAAAAAATCCCTGTTTCAGAATTTTATTTCCAGATCTGATTGTTAATTACACCCAAAATTGTATACTTTTCAAGTATTAAAATAGACAATGAAATGAACTTTAATTAGATTTTCTATTTATTATTTTTTAATTCATACCGCGTCTTAATGAAATGAAAACAATTTTCAAACCATTTTTCATTTAAATATATGATACAAAAGTATAAAAAAGCATCAAATTTTTAATTATATATTCATAATACAATTATTCGAATTATTGTGATTTTATATTGATATTGCCCGATATTGCATTTCATTTTAAAACAGTGTCAGATTGAGTTATAAAATAGTTTAAATGATACAGAAACTTTTCTGAATGCGCAACCAATATATTTACAAAATTTCATTGTGATCAAATAAGTGGTAAAGCCATGCATAACTAACACATACATTCATTTTTATTTATTAACAAAATTAGTCGATTTATTGTGATTTTTTATATATAGTTAATAGTTATATTTTTATCGTAAATAGGCCCGATATTAATAACATCGGCTGTGGTTTTGTTAAGAAACGGAAAACGCCAAAATGTGAAAACCCTATTGTGTGAACCAGAAATGTGTACCCGATTTGAATATTTAATATTTAATCAATAAAAACAAAATAGTTCATTTTTTATTTGTTTGTGACATATAGGCAAAGCCAGAGGCAGAGGCTACCCGATACCCGTACTCGATTTGAATATGTAATATTTAATTAATGAAAACGGTTCAATTGTTATTGACACAATTATGACATATAGACAAAGCCAGTGGCAGTAGGTAATAAGCATCATGTTATAGTCGTTAACTGTATACGCATATAAAGTTTATATTATCGAAAAAGTCGCGAGCGTCATCGAACACACGAACGAACGAACACGCAGAAATCCGCTATTATATATAAGGGATATTGAAACTTTAGGATAACGTACCAGTAACTATTTATTTAACAAACAAGAATCATTAGAATTTTTGTACGAAACCACAGCGTCGACACGAAACCAAAAAAAACGACCACCGCAAAACTTATTTAAAACATCCAAACCAAAAACCGAAATTTCAAACGAGAATCGTAAAAACAAACACAAACCCCATCCCGAAAAAGCGCCAACCCGAAATCTTTTAATAATTCACCATCGATAAGGCGCAAAAACGTTGTATTATTGAGCCGAGATCGAATCTGCGGGCCGCCGACGTTGCACTCGTGAGAGCACGCGAACGTTTTTTTCAGAGCTTCTGAATATTTGAACGACAGATATTAGATATGAAATGAAGTCCATGGGAACGGAGAAGCGGAACCGACGGAGATGGTCATCCGATTCCGAGAAGAACGCCCACCTGAACCACGACTTCCACGACGCGGGGCAATCGTCGAAAAACGAACACGACCCGAAATTATAAAATAAAACGCCGAAAATGTCGCCGGGGGTCGATCGTATCCGAGGAGTGGAATCGGGCCGATGAATGGGTGTTTATGGTGGTGTATGGGGTCGGTTTTCGTTCGTTGGGAACGCGAGAGGCGAAATAGTGGAAATCGGGTGGGGTGTGTGTTTGAGGTGTTGTTTTTGGATTTTGTCTCATGAGGATCGGGCGGGAGGTGAATGGGTCGAAAAAATTGTGGATGTTGTGAATGGGATAGAAAAAAAGGGGGCTAAGACAACGGACGGACGCCAAAGTATCGCTCGAAAACCAACAGTATGTGATTTAATGTAAGTATCGCAACCGCTCGATAGATGAACTAGATCTCAAGCTGACAGATCGTATTCGCGTATTTATCTCTGTGGTTATGATACGTGATTAAGAACGACGTAATTAAATAAAATTAACGAAACGTCAAATGTCTATTGAAGTGACAGATTGTATTCGCGTCCATCAGTAATGTATAACCTCAAATGTCTAAGTTGCGCGAAATAAGGTGTTTGTTTATGATGTGTTGATGTACACGTGACGATCTCATCGATGATAGATCGTAACTCGCGTGTAAAATATAAAAATATCATGCAAAATGGACGCAATCCCTTCAAGACCATTCTCAGCGACATACACGTATCTATAAGTTAAATAGAACAAATTAAAAAAGTGATTCCACTGTCAAATAGATGACATTTGACGTTTCCTTATTATTCCCCTATATCATTCAAATGCATTCAAATCCAAATTTCGTAAAAAAATTTCAAATGCATTTGAAACATTCAGTAAAAATGTCAAAAAAAAATTAAAATTGAAAAACCTTAACCCTCCTGTATAGTGGGATATATCTTGACGTTATAGGGGGGGTTTACTGTATTGAGAAAGTCTACGAATACGTATATGTAAATAGATGTATAGCTAAAGTTCTGAAATTATGCAAGATATATTTTAAAATAAAGTATGGAAGGTTGAACGGATGAAATAAAAAAATGTGCGGAACATATTCGATGAAATGTGTGTTTAAGGTGTTTTTTTGGGATTTTGTGGAGTGAGAATTGGGTGAGAGGTGAATTGGTTGGAGTAGTTGTGGAATTGGTGGATCTTGTTGAACGAAAGAAAAAATTAGCTATAGAAGTCTTTTCAAGATTGTAGAAGTTTTTCCTATACTGTGAAAGCCTTTCCAGTGCTGTGAACGTCTATTAAATTAATTTTATTGGTGATTAATACATACATGTATGTGTAAATATGAATGAACAGATGAAGTTCTGAAGGTCGAAAAGAATGGAAGATGATTGGAAAGGTGTTTATTTAACAATTGTTAAGAAATGGTTTCTTATAATGATGATAGTTAATAAAATGAAAATAATTTTTAATTTTTAAGATCATAGAGATTTTTTATCATAGAGACAATTTTTTAGAAATTTTAAATATGGGCGATAAACATACATTTATTTTACGATAACGAAAAGTTTTGATACAGAATAAAAAAAAAAAATGCTTTTGCATAAATTATGATAAAAATCAAATCATTGTTTAGTGTGAATTTTGATTATTTTAAACGAATAGTTTTTGAGGAGAAAAAAAACAAATACGAACTTTTTATTACACACAATATTGTAGTATATTGAAGAGTTTAAATAGATCTAAATATATATCTAATACAAAAAATAAACAAATCATACAAAACGATATAAATTTATAAACACAAAACTCACTATTACAATTTCGGACATTACCATCGTTTTTCCGTTATAAATAGAAAAGTTCGATTCCCTCGCATAGACCCCTTTCCCTGGCAATTCCCGAAGTTTTTCCTCATTCATCAGAAACTTGCAAGTATAATATTCGACACAGACTTATTCCAGAGCGTCAGCATTGAATTAAACATTTCGAAATGCTACTTTGAGGTGTGTTGAATAGGCAATCGTTTCAGATCGCATCAATTTGAATTCGAAACGACGCGTCGCATTCTCACATGTCCGCCAGTGCGCCTCTTTAATATGGAATACTGAGTTTTTTCGACGTTTCTACGAATCGAAGTTTTATCAATAACTCGATAAGTATTCGTCGGTGATATTTTATCGTGTGAAAGAAGAACAGTTTTCGACACTCGCTATTGGGACGTGTTTGAATAGGAATATTTATGATGTGAAAGTTACGTTGCTTCTTGTTTTGTTTATGTATTTTGTGATGAAAATACATAATTTTTGAATGAAAAAAATGGTATTTATACTCGTTTGAGTCGGTAAATTTTATTGTATTGATGTGTAAATCGAAAGTGAATAAGTATATGGAAAAAATGAATGAGTTGTTGTTCAAAAAAAATTACAAAATTTATTGTCAATAAATTAAATTAACTGTTTTGATTCTTATTAAAGTATATATTCAATGATTTCCGAGTTTAAAATATTTTTTCACTCAACGTTATTATCTCAAAAAATTATTGTATTTTTAGACATAACTTTTTAGTATATATTCTTGGTAATATTTTTCAGAAAAATCCTATAAAATTTAAACCGTATAAATCGAGCGATGCGTATAAATTTAAATTTAACTTCAACCCATCAGAGTGTGACATTGCATTAATTTTGATTTTACATCACACCCAAAAAAAAAATCAAAACTGCAAAAGAAAAATCCCAAAACACCATAGTATAAACATTAAATTAAATCACACTGAAAAAAAAACCAACCCAAATCACAAAAGCGATACATTACATCAACGTGAACTCTCTCTATGCGCGCACATTTTTATAATTTTAACTTATGACCTCCGTTATTCATCCATTGTGGGAAGCGAGCCAGACCGCTTTTTTTAAATACGACCCGCCAAAATATCAAAAAAGGCGTAATAAAAAACGAAAACACCTTCGAAAGCCGCGCACACATACACCGAATAAATAGAGAGCTGAAAAAAGCGCCAAGCCGAGCAGAAAAGCTTTCTATCTGACGACTACACATGACCGGGGCTTTTTCGCGAAAGGCGAAAAATTTGCATGCCACTCGCACCTAGGCTCGTACGTGTGCTCATTTTTGTATATATTTTTTTTATATTGTGTAATGTATGCGAGAGTACACGTATCGAAAAGTAAAACCGTGTCCAAGGACGCATATTTCTCGACTGGCACAAAGGAGACGACGAAAACTTGTGTGATCGTTTTTTTTTTAAGTATTTTCGAATGGAAGTTTGTTGTGAGAGTTTCGCGATGCGTTTGAGGTTCGATGGAGTTGGGAAGTTTGTGTTTTCTTCCTTGGGGATGGAATTTTTCGATGTTTTCAATTTTGTAGTGAGACTATTTAAGGTATTTCTATCTGGTATTTTCGTATATAAAAGATTTTGATGTAATATTTAAAAGAATAATTGAATCGATCATGATTCGTTATGTTAATATTAAATTTTAATACATCTAACACTCAATACTTGAATTTTAAATTAAGTATGATATAATTTAAAGTTTGAAATACAATGCATGAATAATGATTTATATACGATCCAACTGACAAGGATTGCATCTAAAAAATATTATTATTTTGAATTAAAAAAAATCGCTTTATATAATTTTATTCTTATCTATCATCAGAAGCCTTTTGATGTATAGCATCCGTTACAGAACAATGCCTTTCTAATACTATTGAAAATTCAAACACATTTTTGCAATAAGAAAAAAATAATTTCAGACAAACCAGATGTTGAATTCAACCAAAATTATTCTTATCAACTTTAGTTATTTATAAAATTAAAAAATATATATCATATATTTGCCACAAACATCTTAATAACTATCGAAATATAATAAAACCGCAAAAAAAATACACACCATTTCTGGCATCGCACTCGCGTGTATAATTCCCATATTCGAACCGAGAAGAGGAAGATTTCGTCCGAGTGTGTTCCGATAATGGCAAGCTGCTTGGTCACCCTAATTTGCATGCATAATCGTTCGGTGCTTGTGTCTCGTGAGCTCACGATGTGCTCCACCGAGCAGCAAGCTGAATCGTCAATCGAATCAACTCGCTTTCTATACATACTTTTTATATTATATATGTATATGTTGTATGAATTGAATATGAATAAGCTACTTGTATTTCTTTTTGAAAAATCGAAAAAAATAGATTCATCGATATGCAATTTTGATTAAAGTTTCAAGTTGCTTTTTTTAAACTATTTAATTCGTATCGAAAATTCAATATAATTTCTTTTGAATATGTCGAAAGTATTCGATTCCAAATTTTAATATGCTTGAGAATTTTATTTTAAAAAGAAACCTGTCTTTTGCATGCAATATTGATGGGTAATCTCAACATTGGATCGGTCTTCTGCATTTTTGCAATACGCTTATTGACTTCTTCTGCATTTCATATTACACAGTTGCGCAGATCGAAAATCGATTAAATGGTATTCGAATTTTACGATGCGCAATAATGATTCGAATACGTCCCATGGCGTATTTGGATAGTACTGAGAAAAACGATAAAGCTTCATGTAAATACGAACTGTAATAAAATACAAATTAAACGTCAATTACGTATCTATATTGTGAGGCGAATTCGTATCTGTTCCACACGATTGCCTGAATGTAAACGACGCTTATTATTATCTTATTTGGATCGTTCGATTCATTATAAAATTTATTGTTATTATGTGAAAATAAGTGTGTGAGATTTCAGGTGGATTCAGTGATGACGCAATGCCACAAAATTTTGAATTAAAAAAAATTAAAAGTATTTTGTCTTTTTTTTGAATCATCTAATAATATTGAAGCTTCTTTAATTCTTCGATACTGAAAAAAGATATATGATATAATGATTACAACACAAAATTTTATTGCTTCCTTACAAGCGTATTTCACAGAAACTCGAATGAATCAAGAGACAATACTCATTCCAATGCCCAAATAAAACATTCTTTCACATTATAAAATCCATATCCGATTCGCAAGCAAATATTATATTATAATAACAAAATAAAGCGTGTTCGAAATGACGTCGTTTGATTGACGCGCGCTTTGATCGCACAATCCCATACAAATTGAAGCACAACAATGAAACGCGTACCCGACCCATTCATCGAACAACCAAATGAGACCTTTTTCCTTTTTTCCCTTTGCCAGGACCCTACCCACTTCCTGATGGGAAGAAAACGTCTCCGGACCGATAAGGCTCGATCTGATCTCGGGGTGTGTCGAAATGCGATCCTCGCTTCCGCGGAAAGGAGGTCGTTCGGGAAAATTCAAAAGAATGTATATTTATATGGAGCGTCTAAGGATTGACCGGTCCGTATTGAGTTTTTTTTTTATTTGTTCGTTTCGGGTTATTTGAATAGAATTATTTCGGATTTTGTTTTATAACCGACTAGCTGAATCCGGTATACGTTGTCCTGCCAGTCTGTATTATAACAACTTGATATGATTCTATGAATTAATTGCGTAACCAAAGCAACTAAATTCAACAAAAGACAGATTTTCGACTCTTCGTACTGATTTTTTTTTTGTTTTAATGATACGAAAATCTTTTCGATAAAAAAATTCATATGCATGTCAATTTTCATAGTGATCGGTCGAACGGTGTTGAAATGAAACGACGTCAAATATACAAACATTCATTTTTATATATGTTACAGTTTGAGTGTCTACTTCGTTTGTGTACGAACAAACTAGTCTGTTTATTCACCTTCTAATGCCCTAGTCCAATTGTTCGGGTGGTTCAACAATTTTAGTTATTTGCACTCAGATAACGCTCTTATGCTAAATATCAATAAGGTGGAAATTGGTATCTCAAAAATGATCGAGAATACGCATAGTGTCTGCCCGTCGTGTCAGTTTGAACTTCGAGAGTTTGTATTGAACACATTTTCACAACTCAAGCCGAAACGCTAACCCAACCTAACCCAAGCATGACGCTTATAACGTCTGTTTTTAGTTTAGACGCAATTATATGTAGGTAAAATTTGACAGTTAACATTCCAACCAAAATCGTTAGTTTGAGTATGACTAAACTAGTATGGGTATAAACAAACAAAAATTTACACTTGAACTGTTACATATATATAGATTGATTAAAAGTTTCACCTATGAGAATTAAATGAGAATTATTCAATATATTTTATATACAAATCCGAAAACTACAAAAACCTTATCAAAACAACTCGACACGTCAACAAAACCCGAGAATAGACCCTCAAAAAAAAAACCACCTCGACCATTTCACATTTGACCACCGTCACTCATTCAACAGCACGTTATTCAAACGGTGCACATACACACATACGGACAGAGGCCCAAACACGATGTTATCGTCGGAAACGCGAAACTGTCCGGAGGAGAGCACCTAATGGGAAACCGTCCCGATACACATCTCTCGTTAACAAATTGCCTTCGTCCGTGTACTGTATACACCCAAGTACCTCATATCGTGTGTTTGAAGAGTGTGTGCTTTGTATATGTGCGTTGTGCATTGTAATGTTATGCGTGATGTGCGAATTATTGTTTGTGTTAGGTCGGAAATGGTGCGAATTGTAGGTTTTCTGTGTGAAAAATGGCGTTTTCGAAATCGTTTTGGTCTTGTGTTTTATTGAATACGCAGTTGAGTGATGCAAGAGTTAATACATTTCTAAAAAAGGAATAGAATAAATTATTTAAAAAGGTTGAGATATTGGCTGAAATGTATTACTATAGTGATTCACGTGAAAATAAAAATGTATACAGTATAAATGGTCGTTTGTATTTGTTTAATTTATTGTTGTTTATAAATGGGTGTAGTGCTTTGTTATTTGTGTTGATTTTAAGCGCGGTGCATTTTTATTTTAAAGGAAAAATATTTGTTTGTTTTCAGTTTTAAGTTGATCCTCGTAAAAAGGAAAATAGCACGTTGGAAAATGTTTGAAATTAAATTAAATTTTAAATTCAATTCAGTGAATACAATAAGATTTAACTTTTTTAGTTATCTTTCTCGTTATCGTTTTATTAAAAAAAAAATTAAACGTTTATGTTGCAAGCTTTATTAGTATTTTGTATAAACAAATTACTTACCTGAAACCATTCAGATTTTTTCCGCTTAATTTTTCAGATCAAAAGCAATTTATAAGGAAATAATATTTTTTACAAAAATTCATCTTTGCTCGAATATCAAATGAAAATCAGATGAATATTCAGTAGCACTATTTCATACAAATTTAATTCAATTCGTTTTTTTTATATAAAATAATTTTTGTAATACTCTTGTTATTATCATCGTTACGAGTTCGTGACCCAGACACATAAAAGCGTACAAATTAAATTCAAAACTCGCCACCGGAAAAAAGGAGGCTCAAATTGAAAAATTCGAACGCCCAAAATATGACTTTTTACGGACTTTTTTTATAATCATTTCGCTTTTCTCTTTTCGCGGTCTTCCCGAAATAAAAACCGCTTTACGAGCCGACATATCGAAACTGCGAAAAAAATAATATATAAGAAACGAAGAGACAAAAGTCTCCCTTTTTATCAGCGGCTAGACTTTCCAGTCGTAAACCCGAATGTTAATCTTGAAAAATTACGATTTTCCATAACGTTTTTCGCGTCGTTTGGCAAAACATAACCGCGAGTTCAACGCAGTGTGAAGTGTAGACGTGGAAAAGCGCATTTCCATACTGTCCGCTTGTGATTTTTTAAAATACACCAAGCAATAACGGTTTGTTTCGTGTGTGTGTTTTTAACATTGTAAAGATGCGATTTTACAAACCAAATGCGCCCGTTTTGTGTATGCGCCGAATTGTAAACGTTTTCGCTTTGAAATGTATGCGCGAGTTTGTTCCGAAACAATATATGGTCACTTTTGAATGCTGTTCGCAATTATTGTTGTGTGTTCATTCTTGGATTCTTTTATGCGGGTTTACAAAAGATCTAATGTACACTTTTCATTAAAAAATATTTTCTCTGTGTGTACGTTTTAGTTAAAAGTCGCCGATGTTAAATAACATAACATATGGCTTGAATAGTGGATAGTTAATATTTGACAGAGAATGATTTAAATTTTCAGTATTTTAGAATTAACTTATTTTTATCTCAACTACATTTACTTGACTATTATAAATGAATAAACATTGAGTAAACACTCATAATAAAACTTATATTCAATAAAATTTGATGCATCCTGTTTTCATCAAAATAAACGATAATTTTTATTTTTAGACAAAGATGATAATTTTTCTGTTTTATCATAAAAAAAATGAGCAAATCACATTACTTAACGAATCAACTCATTTCATTTAATAAAATTTAATGTGCATCCTGTTTTAATCGAACGAAACGATAACCTTTAACAATTGATAACGGAACAAAAGAACTTCATACAAAACAAACCCACCCACCGCTAAATCAAATACGAAATTCATAAACAAGGAAACGAAATCATTCCGAAACGACCTTTATATAAAGCACATTGGAAATTTACACATCGCACCGTAATAAAACTAAGGACAACCGAACTTTGCACTATTCCCGCCTCATATCGCCAATAGTAAAATACGAATTTTATACGCCAGGCCGTTTTCGTCGGCCCCATACATAAAGCGTTCGGCGTGCTTGCGAGGTGTTATTAAAATATATATTATATTGTGATATGCAAATGCAGTAACAACAGTCGATTGCGTAAAATAACATTGTCGGACACGAGATAAACGCTGTATCGGCGTCATAATGCAACGCAAACAAACGCGTTTGTATAATGGGACAGCGGCTAAGCCTATTCCGAAATTCGCGATCAATACGAAATTGCAAGCTGTGAAATAAATTTGGGATTTGGTCGAATGTGCGAAATTGAAATTTTGTATTTGAATTTTTTGTGTTTTGAAATCGTTCGTTATTCAATATTCTGTTCAATCTCGGATGATTCATATTCAGTGGAAGAGATTATTTTATTTCATCCATTTATTTTATTTTCAATCTGTACAATTGTCTTATGAATATCTTAAAATATCTATATATAATCATATTATTATTACAATTTTTCTTCAGTCCATAATGTCCATTACTTTTGATCAAATTTTCCAAATTTGTATGTAACTAAAAAAAATCATAGTCTGAAGACCCAGGAATTCGAAAATTTATACCTCAATTTCCGAGCATTTGAAAAACTAGAGACTTCAAAATCCCTAATGTACACACAATTTAATCGAGCCACTCGATCGTTCTTCGTTTCAATCTAACGAAAACAAATAAACATTCTATTATTAACCAGAGCGTACGAAAGCGCGCCAAAATGGGATTGAAGTTCGTTTATATACTCGATACACACTTTTTTTTCTATTTTATTTTACTCTTATTTTATTTTCTAACCCGAGATTTGTACGAGCGAATCGCATACAGGGGCGGCCGAGTACGTGCCGTGTATCGCTTATACGTAGTGTAAAAGGATTGCGGCAATTTTAGCAGATGCGATTTTGTAGAAAGGACTTGTGTATAAAAGTTCACAGGACCCGCCTTTAGTCGAAAACGTTCTCAATGAACCGAAGTCGAGTTCCTAAACCGTTCCATAATCGCAAATTCTATAGGACTCTATGTAGGATTGGATGAAATTCCGCGACTTGCTGTGGCTAAAACTCGGTATATGCATATTCATTGCGTGTTCGATGGTGTTAATCTGAATTCGCCTGTTTTCAGACATCGTGTGTGAAGTATTTCAGTAATTGTCATACATGGACGTAGACAGTATATTGTGCAATTTGAAATCAATCGTACTCGAATTTTCAACGTACATAAACTTAAACTCTGATTCTTATTATCTTTTTACATATTAGATCATTCAAACATTCGTATTCTAATTTTTTTTTTCAAAAAAAAAACTATACACTAAACAAAAATAAATTCACTTTTAACAAAGTAACATATTTATATATGTTTTTTTTTAATTTTATTTGATTTTGTAATACAATAACATAAAAAAATCACAATTATCTAAAGTCTCATAACGTATACCTCAAATTATATCATTTTTATAATACATACAGTTAATTTTGATCATATTGAGAACCACTTCACTGCAATGCATCCTAGGTGGCCTAAGTTAATTCGAGCCTGATTTACGTGATTCGAAATCAACGCTTCGGTACATATAATGCCTAAGGGCACATCCCTTGATTCCAGAACAATTAGGGATAGATCATTCCGTGAGACCCCACATACACTCATTGCCGTATTAACCAACTGACAAACTGCCCCCAAGTGCACCAAACACCGAATACTGAGAAAATGAGTCGTTTGTATCCAAAATACGTCAATTTATTAATACGAGAACATACTAGTACTAGTATAGTACTACTACTACTAGTATACTAGTATATAGGTCCGATGTTAATAACATCGGCTGTGGATTTGTTACGAAAAGGAAAACGATAAAATGACCATAAAGACTAAATTCGGATCTCGCGTTATAACCGTTCTCGTGTAGCGATTATAGCCGTTATATTTGAACGGCATACAGGCTAAATTGGAACGATAAGTCGAGAGCCTCAGCTTACAAGCAAACACAGACATCTGTCATCCGTGATTATATATAGGGGATTCAAATATTTTTTTCACTGCGTAATAATCGACGTATTGCATAAGTCAATAGAGACACTTTCATAAGCATGATATTATAGACTTTAAGTGTATACGCATAAAGACCATATATGCATGAAGAATAATTTTATAGACGCAAAAAAAAAATAGTATCGGCGCGTCGTTTTAAAGTCGCGAGCGTCATCGAACAGACGCACAGACGGACAGACATACACACAGATATCCGTGATTATATACAGGGGATTTTATATACGGAAAAAATTGGTCAATTTTCAAAAACACATAATTCACGAACCACTCGAGATAAAAAAATTAAAATCAGATCAAAAAAATCGCACAACCTTCCAAATCCCATAAAATTCAATCTCAATCATAATCACATATCAATCAAACAAACAAACCCCAACATTCCCTCATAACTCCGACTTGGTGATTGATTAAAATTAACTCGCGCGTGATCACGTTCGACACAATGAACGCGCGAACGCTCCAGCGCCGAATCAAGCAATCAAGAAGCCTTGATTTATGTAAAACACATGTGCGTAATCATGCAAATACATATTATTATATATATACGTTGTATAATCGATAGCCATCGAGCGTCGGATTACAGCTCAGTTAATTCGATTGCAGTACAAATCGGTGGATTAATGCGATCCGGAACATATTGACGAAATGTTGCGAGGGGTATTGTTTGGTATGTGTTTTGTGGGATTTTATTTATGGGATGTTTGGAATTTGGGTTCGTGACTGATTTTTTTTATTGTATTATGGAGTTTTTAAGCTGCAAAATGTAGTATGTTACGCATCGTTTAAAAAATTGTTTAGTTTGGGTACAATTTTTTTTTTTTGTATATGAGCAATAGGTATATTATAGTATGATGGCACTTTTTTGATGTTTTTTCACTTTATTTTGGATTTTTGCCTTTTTATTAACTTTATTTCCATATTTTTTCCTAT